>CM073774.1:75786055-76190368 GCA_037158775.1 Hetaerina titia | reverse complement strand
AAGGGAGGAAAGAAGTACACCGAGATGAAGAGGGACCTGATATAGATTAGTTTGCTAGGTGGGGAGTCCCAAAATATTTATTTGATAGTTGGGTCCATCCAAAAACCTACCTTAACCGGTAGATTACCTAAAAAAACACTGCTATTTGATTCAACTTTTGTAGTTTGATATCCTTTATATGCTACAATTTGTAAACGGTCATTTGTCGTATAACAAGAGTAATCCTCCGATTTTCAATATGGTGTTACCTAACACTACTCATTTTTAACGCAAAATTTTCCATTTTCATGTGTTTCCGTTTTAATTTCTCGTTTAGTTCACTTCATGATGGAAGTGAACTGAAATTCTGAAGAGAAGTATAGTAATAACGGATATCGTACTTTACGATTCGCAGTATGATCTTTATTACCTAGAAATGTATAGAGTTTGTAAATATTAAAATGTTTTCTCTGGAAATTCTTTATTCAACTCGCTGGTTCAATATTGGGCAGCGTCGGCCCTTCACGAAAAGATTGTCCTGAATTAATTTATTTTTAGATTGTCCAGGAATTGTAATCGCTGTGAAATATCAAGGATATCTTTAGAGAACGCTAATCAATGGTGTTCAAATATATCTCATACCATAAACACCCAAAATGGCGTCGATTCGTTGAGATGTGGATTCTAATGTCAGTTTCATGAATAAGCGTGTAACAGAATAATAATAGCGGAAAAATATTGCGAAGAAGATAACATCTTTGCCCTCTGCTTAATCCGCATTATGCCCCTATTTAATATCACGTGTACTCGGTTCTATTCAAAATTCCATTCATCGGAGTAAATTTGCTTATACCTACCATTTCTCGATTTTCCTTTGTGATTCATCTGAGGAGCAAACAAACGGCAACGAATTAAAATGACGAACGACATAAAGGACGCACTAAAGGAAAACGAATAAGTTAATTTCCTTAAGTCCTTTCTCTCTGATTGATGATGAATTGGAATTGAATATAAATCTCAGCCATGATCTGTGTGAGAATTATGCCATCACGAGGTATTTTTATCTCTTTTATCTTGTCCGACAATTCGATCAAAGAAAGACTGATCGCGGAAGTAAGAGATTTCCTCATAAGTCCGTTATATTTCCAACTACACAAAAAGGAGAAAGACAACAAGGAAATATTTGGCAATAAATTGACAAAAATAATTTATTTAAAAAGTAATTTATTTGTAGATTATTTTTAACCATTGGTAAAGCTGTATTTTTGTTCTAATAGGTCATCAGGGGTCAGCAGGTGCTCATACTAATTTTACCTTTTTGTATTATTTTCACAATACCGTCAGATAATCTGTTTAAATCCCCAAATTTTACGCATAAACATACGCAAAGTTGAAAGTCGTCTCAATTCCAAAGGATGCATGCAAAACTAATAATGTTTTGGCATAATATGCCTCGCATTCAGAATTGCTAAACCACAACAGTCCAATTGTGCATATACAGAGCGCCATTACTATCATATCGTATAATTACAGTGAGTCGTTCTATATCCTGAATCTAGTGTAGACAATCAATACTAAAAATCACCCTAAGTATTGATTTTGTGTTGTTTTTACGCGTTGTACGTTGCCACGGGCTCCCGTCCAGCATTTTCAAAACGGGATTTGTGAACTCGCGATTTTGAATTTCGCAAACCGACTTTGGCTAGTGAAACACTTCCCCTGCAATCCATTCTTCACGGAGAATATTCGTCGACAAGGGCAATACTCTCGGTGCATGTTGTCCTTTCTCAAAACAGCAGCACTGTAATGTTACCAGTACATCGGTGGGTGTTTTTCCTTTTGAGTTTCCTGAATTGGCATGTTGTTAAAAAAATATTTTTCAAATGAGATGACGAATGACCTTGAATACTTAAATAACCATTTAGCTAATGCACCTTGGTGCTTGGAGCAATGCTTGCGGGTGGAAGCTCCCGAATCTAAAACAGAGAGATGATGCCTCTGGGCACCACATTCCATACCAAGTTGAGATTTTATGGGCACCAGAAATTTCTGGGAAACGGCAGCTTTGAGCTGGCTGCACAAGGATTGGAACCCCTCCCTCTTTCCTCAATTTGTGGATGTCAAAATGAAGTCACAGGTGAATGTAGTTGAAGAGACTCTGAAGACAATGAATATTAGGAGCTTCAGTAACAGAAGCGCATGAGTGAAACAATGTGTAAATATGACGGAGATGAAGGAAGGATGCAAAGACAGACGGTATGGAATGCAAATAGTGAAAGGAAGTTAGTCTCCTGAGATAACTTATTTGGGATTGGTTTGGTACGTTGTCTGGTGTAGTGGTTTTCCACCTTGTGATTCCATTTCGAATTCCTGGATTAATTTGGTGGTATCCTAATCCTGGGTCAAGCTGGGTTGCTATGTGGAGAGGACTTCGAGAAGAGTACCCCGTCCCTCGGATGCGACGTGAGTGGTACCTTGGCGTCTTAGAGCAGCTAATGTTTAGACCGAGTTCCTCCCCATTCTTCTTCCCCTTTTCGCTGAAGATCCTATCTTTACCAAATCGCTCACCAATCTCTAATGGTGAATATGACCTCAGCTATCGGTCACCACCCGTAATAACTGCCTCTACGCTTTTACTTTGCCTTCTCTTGAAGGGAACGGCTTGAAGATCACATAGGATTAGTGGTGCTACGAAGAGTCCATCCTTTCCTGTCAAACTGATTCCGAGTTGAAAACTGTGGTCAGTTTTTTCATAGGAGAGAAGACTCATAAGCAACTGGCTTATTGGAAGGTATTTTTCTAGTAGTAGGGAAAATGTTTTTAACATTTCTTTGAATGATTGTATTGAAAGTGTTCATTCTAATGCCTAATTGTTTTAAGCATTTAAATTTGCTTGTCGCGATTTCTCCCATCTTTTCTTAGCTTGTTCCGGAGAATTTTTTTCCGCTTTGCTCTCTTCACAAGAAGACGAAAGAGTTAAATTATTAATAATGGTATACGCCTCCCCATCCAACAAAAGATCTCAATGCCACAATTACTCCGGAAGACATTTTAAGAAATGGACCACTACCCCGTCTTTTGGATTCGGAAATATGCGCCCATCAACCCTCACGACAGGAGTGTTTACAAATTTGCAAATTCTTCAATAATAAGGGGTGAAATAATGAAAACTTCGTTGCAATTTTCCACAGTTAAAACTTTATTGCCGACCATGGTTTAAACCACCTGAAGATGATACAGTGTATCGAAACCATGGTCGGCAATAAAGTTTTAACTGTGGAAAATTGCAACGAAGTTTTCATTATGTCTCGATTCCACAATATCACGCCTGATTCTTCACTTTTCGTAATAAGGGGTGAAGTATTGTACGTATTTGCACACACATCTTCGAATAACACGGAGACGTATAATTCTTTCGTCTCTCACACCATTTTATTACAAGGCTTTTTGACCACGTACTTAAATAAAATGCAGTATATAAGGAAAGTAGCAATCGTTCTGGGGAAGAAACTCTTTGGATCACAAATGAAATGAGTGCATGCATAAATTATATTGTAAGTATGAATTGGATATTAATATTGAAAAATGTAGTGATCATTAAATCAAAAATAACTTAAGTATCTAGTGGAAATTTGAGGTTTAAATAGAGAATTTCAAAGAACTCATTAAAACACACATCAAGAAAAACGAAACAATGCGAAACAGTTGATTTTTGCCATTATAAGATGTTCATATTGGTAGATGAGTTTAGCGTACGCATCAAATCGTAATAGACGCAGATGATTATTGCCCGTACTTGGTACGTTTAATATTAGGCATTGATTACAAATTAGTGAAAACTAAGAGCGGGTGAGTTGTGAAACACAAAGTTCAGGTTTAGCCACAGGAAAAATTGAATTGATCTTGCGTCTTTTGAAATCTGAGGCATCGATAGACAACTACGGCCGGGGTAAGTGGGTTCCAAAAAGGGAAAACGTGAGCCAGATCGTGGAATCGGAAACAAATTGGTGCGAAGGAAAAATTTGGGGCGGGAGTGGGTGGATAAGAGATAAGGGTAAGGGAATCGACAGACGGCGAGGCTGAGACAAAAAAAGACAATTAATTGGGGGAGGAGGGATCGGACTTCATTTAGGCAAAATTGAGACCATCAGGTCCCACCCCCATTCTTTTAATTTGAACCGTCGTCACACAAAAAATAACGATGGAAACAGGGAAGCGAAAAGAAGCGAATATTGAGAGAGAGAGAGAGAGGTCGCCGGGATCGGTGGAGGGTGGTTGAAGTGGAACGGAGTGAGGGTTTATGATCGCCGGGACCGTAGGGGGGGTGGCGAAAAGGGCTCTGGGGAAGGGGTGGAGCGGGTGAGTGATATACTGGGAAGGGAAGGATGGGAAAGAGATGGAAGTGGGAGAGGAAGGAGAATCGGGAGGGCAGGGTACGGGACGTCAGCGGATGGCCCAAAAAAATAGGTAGCCGTACCCGTCAGGAGGTGGGACGTATCAACGGGGAAGTGAGGGATAACGGGGGAGGAGAAGATATTAAAAAAAAACTTTTTGTTTCTCTCCCCGCCGTACCATATGGGAGAATTGGGAGGCAAATGAGTCATATCTCGCGAGGGGAAGGCGGTGAGAGACGGGATTGGTGTCCATGACGCGACGGGGAAGGGGAAACGGGTTTGAAAAGGGGTTTGTTGGTGGGTGGGATAGTGGAGTGGGCGGGGGTAATGGAGGTGGGAGGGGTGGTTCTTGTTTCATGGCGTACCCCTCGTGGGACGTTAGTGGCGATGCCCCCATGTTCCATCGTAGGGCTCCGCTCTTAGTCCCCCTCGTTTAGGAAAACAAGTGTGGACACTCAATCGTCCATTAAAAGATTTTTCCTAGAGTTCCACCTGAGTAATGCTCCACTCAAAAAAGACTCAGCCATTTGCATTTCGTGCATGAATGTACACCCATGGGGGTAATTACTTGATCGTCCGCACGTGACGCGAGATTTCGTTCCACCTGTCCAGTTGGATATCGGCGGATTTATTCGTTCAAGGGCTGCGGCGTTGATATTATAAAAGCTCAGCTTACTCCAGGATAGGTTAGTTTTCGAAGCACAGCTACTATCATCCTTTTTCGAAAAATCATAAGCACCTTTGTTATTCTGAGCGATTTTATGTTACCGGAGATTCGATACGCCCGATGGTGAATTCTCTTTTCTGCGCGTACCTTGTCTCAGTTAATGCATTACCGGGTGCTGTTAACCCCGTGTGATAATATGATTGTCACTTCTTTTGCGTTTGAAAATCCGTTTTCGAATTTTTAGGATCCACTTTTGACTAATTGTGTTTAGGACACACAAGAGTGAGTTTGACGAAGTTTAGCTCGTTCCCCCCTTATCTCTTCCTTCCCTCTTCTCTCAAAAAAGATTCCTTGCCTTAATGATGAAACGGAAAGTTAACTAATTGGAGAAAAACCTGATTCAATCTCATAGGTATTTGTGCTTTTTTATTAATGTATTAAATAAAAATTAATATTTAGTGTTGAACCATAATGACTGCATTTCTCATATCATTTTGTAGAGTTTGGTAAATTGTAGCCTTTTGTAATTAAGGAAAGCAAGAAATTGAGCAGAACAATACGCTGGAGAAATTGCTAAAGGGAAAGACGTAATCTAATATTGAAAGGTTCCTTGACTACACGGGCAAGGCGTGCTTTGAAATATTTTTGATTTCTCAATCGTTTAGCATGAAAATGAAGTAAATTTGCAGCGGCCTTTTTATTACTTACTTCCGCAAAATATCAATGGCTTTTAGATAAATTTATTGTGATTTCAATTTTTTTTAATCTGAGGGCAGTCGACAAGTTGGTTACCAAATTTTCACGGTAGCTCTTCACCATTTAGTGCATAACTGATAAACCCACCCCTTATAAAACTGAAATTTTTATTTATCTGGTGTCTACATAAATCCTTCGTGTAAAGTTATGCTTAAAAGCAGGATAAAATCCAACACTAAAAATAAACACTCCTCTTTTTCTATAAAAACTCATGATTCAAATTACACTGCACGTCGCGATGAATCTGGATCAATTAATTCCAGGCCATTCGTAACCATTAATGAGTTAATACCCATTAATTTTGATTAATCATACTCGGCGGCAGACGGTGAATATGGTTTTAACTCGTATCAGTCGCAGAATTATACTTGCAGACTCGTTTCACTACTTGCGCTACTTTCACAGTCCAAAGTTAAACTGGAATTGTGCCGATAAAGTAGCAAAATGTTTCGCACCGTTTTTTTCAATATTAATACATTGAAGAAAAATGTAGTTTCAGACTTTTGGGCAGTATTTTATTTGCATTATAGACAAAATAAAACTATATTTTTAGTAGGGGAAAAATAAAATCAGTTCCTCGCTGAAGTTAGCAAATGTCACATCAGTATATGTATCGAATTGTTAAACTAGTTCAATACGTGCCTGATTCTTCGTCTTCATATAGTTTTATTATTATTATTATTAAAATTTACATGTGCAAATAGACAAATGTCAGGTGGCACACAAGTCCCAAGTGTTACAATAAACTTGCCTTGGAAAAATAACATGGTTTCTGAAATGCAATCAACATCACAAAAGATAATAAATAAAATAAGTCTGAAAAAAGAAAAAAAATACACTTTAAGGAAATTTCCAAACACCAATCTGTAGTACATTCAAAAAAAATCCCCATTTCATTAACATTTGTTTCCCAATCAACAAGAAAAAAAAATTAAGCTGTTTCTTGAAAACGTGCCTCCCGTGGCGTACTTTGAAGGCCTTCGTCTCGATTCTATCCAATTTTGTTTTACTTAAAGTAACGTTTCGACATGTATGAAGATCTTGTCTATTTTTACATACTAATAAAACACAGATACAGTATGTTTGGTGACTGACGGGTTCATCGGTGAAAATCGTTGGGTACCTGTGAAAAGGTACTCTTGGATCTGTGTTTGAATATCAAAACTCAAAACTACGAAGTGAAACACTTGAGTTCATCTACACCTCATATTTCGGGATATGTTAATTGATTTCCACGATATACGAGGTCTAGAATTTTTTAGATTGTTATTCAGAGAAATCTCAGGAACATAAGGTCAAGTACGAAGCAATCGATCTGTGAATGTGATAGAGACAATATAATTATGCTAGGACAGGGCCGTACTTTAAAATAAATCGACGTATACATATAAAGTTTCAATTATTATGTCCTTGCAGTTTTTAGTAAGAAAACCCTGGCTGTAGCAAAACTTGATATATTAAAAAGTGACCGGAATCGGAAATCAGTTTTGCTGAGATCTGATAATTTTGAGATCCTAGATGGGTTAAGTCTGAATAGTATAGTTCAGCAAGTTTCTTATTTTCGTTCAAAAATTCCTCTGCATCAACTGTTGACAAATTAGCGTTTGCACCTTAATTTTAAATAGTGATTCGCGCAAAATGACATGGTTGGAGAATGTTGATGGTGAAACAAAGACGTGCAGGAGGGAAAGTACCGCTATTAATTATGGAAATCGGTTCTAAGCTGCGGGTGATCTACGCGGGGCAGAAAAAAGGCCAAGGACAAGGAATCCCGTGGGAGAAAAGAGATAAATCGTGCGAATGGGGAAAGTGATGCTGCATCCGTAATTGGTTGAAATGAAATAAGAGAAAGGGCGTTTAGAATGAAGTGCGTAATTCAGTGTCGAGCGGGAGAGTGTAGGGGAGAGATCTTTTTTCTGTTGTGATATATTGAAACGATGAACTGCCTGAAATAATCATTTCCGGAAATGAAAATTCATGGATGGTGCAAATGAGCAGTTAAAATTCAGTTTTGCGTGTGCGAAAATTTATGTGTGGACTCCGGCGTAAGACGCGCTTGGTCCGGGGTGAAGTTAAAAAAAAAATAAACTGGAAAGGATGGATTGTATCACGGTTCATTGTCATCCCTTGTTGTCAGCAAGAAGAACAATTTTCCGCAACTTTCTACTCCATTCTCATCTCAGTAGCATCTTCGTCAACTCCCTACGTTTGCATGTATATTCGTCGCTATTTATTCGAGTAATCTTGTTCCTGGACTTCTTCTGCAGTTCTTGCCCATTCTCAAGTCCGTCATTGTCTTTGAGAATTCTACTCAGCAAGTTTTCGGAAGTTTCGTTTGCTGACAATACCAAGGTGGAGGACCTCACGATGTACCTCAGGAGTCATCTAGACCAGGACGTCAAAATTTCGCCATTGTCGAGACTCGATGATTCCGAGAATGTTGGTAATGAATAGCTCCCCAAGAAACTGACCCAGAGATTGGCCTTCCCTTCCGCAAATCTCTTCCTTTCTCCATTCCCACCATTTTTCGGTTTTCTTCACTGACGATTTTCTCGGCCTATTCAATCCTTTTATTCACCTTTAGCACCATCTTGCTTCTT
The DNA here is from genome assembly GCA_037158775.1 of Hetaerina titia. Classification (NCBI taxonomy): domain Eukaryota; kingdom Metazoa; phylum Arthropoda; class Insecta; order Odonata; family Calopterygidae; genus Hetaerina; species Hetaerina titia. Next base: position 76,181,972 of record CM073774.1, on the reverse strand, counting down.
ACCTTGCCTGGGGCTGATCTTCCCTGTCTTACTGCACGAGAAATGTGACCCCTCCCTTAAACCCCAATATTATATGGTTTCCTAGTGGATTCGCATATGGTACGTCTATATAATGCTTGGTTAATAACACATTTACAAGGCAAAAGCCATTCATTCAAGTCCACTGGGGTATTCCATTACCACTGGCACAATTCTAAACTATTTTTTTCTCAGCCTTGAAAGTTTCCTATGTGTCGATTTATTGTCATAGCGGTTTCTGTCGATCAATAGCTTAGGTTAAATACGAGTACTGGTACATTTGTAGGAAGTTAAGGCTGTCAAATGACTTATCATGATTGTTTATCGTATTCTCTAGCGTTGTCACATTTCTAATGATTAAGGAATGTTTTTTTAAGTATTGTGCAATTGACATAATATTCATAAAGAATGGTTTCGAATCATATTTGGTAAAAGAACAAACAGTGTTTAGGTTGACAAAAATAATAGTAATGAAATATGGCTGAAAAAAATAACTTGGAACAAAAGAATGATTTAAGGCTTTCATTTTCGGTCGATATCAATGTAACAGGTGATAATGGTCTATGAAATATGTCTGTATGACCACGTTGAGGTGACCATAGTTACATATTTATGTTTTGTCAAATGTAAAGGATTATGGGAAATATTTACTTGAAAATATTCTAGTCAAAAAAGTGCATAAAGGGCATTTAGTGCTCAAGTAGGTAATAATAAGTTTCCATGTCAGTTCTCGAAGCCCAGAGTATTCATTCATATGTGCATGAATGTGTTGTTGAAGTGCACACACTACTGGGTGAGATTTTAACACCGTGTACGTGACAAGAAAGAATAGGCAAATGGTATGCCACGATGGTACCTTGAATTGCTGTTTTTTGTCTATTGATACGTTTCTCATGGGGATAAATAAAAAACACCTTAATTATGGAATTATAAGTAAAAAAGAAATTAATCAATTTTGGTGAAATCAAATAAGGGTACGGAGTGTTGTAGCAACTTTGCCTACAGCGAGCGTGGAATTTCTGTTACGTCGTAAGTTTAATTTACGTTCCAATTTAGACGCCTGCCCTATGATTTTAAGAATACACCACCGTATACTTTCGGCATGGGAAATTCGCATCCGAAATGACAAATCATCATGGGAAGTGTTTTGAGACGCGTTTCCAAACAGAAGTGAGGAAGCCCTGACAATGGATGCCGTTAGTCTTGGTAGTTAGAGTCGGATTCATAGACCAAGCCTCGCAATGGGACTGGTATAGGTATAGCGGTATCCAACACAATGTCAATAGCGAGGCAGTTCAAATGCTTAATATCAATCACCGAGTGGTTGGCGAATCATAAAATAAACACTGTGACAGAATTTTATGGCTTCGTTTCATAATGCATTCTGTATTTTAGAAAAGCTCCACGGACTTCTTTTGTGTTCGATTGCTCCGCGTTCGTCTGCGGTACACTTGCATGTTTACTGCAGTCTCGCCGAACACAAAGCCATTTCTCAATCAACTTCTCGTGCACTCTACTGAATTGAGGCACGTGCGCCTTCTGTAAATACTTGGATTCACAGAGTACCTCTCACCTTGAGAATATCTGAGCGTATGCCCCAGCAAGACAAAATTCGAAAAAAATTTAAAGAGCAATTTAAGTACGATATACGAGAAAATGGAATTTTTTCTACTTCAATGATATATAGAAGGTAAAGGTCTACATAGAAGAAGTGATTAATAAACATCTGTGGATATTAAATACTTCCACGCAGTGAAGCCTTAAATAGTGGAATATATTTGAAAAAAAATAGGAGCTATAAGAAGAGTATTGGGGAAAAGGGTGTGATGGAAAGGTGATAGAAAAAAGTTGTATTTCGCTAGTTAGGCGTCATTTAGAATATTCTGCTAGCATATGAGATCCTCACAAAGTTGTGTTAATTGCTGAATTGGATCTCTTGCAGTGTATAGGAGCTAGATTTGTAAAACGCTGTCATGACAAATTGAGTAGCGTTTAAAAGTTATTGGAGAAGCTAGGTTTTGAATCACTCCCGGAACGAGGGTTAAATTACAGATTAAACCTCATGCAAAATTTGGATGTCTTTTTAATGATTATGTTGAAAAATTATTATTAACTCCATTGTACCATGGTAGGAGAAATCATGCTAATGAAATTAGAAAGATTAAATGTAGAACGTTATATATAGAGAAGATATATACTTAAAGAAAAGATGTCATTTTTCCCACGAAAGATAAGGGCTCAGAAAAACGTTATCCGACCGAGCGAGGGGGAAAAGCATTTTGAGTCAAAATTAGTCTGGTGATATAATTAATCCCTACCACACACCCTACCGGTGGCTTGCAGGGTACAATTACAATCCTGCTTCAACTCGTTTGCCCTGCGTTGTTTTCTTCTTCAGTTTTCCTTGTATACTACTAGAGTATATATCATCCAAAAAGTTTTCCTTCCTCTCCTTCTCTCCAATATCCTACTTCCTCTATATACTGTGGCCGCGTATCCACCGTTTTCGAATTTCACAGAGCATCCACCATCAGATTTAAAAATTTGCTGTTGGTCTTCCTCTTGGGACACCTTATTTACCTCCATTTTCGTCCACATCCTCATTTCATAAGCTTTTAATCTCATCTTCTTTCCTGAAAATACTAGTTTTCCAAAAACCATACAGCTCCATATTAGTTTTTGCCAAACATTTCTAAATGTCTTTAATTAGCGTTCCTGTCTCTTGTACACGTACTATTAGTTAGAGTAAAGGTCGTTCATGACCGACACTTCATGTGTAAAATCTCATGCTGTGCACCTCTTGACTGGAAAAGTAACCCTTAACTTAAAGGCATTCAGTCGAATCTTATCGTTATATTTTTACATTCCACGAAGTTCTGTGACACTTTTGGTGAACTTCTAATATTTTTATTGCACGCAACATGAACATGTTTGCGAAGTGTGTACAGTTAACGGTAACAAGGTCAATGGAAGCATTCAATCAATCGATTCTGGGCACCCCAGATGTGGTCAAGATCCCTGAAGTGTACTATTCGTCTCAGCGTACGTCGTTCAGGCATCATGATTGGCTAAACGTATAAGCATTCCCCCGTGGAAATACAGTATAGTTAAAATGAAATTAATAGGAATTTTATTGCCTGACGAAATTAATAAAATTTGCTCCTTTTGAATGTAGTAGATGGCCTGCTTCCGATGTTATACCTCTACGTTATTGTTAATCTCCATGTGAAGCATGGTCAAAAATGAGCTCTCATCGAGAAAAGCCGCGAATATAAAGCAATTATAATATTTAATGACAACAAAAATGGAAACGGCGGGGCAGAATCACACGGGTCTTCTGCATTCACACCGTTCGCGGCGCCCCTGGAGCCTCGTGAAGCTTTTATGGCGCCTTTCTCTTGCTGTAACATATCTGCATATATTTCCCTAATTCGTTCATTAGGTGTTAGTTGGAATATTCATGAAAGCATTACCGCAGGGATGCATTCGTTCCCACTTAGGCTTGTAGAAAGAACGTGTATGCGGTGGAAATCCGCACGTGTCGTTCGGATTCCGGAGCTCTGATTCCGTGGAAATGTTTGGTGAAAGTGCCAGTCCAATGTTAGGCAATGGAACAAGAAATATACATTAAACGATTTCTATCCTACCCCATATCATTTTCTGATATTCTCTTTTTTTCGGGAAATCGACGCTAAAAGTGTTCATTACATTTCAGCTCTGGGTAGAACATGATCAGGATTTTTTGTGACCAGTCTTTTATTTCGTCTTCGAATAATCTATTTGCCCAAGGTATTACATCAATAAGGGTAGATTTTTTGGGAGTTCCCGAGCAACTATTTACTTCTACGCATCACGGTTAGTTCATCTTTCTTGCCTTACATTATTTCTTTCCCCACTTCTCCGTAACTTCTACCTACCGCCATGTTGTCTAAAAAGCCTAATCTCTCCCATCCTCTACCACGCCTACTCAACACTCTCCCTTTTATCACGTCCTTCAATATAGTACCACTACCTTTCAGTATTTTCTCCATCCACTTTCTCTACCTTGTTCGGATTTCCCCCAGTAACTTCCTCTCGTCGTCCAACCTGCTTAAAACTTCATTGTTTGTCCAACTTATTTTCTCCATTCTCCGCCACACCCACATCTCAAAAATCCATTCGACTCGCATTCTCTTGTCTCATAAATCATGGTACACTTCTATAAAAGCACTGCGCTCCATATAGTTTTTATTCACATCGTAAAATAAATCAGTTTTCATTTAATTCTGTGAACGTTTTTGGATCACGTTCAGCGAGAATTTAGGATTCAGTGGTTAAATTGTTAATTAATGAACCGGGAGAAGATCAAAGAAGCTCCGCTTACTGTTAGGGGAAATTAAGAGTTGCCGGGTTAGTAGAGAATTCGGAATAGGAAGCCCCCATAGTCACGTCCAGCGAAAGCCAGACTTAAGGTTTTAGGAAGAAGTTTTAGATGAGACTTAAGTATGCTTCTGACTTACAGTGAAGTAATTAAGACCGCTCATTTCATCGCCAGATCAGATAAGTAGGATAAAATGAGGGAAGGAGAGACTCCCATGTGGGTACAATAAAGTTCTTTAAATAAATACTAGTTTTTTTCTCTCGCATGCCACGCAAAATTTTCAAATCGTTGCCGTATAGAAAAAGTCGTAAAAACATTATTTTTAGTTGCTTCTAGAAATTTTAATTTTTTATTATTTCCTTAAACTACATCTGAAAACTAATCAGTAAGTCACCTATGTGGTGTATGGCAGGTGGTGATTTCACGAACGCAATATCAAAGTTGAGTGTTGGAAAATTTTTAGCTAATGGTAAATAAGTAAAATAGATCAACTATTGGATATAGATTTTGTGATAATTACATATGTAATACGGTATCTAAGAGTAAAATACACTACGTATGGAAACATGAACTGCTAGTAACAAGAAAAATCAAAAAAATAAGATTTAAATAAAATAATGATGACGTATTCGGGTACTTAGAATATTCAATGTTTTCCAACTAGTGCGGACGTTTTCAGTTTTTCTGATTCTTTATCTAAGGCAGCCATGATATCAATTTAGTTATGTTGGTTCTACAATTGATCTCTTTAATATTATTTTTCTGTACTCTTGGGACTTTTGATCAGTTTCCAACATCATCTCAAAAGAGACCTTCCAGTTCACGCAAGAGATTTCATTTGTAATTTAACCTTCGCTCCTTGAATTATTCCCAACCTGTTTCCTCTAAAGATCTAGGCGCGCTTCTAATTTTATCATGACAAGGTTTTACAAATTTTGCCTACCTTTTCTGCCTGTACTTTCTGTAATAATAATACTTTAATATCCTGTACTTTTCTATGCACTTCTTCTTTTTCCCTGTCACAGGCATACATTGTCTCAAAAGAGCGTTGATATCCTGATGGCATCAGATATGAGAATGTTATCTACCGATACCACTCTTAACATTTAGGGTAGCCTGGCAACCTCCGAGGTGCTCCAAACACTTTTTTCGTCGTTCATTTCACGAAAAGTAAAACTTTTTGCTACGAAAGCTTTAACATCTATATCCAAGAGGACGTGCGATAGAGAGTGTTAGGTTGCTAGTCTTCTTTTGCGATCGCAAATGATGAGAGAGATTGTGGAATGTTCAAATTGGTCAGTGCTGGAATTTATCTGTCTTGTTTTATCAGGGGAATTTATTCTGCCGACATTGTTTGGGATTTTAAATAATTCACTCCATAAAAGAAGTTCCAATTTTCAAAATTTTCAACATCTTATCCATTCTCTCACTATGACATATGCGTAAACATTTATCGTATACTTATTATTGGCACATGGTATCCACACTATTTCGCAGCCCATATCGTACTTTCGTCACTCTGTTCTACCTATTTTTGTCGCGTACAATTCTTAAGAATCCTGAACCACTCACCAATTCGGAAAATATGTAAATTTGGGAATTTTTTTCATGGAGGTTTCACTCACACACAACGGTATGGGGGGAAGGCCACCATCATACACTTATTTTTTTATCTTTTGCGAAAGATTAACATCTAGGTGCTCCACATATTACTACCAACAATTCTCCTGTTTAATTTAAAGTTGTTTATACTCTTTGAATGCACATCCTTTTGCAAAATATTTTTTAATGTTACCGGAATGTTTTAAAAAGAGACGTTTCAGGCGTGATAATGATGTACTTACACTGAAACCGGTCGTAGTTAATTTTATTTTGGGGAAAATTGCAAATTTTTAATTAAAAATGGAATGTTTTCTTCGTTCCTAAATACGACTCACATTCTTTTTTTCTCTTAAAGCCGTTAATACTTTCCTTCAGTCAAGGCAGAGGTTGGAAGTATCATATGTGAAAGTATTTATTCCCTGAATTCATAATTTCCACAACGGTTGACAAAGGTTGCGTTTTATTCTGTCGCAGACTTAACTAATGTGAGGCAATGGACAAATTATGAGTAAAATTCCGTTCGCTATTTCGTATCACTGTGATATGGAGCGTAGCTATGTACGGTGCGGAAACGTGGTCACTGAAGCAGGAGGATAGACGTAGATTGGAGGTTTTTGAAATGTGGGTGTGGAGAAGAATGGAGAAGGTGAAATGGACCGAAAGGAAAACAAATGAGGAAGTACTGGAGATGGTGGGTGAGGAGAGGGGTTTGTTGAGAGAAATCCTATGGAGGCTGAAAAAATGGATGAAAGGCGTATTGATCGACAGTGGGATACTGAAGACTGTAATAGAGGGGAGAATGTTGGGCAGGCGAGGTAAGGGCAGGAACAGGATAGGGATGTTGGACGGGATGAAGGGAGGAAAGAAGTACACCGAGATGAAGAGGGACCTGATATAGATTAGTTGGATAGGTGGGGAGTCACAAAATGTTTATTTGATAGTTGTGTCCATCCAAAAACCTACCTTAAACGGTAGATTACCTAATAATAACTCTCTTCTCCCCTAATTCTCTTCAAAATGTCTGTTTTTTCCTCTCTATACCTCACTTTTGCAGTATTCTCCCCCCTTTTATCATCTTAGAATCCAATTTATTCTCAGTATTCCTGCATCCACTTAATACAGCTTGCTCTATCATTGACTAACCAATTGAATTATGTAGTCATAGCTCTAAATAACTGGTAATCAATGGAGGCTGGAAAAATGGATGAAAGGCGTATTGATCGACAGTGGGATACTGAAGACTGTAATAGAGGGGAGAATGTTGGGCAAGAGAGGAAAGGGCAGGAACAGGATAAGGATGTTGGATGGGATGAAGGGAGGAAAGAAGTACACAGAGGTGAAGAGGGACCTCATGTAGATTAGGTTGCTGGATTGGGTTTTGTTTGAAGTCGCACATTTATATTTATTTGGTAATTGTGTCCATCCCAAAACCTACCTTAACCGGTAGATTACCTAATAATAAAATAAATTTCGTTTCATCCGCATGTTGACATGAAAGGACCTAGGCTCATTATTCGTGTATTTAATAAATTAATAAAAATACGGTATTTTGTAGGATCTTATTTAAAATGAACGCAATATTCAATTATTTAACTGTCACTTGTATTTTAAATACCAAACAATCAACGCGTTGAGTGAAGAGATTTGAAGAAGAGCAATTTTGTTCAGTGAGTATAAACTCAAAGGTGTAGGTAATTTCCCTTCTAATCTCTCTAAAACCGTCAATCCCCCTTTAGTGACTCCAGGCCCTTCTATGCGTGTCCCCACATTGGCTTCCAATGTGTTTTCACAGTGAAATTTTATGGATGGGAAAGTGCCTCCTAATTGCTTGACGTTCTCGGAAGCTTATGCCGGTCGGGCGCATATCTTTTTATACGTTACTCCCTCCCTTTATTTCGAATGCTTAATTCCCTGAGCGTCGTTGGCCAACAAGTGTCCGCTAACTTCCAAGAATCATTGGCAACATTAAAGCCTATTGAAGTATGAATCGGGATTAAATCTTAAATGGAAACAGAAGAATTTCTATCGCGCCACTAATATCATTCGCTGAATGTACGATACTCTTGTTTTATCCAATTTCCCTTAAGTACTGTTTATTATTCCTGTATCCCGTATATCACATAATTAATAGATGATAATTTCTTAAAATTCAATGCGATTTCAAGTGTAAAAGTGGTGCCCATATTTACATATTGAAAACAGTTAGATACCTTTAAAGGTGTACCTGTCAGTATGTGAATGAAGTGTTTGAAGGAACGCTAATAATTTTAGGAAATAATATTTTGTGTAAATTAATCGTGTTGGTGAAAAACAGTTGAGATAAATTTCAAGAAACTGTAACAGTAACTTTAACGGAGTCACCCGCTATGTGTGCATTATAATGCAACCATTTCAGAGAGTAAAAATCATTCGCAATCAATCATCATCAATCCCGGTCAAGGCGAATGATTTTTACTCTCTGAAATGGTTACAGTTGAGATAAGTTCAAAGTGATTAAATGCCAACCGATTCTGTTGGAGTGAATTTATCGCTGGGTGATATGTGCAAAAACAAAAGACTGTTAAAAACTATTATCGTGCTTATATTTTCCATTTGGTACCGATATGGTATGTGGCGGCATTTGTTTTAATAATCCCCACGGTGTATGTAGTAAACTCAATTGTCTTGTACCGTTGTGAAATCCCAAGTCTGGCTAGTTCTCTCCGTGACTCCCGTTCTCGTTTCTCAACTCTGCTGCTTTTATAGACAAAACTGTCTCTGGGGAGTACGACCCCGCTAGATTTGCAACAGTCTATTGATTTTTCCCGAGGTAGCAGTGCACTTATGGCTGAATTCAAATGGCGTACCCTCATCCTAGCGGACTCACATGACGTAGACGGACGCAACGGCTTTGTGAATCCAACTTATTTTAGCTGACCAGCATCAGCGGTCGCTAAGAGTTGTGCAAATAAGCTTCAGTCACCCCTGAGACTCTGTCACATTAGAAGCTACCCGTTTTGTCCCCCCCCCCCGCTGATTTTCTTTATAATCTTTGACCACTATGTAAATCTGTGATGATTTTCAAAGCAAATTGTTACAAGTTCCCCCACGCCCCAGGCAATACAGCGCTGGCAGTAGCGCTCCGTGAGGAGGAGGAAGGAATTTGGTTGTTCATGACGTCGTACTGGTCAATGCTTGTCAATTTCAGGAAGATTACGCAAGCCGATCACTGTGGCGAGCTTCAAGAAACTGTAATAGTAACTTTAACGGAGTCACCCGCTATGTATGCATTATAATGCAACCATTTCAGAGAGTAAAAATCATTCGCCTTGACCGGGATTCGAACCCGGATTACCTAAAGCACTCGGCCGGATATCGAGGGATCCGGGTTCGAATCCCGGTCAAGGCGAATGATTTTTACTCTCTGAAATGGTTGCATTATATTACTGTGGCGAGCCTCAAAAATTCTAGTTTCCTATAATACCCATTCTTATGGATGCATTAAATAAATAAGGATAGTAAGGATACCTAATACAGATGTTCTAAATGCCTCCTGCAATGGACTGCATGTCACAAAAGAACTCTAAAATTTCAGTTATAATAATTTTTTCAAAATTTTTAATGAAATCTCGAACACTGCTGAACTCCTGAGCTCTGCCTAATACGGAAGAAAATACTTTTAACCATCAAACCTCATTTTTCTATCACTCGCTCCACAGTTCTGCATACTACTACGTTAATTCCTTCCAAACTGGGAATTCTTTTCCTCTCTGCCTCACAGTGAATCCTGTACTTAACTTTCTTATGATTGATTCTCACCCCATACCTATCACATTCTGCATTGCGCTATTCATTTACTTCAGTCCTTTGACTGAATGACAAACTGAAGCGTGGTAATTCGCAAACTGAAACGTGATGAGGTCCCACCTACTTTAACTCCTGCCTTCATCCATAGCCTCTGGTACCATTTCCCCTGCGTATGTATTGAAAATCTTGGTTGTAACAGAAAATCTCTTCCTGCAACCATGCTTAACACTGCCTATCCCAATATTTTTGCTCTGAAATAGGGGTCATATGATGAAAAAACCGCTAGAATTAGCATTGAGATTTGATAGAGCATCTCTTCGATTGCTGGGTGTTTAAAATCTTTAGCTCTTTAATGTCCTTTCCTCCATAATTATTTATGAATACAACTAAATGCTATCGCCCTGCACCATTCACAGTGACAAAAACGATTGAATTTGTGGAAGTTTGGTATCCTGGTTAGATAAAATAAATTGATTTATTTAAATTAATTTTTTTTATTCAATTGATTTGTCATTTATTTCACATTGTTTTGCGACAAATGTAATTTAAATTATAGTCAAAGGAAACACCTTAGAATTCAAATGAACGAGTGCCTATTTTTAATTTTTCTACGTTTTTTGGCATTATCTTACTATTAGGCTGTGATCATACATATGAATGGATGTAATTAATATGTATGCAAAATGGTAGGGATGGGGAAATAGATGTTTCCAGTGATTCTTCCTTAGTCTAGTGATCAACAATCCTTAGATTGGTTTGACACAGCTCTCCATTCAACTATTTTATCCTTTAGCGTTTTTGTGTACACATATTATGGTAAATTCATTAATAATAATAATAAAAACAGACCCTATCTCTTAAAAAAATCTCATATTAAGAAGCAAATGAATTTTCACGTGAAAACGGATATTTTTTAATTTGTTGAATTCACAGTCAAATTAGATCCAATAATAATTTATAATATTCGATTAATAAAAAATTAAGATGCACACATGCATAATAGGTATGTATAGTACATTATCATAAGGTAATCTACCGGTTAAGGCAGGTTTATGGATGAACACAACTACCAAATAAATGTTTTGTAACTCCTAACAAAACACAATCGAACAACCTACTCTACATCAATGTAAATTACATGAAATAAAATTTAAAATCGACATAGATAAATTGATTCAAAACTTTGCTTTAAGTAAAGGATAAATAATTAATTAACTCTCAGGCCCGGTACTAAATATTACATACAACAATCAGTGGCCCTTCAAAGAGTTTTATGTTTACGTATGCATGACAAAAATCGAGTTATTGGAATATTAGGAAATCCTACTTTTAGAAAATACTTAGTACGATTGACTGAAATCTGTGTTATATCTTACATGACAAGTACATGAGCTTACTCCCTTGCGCGTGATAGTTATCCGGTGGTATATAATATATCTAATGTGTACCCTGCAAGCAACTTCTAGGGCATGTAGTAAGGACTGTTTCAACACCAGGTCTGCAGCATCAAAAATCAAACCTTTTTTTATTTTTAGTTTAAACAAATGTGTAAAATAGTTCAAATAATATTGCTATTGATAACTACAGATGAATGTACTATTGTATGTAAGCGTGCAATACTTCTCTACAAATTAGAAACGAGCTGCTAGTAATAAGAAAGACAATAAACTGGAAAAGTTATTGTTTTTTCGGAGTAAGGTTTTTAAACGATGCTAGGATGCTAATTCCTATCTCATGTAAGCTTCTCAATCGATGCGGATAACGTTACATTCACGCTATTGTCATATCTGGTCCGCGACACTCAACCACCTCCCTTCGGTTGTAACTAAATGCCTGTTCGTTTTCTTGTGTGCTCATCCAACTCTTACTCCTTTGACACCCTTAATTATTCCAATATTCACCTAACGTGTTTCTACTGCTTCGAGTTTTACTTATATTCCATAATTTTTCTTTTCCAATTTCCACTTCCCTGATCTCATCTAACGGTTTTTCGTCTTCCTCTCCATTCATGTCTTTGACGTAAAATTTCCAATATGCCGACGATAAATTAATTTGGTTCACTTTAAATTCATCATATGTGAAGTGGTCCCATCATATAATGATTTCGTAATCATTTTAATAAAAAAGAGAGATAATATGCTATTCGTATTTTGTCATGATGCAGAACCAATTTTGTTGTTATCACGATCAGAAAATGTTCTCGAACGTTCTGCTTGGTGTGGTGAAATATGAAAGCGTACTGCACCTAATAATTCATAATGAAAATATTGTTCCTTGCGTCATCCTTTCTTCAACAAAGATAAATTTAATAATATTAATGTGGTTTCATCATACACATGAGATGCGTTCCTGCTCTAATGTACATTATTTTTTTCTGGCGGGCTACTGGCGTCAGAAAGCTGAAACTTCTGTTACTTCTCAGCAATATTTTCCTGTACATGTACACCCTTTTTACAGCGTGGATGCATGATTCCATTGCCACCGAGAACACAAAGGTCACTTGTTCCCACCTTAAAAACTGAATGACCCGTCCTATAGCTGCTTTGGTTCGTGGTCACATGATTTTAGGTCAGTTTAGGTCAACCGTTGCACCCATGGTCGCATATTTTTTACCCTCATAAAACTCATACTATATTTGGAAAAAAAATTCATTGGATAAAATTCTCATTGCACTCAGTTGCAATTTAATATTGATGTTCTTAAACCACTAAAGTGGATGATTACACCTTGTCCTTGTACATTAAATGACGCAATTTTAAATAATGAAAATGCATGTCATTCTACGCCTGTTACACGAGCCCCGTGCATTATACGGTACATCTTTTTTTTGTCTTGTACTCATAAAGAGTGCTCGCGTATTTTAAGTTAAACCGCACATTTCTGTTTGCTTCCAGTACCGGGAAAACATTAGAATACATGAGAACTCGTAAACCACCACCTGATCACTTTTATTGTTGCTATCACGATCGGGGTACATTTTCATTCAGTAAATCAGTGGATTATCCTAAATTTCCTTACTCATAACAATCCTCATCATCAATGAATGTTACAAAAATAATCATTTACTTAATTAAGAGACATCATATGCTGTTACATGCAATGTCATCGCGCATTAAAAAATTAGGATGGTGCTATCTTCAACACAAAACTTTCCAGACGCTCTCACAATGCATGTTGACACGATCGATTATAAAATAAATATATTCATGTGGAAGGAAGTACACAGAGATGAAGAGAAACCTGATATAGAGTAGGTTGCTGGATTGGGTTTTGTTTGGAGTTACAAAATATTTATTTGATAGTTGTGTCCATCCATAAACCTACCTTAACCGGTAGATTACCTAATAATAATATGGAACGAAAATGTTTCTCTGCAAGCCTATAAAAGGCAAGGTAAGTCAGATACCTTACTTACAGAAAATAATGACTGGCTCATCTTAAAAACAGATATTTTCAAGCAATGTCCCACAGAAACAATATATCTACATCTGCATTTGTGCAATGCCCCGCAAACCGACGCAAGAGTGTTTGACGGGGGTTTGTGGGCAGTAACCATTCATGCAGCATTATTCGTTTATTTATAGTTTATCAATTAGTCTATATAGTACTCTTGAATTAGAGTTAGTTTATATATACTTTTGAGTAAGAGCTAGCACGTATGCTCTTATGCACATATAGTTCTTATGCGTATGAAAATCCGGTACACATATCCTGTACCTTTATACACATCATGCAGTGGTTGTTTTCTTAGACTTCAATCATTAAATTATACCATTAATGGTAATTTAATTTTGGGTTCGATTTTGCATATCTTGCGAGGAAAGGAGAGCTTGAATCTGTCTGCGATGGTGTCTATCTTTTATATTTTGTATTGGTATTCGATATTACCAGCATATTTTAGGGCCATACTAGTACCATCATCGTCTCAAAATAAACTCATTGCTGTCCTGTGACTTTCTAAGGTACATAGGCATGTATAAGGCAAGACTAGAGAATCCCGCGAAAAGATATGTCTAGTCTTGCCTTCTGCTTTTTGAACCAAGAGGCTCCCAACTTAATTATTTTATATCCGTCATGCTTACAGTTTTCACATAGTAATTTTTAACATCTGGCGGATTTTCTCGGAGCATTTACCAATTCCTGAATTATGATTATCGCCCGTGGATCCAAAACTATTGCCAAGTATTCCAAATTTGACTTGGCCAAAGCGAAGTAATACCTCTCTCTTACCTTCTCATTAAATGTTACAACAACAAGCCTAATGAAACTTAGTTTCTTTAAGGCTCACTCGCGTATTCTTATACGAGGGTTGCTATTAATATTTTCAACTTAATTATGAAAAGACAGTAATTTATTGTTGAAAATGGCTTTGTTATTTTTCGAAGTATTCTCCATGATAATCAGTACATTTTTGCATGAGCTCGAACCAATTTTCGTGACAATTTTTCCACTTAGATTGAGGTACCTCCAAAACATGGTTCTTGAATGCATCAACGGCTTCTTCAGACGCCGAAAAACGTTGGCCACGAAATTTTTTCTTGATTAACGGGAACAAAAATAAGTCATCTGGTGTTAAATCAGGGCTGTACCGAGGGTGACCCATCAAATTCGACGTTTTGGCCATTCAAATAGGGAGTTGTTTGCACTCCAGTCTTGATAATCCACGTCGAAAGTCTTAAAAAAATCATCGCACGAAAGTTTTCACGAGTTAACTCCATTTTTTCACTGTGACAGAATTTTCGAGTCACTGTAAACAACACAAGTTATGATCAAAAGACAAAGTGCTCTGGAGAAAGTTAGCGTTAAAAGGGTCAAACTTTCAGATGGAAACGTTAGATGGCAAGTGTTGTCAAGTCTCAAAATATAAATACCGTAGCAACCCTCGTAATGTATGTACCCTATGAAAGGTTTGATGTCACTGTAACACTCAAGTACGTATTTGACCTGTTCTGAGGTGCTTAACTCAGCCCCATTTTCTTCATCTTTACCTTTATCCCAAAACTTCAAATCTGTTCATTTTCTAATATTCAATTCAAACCCCTTGTTCTTTAAACCACTCCGTTATATGGTATAAATTGATAGAGGAAAGTATCTATAGCGAACCTTAGAGAGTATCAATGTATATGATGATTCAAACCACGGGAAATGATAAAATTTCGTCATTCAACTTGCATTATTTGTGTGTATGCCATAGAAGAGAGTGTATTTCTATGTTTATGGATAGGTTTGAGAGCAGTAATTTCCTATCGCTAAAGCATCACTTTCCCTCAGAGTTGTGGTGGATGACTGGTCTGATAAGACTGCCAGAATTATTTGAATTAAAAGCTCTCTAGTTTCAAACGAAGATATTTAGTTGTGAATAAGAGTGAAGCACAGGGCCTCATGAGTGAATGCTAGCTCAATATATTCCATAGATCAATTTCTCCGGTGTTAAGTAGTCCCAGGATCAGGAACAGAAGTTGGGAACAGAACATGCTTGTTTCACGAATAAAAACTTTAGGAGTACTGCCAGATGAAATTAAAGCCATCTTTTGTTTCGGTAAAAAAATAAGCATCAAATGAATTTCTTTCGTGGCATGCCTTTTAAAAATACACCACTTCATCACCTCTCGGAGCACATTTAGTTAGGTACACGTAGAACGTGTTGTTATTTTAACGTACCCTCATACCCGCCGTGTATTTCGTCCTAAAATTACAACCGAGTAGCAGAAAACATGACACATGGAGCACAGCGAGAGCCATCTTAATAACAGGAGTCATCGACGCGAACCGCTTGAACAGTGCTACTTACATTAATGCACGCACGAGAACTCGCGTGCCTACCGGCTGTTCGCTGCAGGAACAGCCATTCCTGCTCTCGCACAAAAGACTCTCTTGGGGGCGAGGAAAGGGTAGGGGACCCCACTCGCGAGAGATGCATAGCCCTCCATTCAAAAACTCTTGTTTCAAATTAAAACAGCGCGGAGAGAGTTTTTATTGTTTATTTTCTCCATTTCTCTCTCCCCAGCTCGCCAGAAAACATTTCGCCGTCGATTGTTAATGTCCCGCGCCGGCCCAACATCCTCCGCGCGCGCGGCGCACGCCTCTATGTGCCGGGAGATGAATAAAAAGGCGGGAAGGCATGATGATGGGAGGGACAAAAAACGCGAGTCAATGCATGGTTTCGCTCAAACTTTCAGCCCCAAGCATTGGTGCCGGGTTCGCGCCATGTCGGCTTCCCCCTCCCCGCCATCTCTCCCTCCATCCCGCCCTTAACAAGCCATGACACTATCAGCACCCGCCGGCCAAACAAACGCCGAACCACCCTGCCACCGCCCTCCGAAACGCGTTTGTTAAAAAGAAGACAATGCCGTTGAGATATCATTTATTCTTGCGCGTCCGTTGCGTGATGTGTTATCTTCGTATATATATTTTTTTTCCTCGGTCCGTTTTGCGCGTTGGAAATGGAGGGTGATGGATTCTCGATTTACGGCGCATCTCCGCCTCCGAGCGCCCGCGCGCCCTCGCGAGGAAGAAAAATGAGGTGCAGCGGTGACGTAACTCATGATGCCAATGACGTCACGTGGCGGAGAGATTAATCATTCCGCCGCGCGGGGAATCAGTTCCCTAAAAAGGTTTTGAAGTGGAATAAGATGCATTAATATTGGTTATCGACCTTTTCAGTCGTGGGCGTCGATGGCGCGGAAACATTACTCAAAATTATTTCGCGCTGAAGTCCCCGGCTGCATTATTCTCCCTAAAAGAATAGCCATGGCAGGAGGAATTCATAACTCTGTCGCTTAATTTTTTTGATCGGCCTAGACTCGTAAATTTGTTAGAGAAAATTGGGTGGATAGCCGTACGGAAGATACTAAGGAGGAAGCATTCGTGTGTTTTACGTGCACTTTCGCATAGGCCATCCATGTTTCGTCGAGCTTTTCATTCCTTCATGTTCAATATTCATCTATGCTTATGTCGAAGAATGTATATTTTGTTTCCGTCAAATAGCTTAAGGATCTAAAATTTGCAAACTAAGGGTTAACTAGAGACCCATTTTTTTATTTATGGAGGCATTGAAAAATACATATGAATAATTCAATGGAGTCAGTAGCCATTATTCGAAACCTAAATTTTTAAATATGTACTCTTTCTTTTGCTCAATAGATTGTTTCATTATCCTGTAAATATTTTTCAAATTAAAATGGAATTTTAAATATAGCTATTAAATCATATGTGAAATCAATCCCCACTTTGAATACTGAGAATAAAACATGAATTAAACTCTTGGAGTGTACGTAGTCTATTGTGCTTTAATTTGTTCTGATAATGCCAAATGTGGATTACATGGAAGTCAGCTGTACTCAGTTTTTGCGTTTCAATTTTTAGTTGATCAATTTCGCTTTTGTGTGTGCATTAAGCGTACTTGCACCTGGAAGTATAATTTTGACGCGCTTCCACGTAATTACGAGATAACAGGGATGCGGATCGTTTGTTCCCTTGTTTATGTTATTTACAAATTTAACCTTATAGAAATGATTTACCACAAATTGCATCAAACCTCTTCTCTATATTAACATTTTAAGAGTTAGTTTGAGTCACCTTAGTAACTCTTTAGATTGATTGAAGATAGTTTTTTAATTAAGAGAGCTAGATAAAGCAATTTAGCGAGCTTGCAAGCCTTAATGTTGAGGGGGCGTACCATGAGGCGTCTCTAATTGCATACACTCCAATATAGCCATTTCATGACACGATCGCGTGTTGTAGTAGTAATGGATAGGCTTAATGTGGCTTTTGGGTCGTTGTTTCTCTACCATGGTTTTACTGATAGCATTATCTATTATGTAGCTAAAACCTTAAGATTCTCCTCTCGAGAAACGACCCAGATAAAGGTTTTTGGTCTTGAACTACTAGGATTGCTCCCTACTTGATTAATGGAACGTCTTGCGATCTACTACCTTGCTTCGTGTATTTCAATGACTGAAGGTCGCTCTCTTGAAAGTGGTTCATGCCATTTTCATCACAGTTGACCTTCATGAACAGTGCAATTCTGAATTTCATATTTTTAAGGGAGGGGGAGTAGTCGTGTAGAAAAGGAAAAATCTCACTCAACTAAAAGAAAATTGTAGGTGCCTATTGTCTTAGTGAGACTTAATGCACTCTCAGAAATATCCCTTTCCTTTCCTGCTCACATTTATATCGCACGTTTATGTTAGTATAACATTTCGCGAAACTCGGTGGTGTGTTGGAGCGGAACACCTTGGGTTCTGAACAATGTCCCTGGCATCTCAGCCGTGAAAGACGTCTCACCATGGAATATGTAGGGGAAATTGTAAAAATTAAAAAAAAAATGTTTTCTCGAGTTTCCCCAATCCGCACCTCTAAAGCTGGAGGAAGGACTCTTAAAAAAATCCTCAACTCGGAGGGAATTCTTTCTTCCAAATCTTGACGGTATTTCCATAATAAAGATTCCGGGTGAATTCGAAGTTATGGTTCGTCATATCTTCCCTGAAATCCATATCACACGAATCTAGAATGATTTCACATTGATCACTAACGTGATTGTGTCTTTCTTAGTCGAAGTTTGTCATTCCTGATTGCTTTATTGGTCTTAAGGTAGTACTCATCTCGTTCAACATACTTTCCAATTGAACCGCTCGTATCTATCAATGGTGATCAATGATTCGTACAGGAAGCGATACAACGTTAATATCGCCAAAACATAACCAGTAGCAGTAACGACAGGACCAGCACCCATTAAAACAATAATTTTAAAAACCGGTAACAACACCAACTACGAGGCATATGCATAAAGTAAGAGCCGTTTGCTTATTTTAAATATTGGCGCTTCAGAACCCAGTTTTACACCAGCAGCATCATCTATTATTCATTGAGAATCTATAGTAGCTTTTGTTTTGTTTCAGAAGTCGTTTGCTTGTCCGTACATGCAAACAACAATGTCCGCGACAATCGTTGATCCCGCCAGCTGCAAAGTGCGTTCTGTTATACGATTCTTGGATGCAAAAGGATTGTTGGCTGCTAAAATTCATCGGGAGTTATGCCTAGTTTATGGACCTACAATTATGAGTGAAGGAAAGGTTAGACAATGGTGCCGTGATTTGAAAAATGGACCAACAAATGTCCATGACGAAGAGCGAAGTGGCAGGCCCCAGTATTCTGACCGATGAAATTGTTTGGCAAGCGGAACAAAAACTGCGATGTGATCGTCGATTGACGATTAATGGCCTGGCTGAGCAATTTTCTCAACTTGGACGCACTACTGTCTACAATATTGTCATGGAAAACCTCGGATACCACAAATGTGTGCAAGGTGGGTACCGAAAGTGCTCACCGATAACCACAAAGAGAAGAGAACGTTTGGAACACTTTGACCACCCACCGTACAGTCCTGATCTTGCACCTAGCAACTACTTCTTCTTCTTGCACTTGAAATAGTGACTCAGTGGACAACGTTTCGAAACCAAAAAGGAACTCAAGAACGGCGTTATCAATTGGTTCAACTCTCAGGCGGCGAGCTTATATGCAGAGGGGTTAAAGAAGCTGGTGCAGCGGTACGAAAAATGCTTAGAAGTGAACGGCGATTATGTAGAGAAGTGAAGTAGGTTTTAGCTAACTAAAAGTGCCAATAATGTGTGTTTCATCAGAGTATATTTTTTCCTGTGACCAAACGACCCTTTCTTTATGCATATACCTCGTACATCTACATCTACTTGATACCCGGCAAGCCGACGCAAAGGCGTGTGGCGGGGGATGTTAGGGCACCAACTGAAAACAATCAACGATTACAACACCAACAAGAGTTAAAAGAGTACCAACGGCAGTAACGCAAGGGGCAGCCACACTGAAGGCAACAACACCAGTGGCCACCAGCAGCAACAACATCCACACCAACTATGGCAACACCAGCAACTACAACGTCAGCGATCACAACACCAGCGATTGCAACATCAGTGACTACAATATCAACACGAACGACAACACCACCCATGGCAACCTCCCCATTGACAACAGTGCCAGCCAAAACAACACCAATACACGAACGACGATAGCACCAACGATATCAACACAATTTACAGCGCCAGGGACAGAGAGACCAGCGGAAATACCATCGACTGCAACACCAACGACAATAACTCCGGAGACAACAGCACCAAAGACAACTGCACGAAACGATAAGTTTCGGCTGAAAACAGTACCAGCGATTACGAAATCAACACGTGCATCAAAACACCAATGTCAACCACACCAACGTTTACAAGCGATAACAGCACCAACGCAAACGACAGCACCAGTGCTTAAGACACCAGTGAAAACAAAAACAGCAATAACATCAGCAGCGTAAGCAAAGACAGTGATGACAAAATCGTCAAAAATAACACCGGGGAAAACAACATAGAACGTCAACAGAATCTATGAAAATGGCTATAACCTCAACATAATAGCACCTACGACAGCAGGAACAAAAAACCAAGTGAGAAAATCACCCACAGAAACAAAAAGAGAATCAACGACAACAATATCAAAAGCCTTGACAAAGAAAACCCCTGACAGCTATGTCAGAACGACATTGAATTTATCTTTATTCAAAGTTGTACATACATGTACCAGTATGTGTACTTCGCTAGATTTTAATCAAAATTCGCGTGATGTTCCCTTCTCCCATTTTGTTTCGTTTTCGAAGCAAATTCAGTCGTGTTATTTTCGCATTTGGGTTTATAATTGATATTCGCAGAATTATAGCATCCTATATCATGCCGGGTGATGAAAGAAAAAATTCAGTATCAACACTTGTGCTCGCCTCATTCCGTTTAGTTCTTTTTCCGAACGGCAATGGCGTACTGATTTCCGAAGATCATAAATTATTGGTTCAGTTTATTTTGTTAACTTTTGTATTTTAGTGGATTATGTTCTATGCATTCTTATTTATTTGCGTCGATGAAGGAAAATAAATGAGGACCAAAAATAAAATCGGTTAAGCAAATGAAACTCGATAGTTTTACTGGAGCTGTGAATAGGTAATCACGCAGGGATGAATTTAAAACTCCATGAATTTGGCTTAAAAGCTATCGACTGTTATCCATTATTTTTTCCCAATACTAAATTTTCTGCCCCAATTGGAATGAATTCCTCTCCAAGTTGGAATAATCAATAACAATAATAATAATTTCATATTTCCGACGGATGAATATTCATGGATTATTTTGGATACTCATCTCGATCCAATTCTTATTGGGGCATGGGATTATTGGATGTACACACTGCTTACTCTGTGCTGTAATTCTAGAGTCTTTCAAGATATACGTACTCTATAAGATAGAAGATTATTTTAGTTTTTTTTTAATGTAATCATTACATAATCGCAACCAAGTGTTTATAAGCAAAATTTATTTGAAGAAATGGCACGTAATATGTCCGAGTTCCAATTAGAAATAACATGTAAAATTCATATTACAATCAGAACACAGATCCTGTTCTAACGTTCCCTCCATGTTTAAAATTAATCTTGGCTATAGAAATTTACCTTGCTTCACAATCTTTATGATTGAGCTAATGGCTCAATCTACTATTAGGAAGGCTTGTTGAACGCCGACCCTGGTGGCGGCGGCGTAACGTCCTTCTCTCCCAAAACAGAGGTCGTGGGTTCGATTCCCGCCTAGGTAGTTTCTCCTCCACCTAGGGCTTAGGTGTATTTATTAGGTAATCTACCGGTTAAGGTAGGTTTTTGGATGGACACAACTATCAAATAAGCATTTTGTAACTTCAAACAAAACCCAATCCAGCAACCTACTCTACATGAGGTCCCTCTTCATCTCTGTGTGCTTCTTTCCTCCCTTCATCCCGTCCATCATCCCTATCCTGTTCCTGCCCTCTCCTCGTTTGCCAAACATTCTCCCTTCTATTACAGTCTTCACTGCCGCTCAATACGCCTTTCATCCATTTTTCCTGCCTCCATAGGATTTCTCTCAACAAAACCCTCTCCCCACCCACCATCTCCAGTACTTCCTCATTTGTTTTCTTGGGTGTATGTAATGGCCATTTTTTATGTTTCAAAGTCCGATGTAAAGGTCGAAGTGCTGCTTTCGGACTAATGCAAAATGAATAAACACGTGTTGTATCGCTGGTAAGGTTGACCCCCTGATTTGAATTAAATGTATATTTGTTGTTATAGCCTGATGATTATTTACATTATACTGTCGCAACGGTGGTCTGTAAATATTTTATCATATTTTTTACTGCTTTCAATGTGTTGTCAGTTTTTTTTAAATCATTACTCACGCAGCTTTTAGGGAAATAAATGCTTTGTGAAAAATCGACACCATTCCTTTATAAGAGAAATACGAAAATAATGCATCTTTAAACATGGATTTCTTTATGAAATGATCGTTCACGGAGTTAAAATTTCAGTTTTCAGAGGAAAATGTCGGCTGCTGCTTGTATTAAAGTGTAAAAATAAAACGGTAGTTAACCGTATGTAGTTAAAATAGATGTATTTCATGGAGAAGTACACTCAAATGGCGACTTGAGATGATCAAATTAGTGATACAAAATGAGCAGGATCACTTGGTATTCCCACTGGTAATTAATGATACGGAAATGGGTTACTTTTTCAAACGGCGAGATCCGGGTCAGAGGGGGGCGTTTTTTTTCGATAACAGGCTTCTGAGTCGCATTTAAAAAAATATTTTTGGTCGAATTTTATAAAAATAACGATGCCTGGCGACGGTGATAATTGCCAATTTGTGGAATTTTTAGCCACAAATTCAAGGAAAAACACCTTCGTTTTGAAAAAAAATCGGAGAAAGATCTCGTTTTCGGGTCAGTTCCCTTAGTCCTCGCTCATTATTAGGAATTGAAATATCAATGACGTCGAGTGAGCGTCGTTAGAAGGTCATTTGTTATATTTTTGCTCTAATATACACACAATAAACGTGAAACACCACTCATTCGTATCTTCCAATAACTTCAATTTCTGGAAATTTAACAAATTTTTCTTGAAGGCCACACTTAGCGCGTAGCTACTAAAAATCTAAATTGGGTTCCTTTCTCTTCTTTAGATTTTGCTATTTTTTCAATATTATCCCGTAGTCACGGGTAAATTCTTATTGGTCGCACTCAAAGTTCCGAATTTATGAATTGCAAGTAAAACAATTGCTATAATTCAATTTCATAACGATTTCTTTTGTTTATTGCTTGGCAGATGATTTCTTCTAAATTCTAAATGTTTTGATTTTTCAGCGGTTACCTTGCTCTGTATTTTAATTTCGACCATCTTTAAAATTAGTGCAGACAAAATCCTTGCCGTCGCAAATCTTAGTGAAATAGTAGCCAAATACAGGATGACATCCAGGAGATGCCTTTGAATGCACTATGCAATAGGCTTGTACGACTTTAAAGGAATATCAGCTGAATGCTGTCTATTATTAATGGTGGTCTACCGATTAAGGTGGGTTTTGGATGGAAACAGACAGATTATTGCTATATTCCTTAGCTTTGTTTAACAAGGCGCACCCTGACACCCCACACTATATTTAGCTGGCCTTTAATTCCACGTAAATTCTTTCTCCCTTCATTTCGTTCAAGATGTCTATTGTTTTATCCTCCTACGTCACTTACTTCATGTTCTCCCATCTAAATAATAACGACCACACCAAAGTGTACGAGGTTAAGAATTACACTCATCAGTTGTTCAATCCTGTGGCCAAGCACAGTTTTATTTACCATTGTACAGTTTGTAGAATTATGCAGTTGTTGGTGCATTGTGCAACTTGTAGTAGTGTGCCATTTTTCGATTTATCAGCAGTGCGTAATGGATTTACAAAAGCACGCAAAACCAAGAAAAATTGTAGGAGTGAAAAAGAGAAAACATGCACTATGAATCTTCATGGTACGTTATGGTACTTTTTTTTAATCTGTGGCACCTATTTTCATTATAATGGAAATACGTTTGTTTAAGGTTCGCTGGTTTCATTCCCACTTAGCTGTAACAGTCGTGACGTCTGCCCTACCATCAAATTAAACTTGTGTTATTGTGGGATAGATTCCCTATGACATCTTAACGTGCACATTAACCTGTTAAAGACGACTTAAATAGTTCCCTGAGCGCCGTTGTTGACACCTATCCTTATTTTCAGCGATCGGAAAAAATTAATTGTTTAATATGTCGTTTCTGCTGTTTATCTATCCAATCTCATTTCCATTATCTCTCTTACATCGGGGTTGGTAATATGAACATTTGTACATTTTTTCATACATTCTCGTACATTTTTAGCATCATGACAAAAGACGCTTGCATTCAATGCATGACATAGATAGTTAATACATACAGGGTTCGTCCGGAAAATAAGTGTACTGAGCTCAGGAAAAAAATTTTATCACACTTTTACATATCTTAAGCTAATATTCCTCAAAATAGGACCCTTGTGAGTCGATACACTTGTTCCAGCGGCGTTCTCATTCCTGGAACGCTCCTGCGAAGGCATCATCGGGAGCCTCTCGAAGACACGTCGTCACGGCCTCTTTGACGGCGTCCAAAGTCCCGTATCGCGTTCCTTTCAAACTCCTCTTTATCTTCGGGAACAGAAAGAAGTCCGATGGTGCCAAGTCTGGGCTGTAGGGCGGGTGCGGCAGCGTTGCCACGCCGTGCTTGGCCAAGAAGTCCGACACGACAAGCGCGGTGTGAGACGGCGCATTGTCGTGATGCAGCCGCCAGATGTTTTTGATCGCTGGCCGGCCGCGGGCGACTCGTTTTCGAAGCCTGTTGAGCACTTGGACGTAAAATGCAGCATTTACAGTTTGTCGTTCAGGTACAAATTCGTAGTGGACGACTCCCCTTTTGTCAAAAAAGACTTATTTGTCAAGACACTTATTTTCCGGACGAACCCTGTAGTTTAAACTTCTTTCTGTGATTGATTTCCAAGCTAGTTTTTTTTCATAATCTAGTTACGCTGAACACTGTTTGGTATTACTTTCAATCGGACGTAACTCCTGTTAACTCAGCATCATTTCCTATTTCAATTCTTCGCCATGTGTGTCTTTCCTCTGCCCTTTCGACCCCTTCCTTTCGTCGCAGACTTCAGGATCCCCTTCCTGCGGATTGCGAGAAAGAGGCCACAGTTCCTTTTTCTGCGAAGGTGGGGGAGTGTGCGGTGGAGGAAGGTTTAGGTGGGAGGGTGAGAGAAAGAGAGCGGAAGTCGAATGCGTTGGCTCCATCTGTGTGTTCGGTATTCTTTCCGAATGTCTCCGCAGCGCGCAGCAGCCAAAAAACGAGTTCAATAAGCATCGATATCGGCTCCCGTTTGGGCCACGGGATTCACGGGCGCCACACCACCGAGGGGCTTTCCCGGTGAAAGACAGGGATCTCCATCCTTCCCTGAGGGGAAATGGAGGAGCCCTTCCGTAAGCGGAACGTGACTGGAATTGGTGATCCCGAGACCGGTTTTGTGAGTGGTTTGTCTCCCATCTCCCCTGGCTTGCCCCTGTTTAGAAAAATAAATCGAGCGCGGCTGAATTCTTTGGCCTCCCCAATTTCTCCGCTCGCTTCTGACTCATCGTCGTTCACCGATTGAATTCGCTTTGACGCACCTCGACAAAAACCCCTCGTTGAAGCCGCGAAAGGTTTATTTACCGAACAGGGTATTCCAGTCTTCCATGATTGGGAGATACATGCGGAGTGGGAGTATCCGTGTGACCTTCCACGATAAAAGATGACCCAGATGGTTCTAACCGAAGTAAAACCGTGCGAAATTTTGAGACAATATTTTTATTAGTGAAAATATTAACTGACGTATGGATGAATAAAAATTTCATCTGATTCAAAGTAATGTGGCGATATTCCATACTATTCCTTATCCTTTTATTGGTCCGAAATATTTATGTAAAACAGTCGACACAGACTTGCCTCTTTATTATTATACGCAACGTGTTAGTCAATTTGGCATTGTCTTTAAGAAAACATATTGCTCTTATCTGTGAATTTTCAGTATACTTTTGAGCAATATGATCACATTTTCTGCGTAAAATCATTGTCCTCAACTCCCAATACCGCCTTTTAATGCTCATTCCTTTTATCATATATTTCAACGGGTCACTTCCACCTCCATTAACGTTTTCTGCTTGAAACTTTCTTTTCAGAATGTAAACCAACAACTTCCTCTCTTGAGACATTCCGACTCTTCCTTTGTCTATGGCTTATTTACCCCATCCCCATCTTTTCAAATAGCCACAGCTCAAAATTCTCTTATTAATCTCCAAAATGTCTCTTCGTACACTAATTTTTATAACCTAAACCTTCAAGTAACAAATAAAGATCTTAACTGAACTTGTCTTTCCGACTCTGAGTTTCTATTCTCCATTTCATTCTCTACGTAGATACTCATTCTTTTAACTTTTCTTGCTCTAATGCCCATGCCGCAAAATCAAATTTTGTCCAAAGTACCACCAAATAATCAATTAACAGGTTTTCTCTTACGTTTTACAATTTCACTTTTTTCTCTGCTATTATTCAATTTAAAACGTGTAAGCCATAAGCCTGGTTTATGGTTTCGGACCTAACAATATTTCTGGTCACTCGGAACTTGATTCATAGTTACCGTCAGTTATATATAGTGTACTTTTCACCATATCTACATCTACGTAATACCCTGTCAGCCACCGGGAAGGTGTGTGGAAGTGGGTGTATCCAGAATTGTTTCTAGGAAAGATACATATTTATTCAATAAAGGATGACCAATGAAGGACGCACCACTTAACGTTATCCTTCGAGTGGTTATGTACCCGAACAGACTCCCCTAACTTGTAAATGTTTAAAGCGACTCATAATTAACAGCAATGTTATTCAAATTAATTTGATATCAATAATGTTAGTAATATTTCACTCTCAAAACATTGGTCATTAATATCCAGTGCTTAAATATCTCGGAGTCATTTATGGAAAGAGGAATATCTGAGGAATTATGTTCTCAGGAACTGTATTGATGCAAAACCTGCTCTGCTAACCTTTTCAGTAGATTTCATTTATGCCTTCTGAAACTTCTCCCATTAATCTTTTAAGGCTTTGTCAATAATCGCGTGCGTTGAGTTATGTTTAGTTTTGAAATCGCTAGCATCAAGCTTATATCTCCATCTGTATCCTCGTGCCCGGAGACGATGGGAATCTCCGGGGAAAACAATGAATTCTTCTGGATTTCTAAAAATACATGAGGAATTCCCATTTCTCTCGCGAGTGAATTTTTCGGGAAGCAAACGTTTCTTCATTTAAAGACATCCCCGAGATCCAGATCGTCGGTAAAAATTCAAATGTCTTGGGGGAAGGTTTTGGGGAAGGGAGAGATAAAGGGGTTGGAATGGGAGGAGGTGAGAAAAGGAATACTTATACTTCTGAATGGGAAAGGACGATTCGTTTTGGAGCTTTCAATGAAATTCAAAACGGGGTCGGTTTGAAGTTTGAGAGGCCTCACCTCCCTAGTTCCGTGGGAGGAGAGGGAGATCGATGAATATTCATCTCGTATTTATTACAAGTCAAGAAATTGCAGGAACTGGGGTTTTTGGATGGGTATAAATCTATATAATCCTCCTTTTCCCCCTCAATTCCTCCCTCTCCTCTATTTTCATGCGGCCTGAAAGATGCGACAAATGGCGCTAAGGCGATGTGCCGTGGAACACAATCCTTTGTGGTGGAGACGACCCCCTCCCCCTCACAGAACCACTCTTTCCGCCAGCTTTATCGTTCTTCTGGAACCGCGCCTCCAAAATGCTCAGTTTCCCTTCCTTCTCCCAATTCCTTTTACTACCAATCCCGCCAACCATCACATCCCCTTTCCTCCCTTAGTTCTTGAACCCACCCCGTTCCTTCCTTCCTTCCTCTCTTTCCCCAACCTCCACCCTGTGCCCTCCTGCCCCGCCTCATCTTATAACCCGACATTAAACAGGTGGCTCTGAATTGAAATCTCGTACGAATCTCTCACCGTGATATGGGTGCGTTTAATGAGATGCCACTACCACACAAGTCTCAGTGCTGTCCTCCCGCCAACCCCTCTCCCCCCATGAACATTTCCCTCTGCTCTCTCCCTCTCAATCTCTCCTTTCCCATTCCATCCTTCCCGCCGTCCCTTTCCCCCCGTAGCTCGCTTAATATTTTCTCGTCCCAAATTTCCGTCGTCCATATCGGTCGGATCTATATCGTCCCTCTCCAAAATTGACTTATTCTTCTCGCTCCTCCGAAGCATTAGAGAGGTTTTGTGAAACTAGGAAAGAGTGGGTATAATTATTTATTGTCTAACCGGTGGCGCTAAGCGTTATCCCCCGTGGGACTAAGATTTTGATTCCGCAAGTCCGCCCGGAGACGTCTTTCGGCGTGGATCGGATTGCTGAGGAAGCTGTCGTCATTATATGGCCGCTGGTTTTAGCACATCAAACTTAAAATAAGTAATTACAGGATCAGTGACAAATTAAACACCTTGTTTTATTTGCGCGATGGGTTTTTACTCTCGCAGATTGTGTGGGAGTAGCAATGTGTTTAATTTGATAGTGCCAATAATACTGCCCTTTCAAAAGGTCACGCCCGAGCTTATCAAAATAGTTGCAGGAGTTATTTGTGACATTACTACAACTCTTCACCAAAATTTTTATTGTTCCTTATCCTCTTTCTTGGAAATCATTCTTCATACTTCAATCATTAATTAATTATTCTTTAAAATATATTTAACCATTTTCACTTGTGGTTTTGAAGGAATTATTATTCCATCAACTTGACCGTTTGATAACGGATGCTCTCATTTTTCTCATTGAATATCGAGATTTATAATGTAATGATATGATATTTTCAGGCAGGTAAGAATGAAAATTGAACCTGTCATATCGCCAGTTTTCAACGAGGCAAAAGATACTTCCTTTAAGTGCGTATGGGAGCTAAAGAATGTGCTGGTGTGATGATAGTGATTTTCTAAGTGTAATTGAAGCTGTACTTCGAAAATGTTAAGTTCTTATTTTGTGCCTCCAGTAACATAGATCCTCCCCCCCTTTATTTGAACGATTTTTACCTTCCCAACCTACGAATATCATCTATAGTTGATATCCAACCAAATTGGCATAAATATTCACAATACCATTAACGATATATTCAACAAATGTTCGTTTTATCAATAATCAGTTTAAACTGACAAGCATTTCGTATTAATCTTTTCGATTTGTCGGTACAACTTTCTGTTACACTTGTAATTTGCCACGTCGAATGTCGAAGTGATTAAAAGTGATATCCTTGCCTCGTGAGGCGTTAAATCTTTTTTTCGATAAATTCAACTATCTATGTCATGTAGGTGGTACATTTGGAATTTCTCGGGTGAAATCAGTGAAACTAATCTTGGTGTGTTCTCTTCCCTACTCAATTTCGTTCGTGGGTTCTTTTGTGTTTCCGTGCACCTCGTCTTCTGGCAGCGGCTCCGGATGCCGTCTTACAAGATTCCCAGTTCCTCCAGTGAAAGGAGATTAGGCCCATCTCCGAGGCGGCTGCCTGGAAAATGGGGCGTAATTTGGATTACGTCTTCTCTCCGAAATTTGTGTTAGTGATCAGGAAATGACGGCGACGAGAGTTTTGACTGAGAGGGTGTTTAAACCCCAGGTGCACACGAGATGTGGCTCGAGACTAATCGATTTCTCTCGAATCGAGCACAAATTCGACTCGACTTGAAGGATGATCATGTCTAATCTTTGTCAGCTATTACCAACGTAGTTGATACTCCGAAACAAATAAACCCTAAGTTTAAATGGAGCATTTATACGTGAACGTGTAATTTATTTGATTCTTTAAGGAATATGTAAATAAAAATTGCGCTGTTCTAACTCTATACCTTTTCAACATGAATTTTTTGTTAAAATTATTGAACTCGCTTAGTTTTCGACCATGTCGATCGATTCACCATCCATGAATCTGACCAATAGCGAGCTCTCATAGGAGTTCACTGTCTACTTAGATATATTCTCATAATGTGTATGTTACACGTAAAATTACACCTTTCAAGAGGGAGGTTAACATTTACGAGACATTCACTTCTTGCAATTTAACGAATCAATTTATCCGTATCGCCTTATAACACCTTTTAGGCAAAGGAATCCTCGCCCTTCTGATTTTAAGAATAAATGCCGAACGAGGTTCAGATTTTCTTTGCCCCCATCTATGCGTACGAAGTAATCGGTGATTTTGTTTAATGATCCCGTTTAGGCGAAATACGCAGCAATATTTTATATTACGGCCACCCGATTAAGGCACCGGCTACGTTTCTGAATTCAATTGGCAGCAGATACTATGACAATTGTCTTTGAGTTGAGGAAACGGGAAGGTATTCTATTTGACTGCCTGGGTGAAATTGGCGATAAAGGGACGTTGTCAACGTCGCAATGTGATGGTAATTGAAACGAATTTAAGGAATGGAATAGCTCCTTGCTTTAAAAGCGCGCAATTGTTATTAATATATTCCTTAAAGAATTTAATAAAGTACTTGATCATATATAAATGCTTTATTTAAACATAAGGGTTATTTGAGCTGGTTTCGGAGTTTCAACTACGTTGGTGATAGCAGAGAAATATTAGACATGATCAACATTCAAGTTGAATTCGTGCTCGATTCGAGAAAAATCGATTAGTCTCGAGCCACATCACGTGTGCACTTTGGGTTTAAACATTATCTCAGTCAAAACTCTCGTCGCCGTAATTTCCTGATCACTAACACAAATTTCGTAGAAGACATAAGCGAAATTATGCCCCATTTTCCATTTTCTCCCTCACCAGAATCGATGTAAATAAAGTATAGGAAATGAGGTTTTCGAGATACAGAAATTCTAAGTAAAATATTTGAATTGGAAGGCATAAAGAGGAGCAGTTTACATTTATAGCTAGTGATTTTGACGAAGTTTGTTAAAGTATTAAGGACATAAGAAAAATTTTGTCAAGCAAAGAAGCTCTTACAAGGAGGGGGGAGTTGATAACGATGACATTGGGTAAGGATCTAAAGAAAACATTTGTGAAAATGTTAATATGGAGGGTATTTTTGTGCGGTGTGGAAATTTGGATTTTGAAGCGATATGATAGGCATAGATTGGAAGCTTTTAAGTGTGAGCGTGGAGAAGGATAAAAAAAATTAAATGGACGGGAAGGAAAACATACGATGAAGTTCGAAGCAAGGGAGGAGAGGAAAAAGGATTGCTGGGAGAAATCAAAAAGAGGCAAGAAAATTGAATACGGGCTATTTTGAGTGTCGGTGGTGTGTTGAAGACGGTGGATAGGGGAAGGCAACGGATATAACGTTGGACGAAATTAAGGGATGCAGGAAGTATGCGGAATTTGAAGGTATTATCACAGTGTAGGGTGTCACGTTGTGTCTAGATAGGTATAGCCTAGAAATCTGGCAGTTTTAAATCAGTGGGTCCATTCAAAACACCTTAATCTACCATTATATGTAGTTATTAACGTTATTCAACTATGTGGGTCGACTATTTTGGGTGTCCCATCAAAACTAAGGCACATATTTGCGGACTTCTGAAACAATTCTGCTCAGTATAAGCACCTTTTTGGAATTCTATTGCCTTCTCTGACTCTCATAATTTCTCCTTCCCGTCATGCCATTGAAAATACCTATTCTTTCTCTCCACATTTTCCGCTTACGTCACCGTTTCCCTTCTATAACTGTCTTCAACACCCTGCTACCTCTTAATATATCTCTTTCGTCCTCTTTTTCTGCTCTCTTTGAATATCCCTCGCCATATTCCTCTGGTTAATTTCCTTTCATTGCATTCCACCATTTTTCAAAGTTATTGGACCATTTAATAAAATGAAACAATCCTCCCTCCCGAGCATAGTTTCTTCACAGCTCCGCGAAGTATGTGTGAAGAAGTACTATAGTTTTCTTTGTCTCGAAGATAAAAGCGTGGGTTTTTTTTCACAGTTTAAAAATTAGGGTCACGTTAGCCACACGAATAGTATCGTCTACTATTTCCTTTGCATGTTGACATGAGTGGGTTTATTGTAACACGAATAACGTGAAGCAAGGGTATTTTTCTCCATGAAAAAATCGCATTCTTTTCACTTTTCAAGTAACGATAAAGTAAGAGAGAATGAGAGTCGAAACACCAAACATATACTATGACAAAAGAATGAAAGGTTTGAATGGAAGGCAAAGACTGACAAAGTTATGAATACGAATACATATAGTCTTAAGAGTCTCTTCAAGACGAGGAATATTGAAATTCTCAGGAACAGGTTAGAGTGTATGATTCAATGAGCGAGTGTAAAAGGTGCAGAAGAAGTTTTGAGGGACATGGCAATGTAGAAGAGGAATTAAACAAAGGCAGTAAGTCCCCCCAAAATGGCTTATAATTAGGCTTTTCTGACTTATCTTCACCCCGAAAGGTAGTGGCGTCTAGGGTATCTATATAAGAATTCTTAAACACTAGCTTAGTAAACAAAGGAAACACGAGTACATAAACTAAATCCATGAAACTCAATCCTTCAAGCCTCGAGTCAAAAGACAAATAATCTAATCCTGTTAAAATTTTCCCCACTTCACACTTTTCTCAATAATTTCTAACACCAGTTGGACATCACGCATGCTGTTTTGTATCGACAAAATTTATTTTTATATTTGGTGTCGTTAATCATCACTAGATCTCGAGAAATAACTGTTAATATCATTTTCATTGGTGCATTAAAAAAATCCGCCATAAATTTATCTAGCCTTTCAATTGTAACGTTTTCTCTCAGTTGCCTATGGCTGCACTTGACAATGACAAATTCTGTGACATATTGCCATCAATTCTATTTTTTGCGTCCGTTGGTGGCATTACTTACCTTTAGTTCTGTCTGAATGTTATTATTATGTCAACATAGTTTATATTGTATGCGGGAATCTATCAGAATAATGCTAAAGGTATACAAGTATTATGGATAGGTGCTATTTCGGTACTCCTGCTTAAAATTGCGGTATTTACTGAGGTCACGAAAATCACCACGATAATTATCATAGAACCATGCCTACAATTGGCAAACACACTCTAGTAGTGTCATAAAAGGCAGTACGTGCATGCAGATGTAAATTGCTTGGTCGGAGTGGCTCCTCCACCCGTTCAGAAAAAGACCAAGGCCGGGACTTATTGATGCACAGTAGCTTGATCCTTGTCTGCTCCCTTCCGTGAGGATGCCCTTGGAGAGCCGGAAAATGAACGCGAAATTCTCTGCGGAATGTGCGATGGAACTCGCCGTTAACCCAACCAAGAGGAAACTCCCCGCTCCGAACATAAAAGCAGCACAGCGTCAAGGGAATACGGGGTCTCCTGCGTCACTCCGCCGAAGGTCCTTTTTTTTCGAAATCGCGGGGCGGATTCCCGCGCACGGATTGGTGGAAGTAATTACCTTGATGCTGCTTCCCTCCCCGGTACATTGTGGCACGTGGCGTAAAAATTTGCGTTCACATCCTCCTCCAAGAAAGCCGGAATGAAAGATGAAACAGAATACTTGATAGCATCTGCCTCCCTTTATCCCTCTCTCTCTCTCTCTCTCTCAACCCTCCATCCCCCCATCTCCTCCTCCCCGTAGTTCCCCTTTTTCCGAGGAGTAGCCCACGTTGCGCAGTTACGTGATACAGCCCTTTTCATCTCCTCACTCTCCGAGAAATCTTTTATCCAGCCGTGGGCATAAAATGCCACCATTCATATGCACTGGCCCTGAATGGGAGCGGCAAGTTTTCCTCCGGATTCATTTCCCGGTTCCAAACGAGGAGCAGTGTTTGTTTCGTCTCGTGTGTTCCGTACGCATGCTTCTCTCCCTTAAGGGGCTTATAAACGTTCATATTCCGCGTGGAAATCATTCCTTCTGCCTCTCTCTCTTTCTCCCTCTGCCTCCCTCAAACAGCACGCCCAGTCGGGCTGAATGCTCAGAGGAGTCCACGTCGGCTGTTTTCCTCGATAGCGGAAATGATTTCGGGAGGCAATTCCTCGCTAAATCTTACCTCATATTTCTCCTCGCATGAAAATAAAATCCTTTGGGAGGACGTGAATTGGGTAATTTCGAGTAGATATACTTTATCAACTACCGGCCGGATGGGATTATGCGGACATTGCCCTCACAGTTTGTACAGGACCCACGCTGTTCGTTTCCAGGCATTTTCACACTCATGCAAGATGCCTGTTGGTTTCGGTTCGTTGGATGTTATCCGCTTAGGTGGAGGAAATATCTGAGAATGGTTATGGTTAAAGAGACTTTGGTTAAAATATCTCCGAAAGTTTCTTGTCGATTTTTTTTATCCTGAAAGTTTTGGGAATATACCGGAGCGCACTAAGGTGAACGTTGCAAGGGTTCACAAATCGAAGGTTAAATTTTAGGCGAAATCAATTCCTTAAATTTGAATTAGTTGTATTTTCCAGACATGTATAGTGATAAAAAATAGGAACTTAGTGTCAGTAAAGATGTGGGTGGATTCGATTAGCTTCATCGTTTCCATCGTGTGTTTCATATATATATAGTATAGTATAGTATATATATATATATATATATATATATATATAGATAGAGTAGTAAATATTGTTGTATCTTCTGAGGAAGACAGAGCTTAATTCCATCGAAATTATTAAGGAATTACGTGTGAGTGTTCTTTTTATGTGTTCTTATCTTGCTTGTTGCTGTCCAAGTTTTTTATTGAGCACTTCCATGTTACTTCGACGAAATCATCTGTATATAATTTCTCTTTTTGTGGGTGTAGCAGCTCCCTAATGCCATCTTCTGGGCATTCATTCAGGGCACTTTGGCGCTTTATAAGATCGCAGATTTCAGTGTAAAAGTACATTTTCTCGATAGCTCAGGTGGTTAGAGCATCCGCCCGGCAAGTGGAGAGATCCGTTGTTCAAGTCCCGGTCGAGGAAAATATTTTTACATTTTACTCACATCTGCCATCCCCACCTCTCTTGTGTTCGTCCTTTATGTGTGTTCCTTTCCCATTTTCTTATCTCTATTTCAATGTGAATGAATATTTATTCGCCGTACGGCGGTATTTCGTGTTTGAATGTATATAAATATATATATACATTCATATATATTATAGTTAAATATAGTTTAAGAGTATACTTTAGTTATATGTACGCCGCATAGCTCATGCTCGATGGGAAATCGTCACCTTCTATATACCTTATCGGATGTTTACATGTACGTAATTCATATGTGGCTCCAGTCGCCACGCCATGTTTGTCGAGCGCTTTGAGTGAGAACTCCGGATATTTCCTGCACTGCTACCCTGGCCGGGATATCATTTTTCTGCTAACTTTATAGGGTCTTTGGATTCTCATCCGATTAGAAGGTGCCAGTTTGAAATTGATGGGAACTCATGCAGACCACATAACTCAGGGCATGGTTTCTTATCCATCAATATTGATGTATCAGAGGCCGCGTAAATAACTTTTGCTATCGACCTCTATCCTTAGAGTGAATGTGAGATTAGCGCGCTATCTTAATTTATGACCTTTTCACTCTCCGTCATCCAAACGATACGCCGAGCAGCGTGATTAGGAGGGTAAAATTTTTAATCCTTTCCATAATGTTGAAATTTTTTTAAATGTAGCATAGATTTATCTATTAGGTATTCATTGAAATAACTGTTTTATGATGAATACTTCGTTCATGATATTGCTAATCTTTTGTAATATTTGGCTTCAGCTTTAGCGATGAATTCTATGCTTGTGTGTTGCTGCCATTTGCAGTTCAACTGAGTGTCACGTTATTAACTCCGCTGAATTCGGTGTCCTGCATTGCAACTTTCCTGCATGAAGTCATATCCATTGTGGTTAATAATTGGTAAATTTATTGATACCTTTTTAATTTTTTTATTTTCAAATTGAAAATACTTTCGATATCTTAACTTTCAGAATGTGCATGGATATTTAATAAATACGTAGTAGTCGGTTGTAATAAGTTGGTTTAGTACTCACTTAGCATTTATGACTTTGATATACGACTCCAAGAAATAGTATATGATGTTTCAGGTGAATATGATTGAATTGATATGGTATTTTTCCGTTTTAACACATCCGTATTAATCGTATCGTGCGCAAATATTACATGATGTTTCATTCCGATATGTTATGATGCAACCTTTTTTCCCTTACGCCGTCAATGCGTGCGAAAAGCACGCTAATTACATAAATCCTTTTAGAAACTTCGTTCCATATTTTCCAAAGACTAGCATCACGTTCTCGTAAAGCTAAACCTTTCCTCGCGCCAAGTTCTACGGCGTGCGCAGTCTTTAAAACACGAGCACACAATGTTGGAAGCTTAATGGTTTTTGGAGTTTCCAAGACGACGGAAAAACATTTTCTGAAAGGGTTCTTCATGCATTATAGAGGTGGAACACCACAGCTCTTAAGCGTACCACCTCCCTACCCGATATGAATCGATGTTCAGGCATAATGAAAGGACAGACTCGAGTGTGGTGCTTGATCGATATCCTTGCGCAAGAACGCCACTTGCATTGACTGCCTATGTATGATGTAAATACATAACATTCAGGCAGAGTTTAACGCTTGAAATGTTTAGAGCTACCTCTCGTCCGCTTGGCCACATGACGTCGTATGTTTGATTAACTTTCTGCGTGGATCTTGTTGCCACTTCTGCCTTGAATCTTTCAAGCCTCCGTCCGCGTTAGTATAGAAAGGGCTCTCGGTAGGTGAATGGAAGGTCGCCATGCTCTCGTTGGACCTCGGGTTCTCTATACTCTCTTACGGTAGGAGAATGCAGGGCTCGTGACCTCATTGAAGTCGTCGGGTAAATCATTTTTTTCCATTCCCAATGTCTCGAAAAGAGACAGAACTCAAGGATACACGCCCACAGGAAACTTCTCTGGAATCTATTTTTAAACTTTTAATTATCTCATTCAATCCTATTACGTCCGTTTTCTTGAGCGAACGTATTTTTTCTTGCCGTGCTTTTTTTACTTGCTGTGGGCATTTTGATAGATTTACTTTTTGCCTCAGCGTTCTTTTTGCACTGTCATTGCATTCTTTCACCGCCATAATTATAAGTTAAATTCTTTGAGCTCACCGCTTTGATAATAAGGCGCTCGAGACCGTGACCCACATTTGTTGAATGGCGTGCGAAAAATACATTTTTTTTATATAGAGAATTTCTTTGTTCCATATATTCCTGGAACTCAGTTTGCAAATAAGCATAGTTCTTTTTTGTAGGCATCTATGAATTTTTACAGGATTCTTTCAAAGAGGAAACGAACTCCTTCAGTGAAAAGGTATCTGTTGCGATTTTTTTACGTTCTCGCATTAATACGGATTTTTTTAACCAGAGAAACGAGAGGAAACACGTGACAAGCAACTTGCGAGAACCGAGGACTTATATGCATTGCTTTTTCACATAGTTTGCGGTTGCTGTTCTTTTTCTTAGACTTGAGTATCAAAATAAGTTTTGTCTATTGTTTGATTGTTAGCAAATAATTACACCGAAGTTTTACGCTGGTATTCTTGCTAAATATTTTTTTTCTTTTATCTCTGTTTTGGTTTTAGCAGTGGCGTCGCGTTCCTTTGGCCCAACAGTGTTCAAGGAGAGAATCTCCCGTATCCTACACTATGTGTGAGCTAACTTTTAATTGGTTACATTATATTCGACAGTCTATTTATTTTATACTCGAACATATAAGTACATCTTCGTGGAATCCAAAGAAATACGAAAATTCGAAGGTGATATATATTGAAACAAGGCTATGTTATTCGATTCAGGGGTCATCATCCAAGGAATAAATGTATGCACGTGTGTTTATTTGAGGTCCGGCATGAAGAATTCTTCAAAATAAAGACGAAGAGAGAGTTTCATTTATTTAATTTTCGGTTTAGTAATTTTTTGGAGGCAAAACACCAGTTATTTTTTGAGGTCCACGAATATTTCCGTCAAAGCATATACTGGTTTTTTCAGCTGCAATTTTTCGGAATAATCTTTATACATTTGCAAATTAAGTGGTGCGGTGGAGATTTAATCAAGAGCAACTGAGCTTATATTTTTTATGCATGAATTATTTGGAAATTAGTTTAGTTTGACAATCATTCTAAACTTAGTGAAACGTTTTGGTTTATTTCTAATGTTTTTATTTGCAAAACAATCAAATCGGGGATTGATTGCCGAACTTATTAGTGGTTAAAATTATGATATGCATTTTATGTTAATCAATTTTCCATG
This sequence comes from Hetaerina titia, assembly GCA_037158775.1. Lineage (NCBI taxonomy): Eukaryota > Metazoa > Arthropoda > Insecta > Odonata > Calopterygidae > Hetaerina > Hetaerina titia. The sequence goes on along the minus strand of CM073774.1, from coordinate 76,143,999 downwards.
TGCAAATCAGGCAAGTTTATTTTTATAATTATATTTCCTGACTCATTGATGGTTGATTTCAAATAGAGTATGGCTGGTAATTTTTTTGGTTAACAAGCGAAAAATGCCGTACAAAAGATTTGTTAAATTAGTAATTTTTTTAAAGCGAGAAAGTTAATTTATTTTAAATCATTATTGCTCAATGCATACTTTGAGTATTTATCTTCCTCATTAAAAGCATCTGTTTACTGACTATAAAATTAATAGAGCACGAGTTTTTAATCATCCAGCCCAGAGATGAACGAAATTAAAAAGCATAAATAAAATAATTTTTTGACCTAGAAAAACATACTGTTTGGCATGCTATGAGAAAAAGTTTTGGCATCTATATTTTTTTTAGAATAATGCTATTTACTTGTTGATAATTGCTTGTATCTTGTGAGAAGACGTGATTTTTCATGATAAATTTGTGAGAATAAGAATCTGTGCAATTTATAGAAAAGGTAACAAAGTATTAGCTGTTTGAGTAGAGTGTCATTCGATAATTATATAGAATTGAGAATCGAAGGAAAGAAATTACACATTTCAATCAATGAAGAAAAAACATCGAAGTAGAGGAATCCTAACTTACATTATACCTCTGAGTAATAAATTCTTGCCAAAAATTATGGTTAGTCCGTGTATCAAATCATTTAGAGCTCGTATTTAAATATTGTGTTATGTAATGTAATCGTTATGAGAACTGTGCGTTTTTTTATCGAAATATCCCTGTATCCATAGGGAAAGACTTATGAGTGATGATGTTTTAGAGATCCTTTAACCCCATTAGTGTTTCACTGTATAAGTTATTCTTTTATCCGGTTTTTTTTTGAGAAATATACATGTAGAACTATAAGTTAGATTTCACATGCAGTTCAGGCGGTACTGAGGATCATCAGTAAGTGGATTGAGAAGATGGAAAATTATTACATAGGTGGTGATCAGTTTGGGTTCGGGAAAGCGAGATACGCGTGACGCCATAGCAATAATGAGGTCACTAATAGAATATAATAAACTATGATATATATTTTGGTTCGTTGATTCAGAGCAGGCGTTTGATGGAGCTTACTGGGTAATAAATGTTTTCATTACCGAAGATGGAAGTACGAGGGTCATCCGGAAAGTAGTACCCGTTCGTGCCGCATGAAGTGCTGACGACGCGAGTAGCCGCTGGACGAGGTCAGATAGCTTCAGTGGCTTGTCTGCCTTCTCTGAGCCAAGTTGCGTGACGCTAGCATTGCCTGTGTTGTTTCTGTGATTGTTTACAATGTTTAAAAAAATTGAGAACGCCGCCAGTTGTGAAGTGAGGGCAGTGATTAAATTCCTCAATGCAAGAAACGTTCGCCCATGTGATATTCATCGCCAATTAAAGGAGGTGTATGGAGACAATGTAATGGACGAGTCGTCTGTTCGGCGGTGGTGTCGCAACTTCAACATGGGGAGGGGGAACACACACGACGATGAGCGTTCGGGGAGACCGTCTGTCATTACAGACCAACTGGTGAGCTCAGTTGACGAATTCGTGAGGAACGATCGGCGCGTCACAATTGATGACATCTGTGAGCATTTTCCCAATGTTTCTCGAACAATTGTTCATGAAATTGTTAAGCACCATCTGCATTATGCAAAAATTTGTGCAAGATGGGTCCCTCGCATGCTTACAGATGAGCACAAAACCAAGCGTATGGCTGCAGCACTGACGTTTTTGGGACGTTATTCTGATGAAGGAGACTCTTTCTTGACTCGCATAATTACTGGTGACGAAACATGGGTTTGTTATGCATCACCTGAGAGTAAACGACAGTCAATGGAGTGGCATCATGCTCATTCACCAAACAAACCAAAAAAATTCAAGACAGTTCTGTCCACCAGGAAACTCATGGCAACCATTTTCTGGGATCGACGAGGTGTATTGCTTATTGATTTTATGGCCCGTGGAGACACTATTAATGCCAATGCGTATTGTGAAACATTAAAGAAATCACGGCGGGCAATACAAAATCGGCGGCGAGGTCTATTGTCTACTGGTGTCATTCTCGTTCATGACAATGCCAGGCCTCATGCAGCTGGGATAACACAAAAACTTTTGCAGCAATTCAAATGGGAAACTTTCGACCATCCACCGTATAGCCTGGACTTGGCCCCTTCAGATTTTCATCTCTTTACAAAGCTTAAAGACTTTTTGGCAGGAAAAAGATTTGACAGCGATGAAGAACTTAAAGAAGGAGTGACCCTGTATCTCAATGAGCTGGCGGCGAAGGACTATGCAGCAGGAATACAGAAACTTGTCACACGTTATGACAAATGCCTTAATTTGCTTGGAGATTATGTTGAGAAGTAGTTTAAAGTATCCTCTTTCAAATAAAATTTTTTATGTTTGTTAATATTTACTTTTGTGTCTTTATTTCACGAACGGGTACTACTTTCCGGATGACCCTCGTAGATTTGAGGGTTTTAGACTACATGTCCTTAACTTTACGTCTCAGACCGTTCAAGTGCGAGTGACGGATGAAGAGTCAAGGTTCTTGGGGTAAGAGTGAGATTCTCGTGCACAAAATGTCGTGCTTTTCTGCATGCACTCATATGCAATGTTAGCAGTGGTAATGGGAAGATCTGGAGATGGAAAGTCGGTAGAGAATTCTTAAAATCATTTAGATTTACGGATGATCAAGTTTAGTCAGTCAGCCTGGGAGATAATGCCATTGTTGAGCGAATTAGAAAATAAGTATGATAGGTATGGGATAAGGATTAGTTTTACCAAATCAAAGATTTTTTTTTCAGAAAGAGGAAGGCTAAGTTAAATGTTACAATTAAAGGACTTAGGTTATAGCTGTTGGAACATTTCAAATATCTTGGAAGTATTTTGTTCCAAGAATGTGAAAGCAGTAGGGACATAAGAAGAAGACTTGCGTTAGGGAAAGAAGCTTTCACAAGGAGGAAGGAATTGATCGTATGGACGTAGAGTAAGGATGTTAAGAAAAGATTAATGAACTGTGAAGTGACTGCTGTGGAGCGTAGTTTCCTACGGCGCGGAAACATGGCCATTGAAGCAAGATGATAGGTATAGGCCGGAGACTTTTAAGATGTGGTTGTGGAGAAGGGTGAAAAAGATGGGGTAGAAAGGTAGGAAAACGAAAAAGTAATTTGGAGGAAAGACGTATTTGAGGGAAAATTAGAAGTAGGCATGGGATGTGGATCCACAGCGTATCGCTTGCCAACTGTGGCGCAAGTGCAGAAAAGATATAGGAATGCTGTCTGTAATAAAGAGTAGTAGAAAAAGTACGGAGTTGAAGGGAAGTTTTTTTTGTACTGTGGCGAGTCAATTTAGGTTGTGTCTTGTTTGACAAAGCTTAGAAATGTACAGGTTTTCATTTTGTACCCTTTCAATTCCCTCCTTGAAATGAAGGCTGCCAAATAAAAGTATACTCTATTTTACAATGGAACAATTTCAGAGTGTAAAACCGATTGCCTCGACTTGACCAAAATCGGCCGCCTTGACCACTCGCCTTGATCCCGGTCAAGGTGAATGATTGTTGATATGTACACTCTGAAATTGTTTTTCTTATTGTAATTCGCACTTAGCGGATGACTCCGTTAAAAGTTACTCTCGCGGCATCTCCCGCACTTTCTTGGAATTTATACTATGTTGATGAAAACGAGATAGCCAAGACCGTAAAAAATGAATTTAACCTTTGGATGAATTGTTTACGGTCTTCGCTATCTCGTTTTCATTGATTCACGACCGTAGCTACGTTCATTCTATATTTTCATTATATTATGTTAATTAACTTGTTCGGGTAAATCTCTGCTTCACGAAAAATATATAATAGAAATCTAAAATAAAAGATCGAAATGAAAATATGCGTGAATTGTTTAGTCATACGCTGATTTTTTGTCTCATTACCTCATGGATTATTTCCAGGTGATATAGGGGGATGTGGTCGAGTTAATTCTTTCATATCACCTCACCGCGAATGGAAGTGATATTGGATGCAGGGTCCCCTCCTTCCGATCCCTTTTTGGATTGTTCAGTATGTGACCCGCTGGAAAAGGCCATTGTCCACCTGAGGGAAGGCTCGTGAACTCGTTTTTGTCACGGCGACCTTCGGCCCAAGTCGTGTAATGACGAGTGTTCTTCGAAGGGAGGGGCAAGGCGGAGTGATCCCTGGGTGCCGCTGCATCGGAGAGGGTACCGCTTCCCTTTTTTCATTTGTCCTCTCCGATCGGGGATTTTTTTTTAAGTTAGCCCAATCTGTGAAATGCAGTAACTCAACGACCACTGATACGCGTGTATTCTTTCCAACCTTAAATATAAAAAAAGGACTGCTCATGCGTGAATGTATGGATCCTTTCACCCGAAATGTTCAATCCGCTGGCTTTTGGAGATAATTTCTCCACGTCCGAGCGACATCGGGAACCGTGGTTGATTAAGCTTTACTTAACGGGGTTTTAATCAAATCCCAATAAACCGTTGGAAGGGACGAGAAATCAATATTTTTAGAATATTCTCTTCGCTTTTGTTTCTTTTTTTCTGGTTTTATTATTGTTCTCTTTGTCCGTGTAAATACCTAAAGCGCATACTTAATGTGGTGAAGCCATTTGGTTGTGGCTCTTTCGGTTCAAAGGCCATTAAGCTCTGTCCATAGCCTTGCATCCAATTTTTTTCGGTCGAAGAATTAATCAAAGCCACCCTCTGATTAAGATTTACATGGTATACTTACTAATCCCTTTTGAACATGACGGAAGACTTCATGGCCAAATCTTGTAAAATAGTATATATGACTACCGCGACCCATACATATATAGTATGTTTGATTTTGTGTATACACACACACACACACACACACACACACACACACATATATATATATATATATATATATATATATATATATATAACACTTTTGTCACTTTTTCGATAATCCCACTGACGTGCACAATAATATAAATGGACTAGTCGACACAAACACAGAAACAGAAACACATAAAAGAGGGACTCACTGGGTCTCGGACTTTCGGTGGTGCAACCACCTTTCTCAAGAGGAGTTAGGAAAGTTAGTCCTCTTGAGAAAGGTGGTTGCACCACCGAAAATTCGAGACCCAGTGAGTCCCTCTTTTATGTGTTTTTGTTTCTGTGTTTGTGTCGACTAGTCCATTTACATCATATATGTATATGTATATGTATATATATATATATATATATATGTATATCAATATCTTCAGTATTTTTAACGAAGGGAAGGTGTCGCTTTCGCTCAGTGTATATTTACTAAAAGTTCAAATGGGTATCCAATGTTTGAGGGAACCCTGGCATTGCGTTTTTCATCTTTGCTGACGCGACTCGTCATGCAGTTTACAGCCATAATTCTAAATGAAAGTAATAGATAATCACTCTAGTGTTGTCTCAACACGAGTTCTCCTCAAAAATTAATCCGCCTCTTACGATTATTTAGAGTTTTCTCGTTTTCAAGGATCGGCGAAGTATACTCTCAGAATCTTTAAGATGAAGTGATTCTTCGTTTTAAACCTGTCTCATGTCAGTAAATAGAACTCCACTTCTCCGTTTTCCCGACAGATTAACTACAACATCGTGCGTAGTATTCCATACTTTGTCTAATGTCCGCCATTTTGAAATAGTAACTCAACTGCACTCCGCGCGTATCGGCTTTAGGCGTCCTCATGATCGTTGCTATGCCAATATATTCGTTTATGGTGGAAGAAGCTAGCATTAATTAACTTCCGCTGAAAAACGGAAAATCCAAATGTAGAGAAAGGGGGACGACAATCATGAGTTTAGTAGTCCGTTATATTCAATATTGATCGGAGAGGGCGATAAACGAAAGAAATATTATAATCTTTAGCTCTAGATTAGGAAAATGTGTGATGGTCGAATCGTTCAACATATAGGCGAAGTTAGAGTGAAAGGTTTGAGAAGGGTAAACCAAAGGATGTGTGATTGAAGGCAACGAAATTGTCAGGACATCGATTATTATGACTTTTAGGCGAATAAACGTACAGTAGCAGAAATTAGAAGGTTGGAGTCAAAGTAAACATCGCGGTACAGAAAAGAACGTTGAGTAACCGAATGAAGTGGATCTGCATTGAAGAAACTTTCACAGAAGAAGGAAATAGCAGATTTTCGAAATTGTAATTGTAATTTGTTCATCCACAATAAGCATAGAATTATGCATGGCTTTGTCAATACACGTTTTACACTTCATTTCAGTAAAAAAAAAACATTATGCAAAATCAAAACAATATGAAAAGTACAAATGCATACAATTTACAATTTTTTGGGATTAACACATTTCAATTATACATTTGAAATGGTAGGCATTAGAAAATCATCTACACTATAGAATAATTTACATGAAAGTAGTTGTTTCACGGCACACTTGAATTTAAAGGAACTTTTGATATATTTAATATAAGCAGGCAATTTATTGTACATAAGTATTCCCTGATAATCTATCCCTTTAATCGTTTTATTTACTCTGTGCTGACTTGCATGGAATGCATTTTGGCTTCTCGTATTATGACTATGAAGGTCACAGTTTTTAATAAACATGTCTTGATTTTTGTTAATAAGAGACACTGTTTCAAGAATTCTTGAGAAAAGGGAAAGAGATAAGAATTGGGTATATCCACACGACTTAGTTGTCGAAGTTATGAAGGGACGAGAACAATTAGCTCGGAGGCAGTGACAAAAATAGGAATGGATGGGAAAACTAAGGACGAAAACTAAATGCTTAAATGAGGTTTTGGAGATCTAAATCTGAAGAAAATTTGAAGAAATGAACAGTCAAGCTAGAAAAGGATAAGAATGATTGGGTGAAATGTTCCCCTTGCGTAATTCATAACACAACTACATTTCATTTTTACAATATTAGAACGAATTTCTAGAATATCTGAAATCATTGTGGTGCCTACCCTGCTTATTTTTTTTATGGACCACCAGTCAGATTGCATACTATAGTGAAAAATCGCATTACCCATGAAAACTGCATTACAAGTGGGCCCTAAAACAGCATTTTTGTCTTTTTCACAAGATGTTCTGCGCCTGCATTGCATAAAAATAATTTTGTTATAAAAAATGTTTGAAGATCGATTTATTGGATTATCCATGCAAAAGATCCGTTGTCAATTTCATTTTCTTTTTAGGATTTTTTTGTGAATAATGTGTCTATTACCGTTGGTGCTCTAAACTGTTGATAAATTGTTACCGTTCGTTTGTGGAAATAAATTCCACATCAATTGTTGAAAACCGGATTATCGGAGGAAAGTCTCTTAAACGCATGTTCATCATTTACAGGGAAAATCATTCTTAGCGTATCTCTCACATTCTATGTCCCCTGGTTGGATCACATAACATTCTTTTATCGGTCTATGATGGTATTGGTTTTTTCCCATCCCACTATTTTCTTTGATCTCCTGCTTCATCTTTGCGTAAATTAAACGACCGTCATGGGTATGATGTGCTTTCTATAAGATTTCTCGTGATGCCCTAAACAGATACCTTTCCCTCTGAAATGAATGAAAAGGATACTATCATCTTATTGGTAGATATTTTCTTTCTCCTCACTGCTGCTCTGAATAGTTTCATCTCTATCCATCCTATCTTATTCATTCTTGATTGCGTGTAGTATACGTCTATGATTTTTCATTTTATGATCATTTTGAAAACAAGTGCATCATTTTGAAAAAAATTGCATCATTTTGTATGGTTTTATAAATGTGAGGTTTTTTTAGTTAGGAGCTAAATGATTTTTTTTAAATCGATGCATACACGCACTTCCAGCACGCAATTTCGGTTCTCAAGAGTATCTCTTTAATGTTAGGGAAAACTTCATAATTTGGGGTTTCTGTGGTTAATGGCGTGTAATAGAAGGAATATTAAATCAACGTTTGTACATTGATGGCACATATCGTATGCATTAACATTTCTATGATTTTTCCGCAAGATATTTTCACGTGCCGTTCAATTACTGATTTACCCGCATCATGTGAGCGTGTACTTTAAATGCGCCAGAAACGCTGCATTTCGCCGATCATTAGTTAAATTGCTTCAGGTTAGCGTGAATGAAATTTGCGTATCCTTGCATTTGACCTTACTGAACGATGACCTCACTTTACGCGCGGTACCCTTCCTTGTTCTCGATTTATTGTTGACGATTGGTCCTAGCTCCATTAGAGTTTCCGCCACTCAGGGTTTTAGAACTGATGCTTCGTGCTCCAGCGAGCTCAATATAGTTTGCTATTGTTGAAGTCATATTTGATTATATTTCACGGGACACGCCAATCTAATAAATCGAATTGGCGAAAATTCCAATCTGTATACATTTATGCATGTTTTCCATTTTAAACCCGAGAGAGAAAACAAAATGTTAATTAATATAAACACGTTTATATTGCGGAATGATTAAAATATTTAGAGTTAGAACAATTGAATTTTTAATCCACATCTTTTGTGTTGAATTAGTATGAAACGGATATTACGTTACCGATGCTCAACAGATACAGGGTCGCCTGTGTATGTGATATTTGTAAGTGAATATTCATTCTGTGTAACAACGGAAAAGCACGCCATAGATTCATTCAGTTTAAGGGTATTTGTCGTCGCAGGGAGTTTCAACCGATATTATTTTTGACGAAACTCGCGTTCCTTTGCGGAAATTTTTGCAGAATGCTCCATTAAAGGTTTTCTCGTGTCGGAATATTTCGTGTTTTTATTTTATTCCCCGACCGAGTGCAAGGGTGTGAACACAACTGCGGCAAATAATGTGTGTGTGTATATATTTATATTATTAACACATGTTTAATCTACCCTTAATGGCTTTTTTTGTTGAAATAACATCCCCCTTCTTTAAAAAAAATCATTGCATTCGGGTCCCCTTTCCCATGCCCTCTAGTAGTTTTTTATAAAACGACTCGTTCAAGCAGTCTCTACGGTCGGAAAGTTAATAGCGGCGGTCGGGGGAATCATTTGAGGCATTCGGTGACCGTACGACTTCGCGGGAACTGGGTGCGCGGAGCGAGTGCATACGACTCCCGCTCGTCACCAAGCCGAGCTACTCCTTTCCCCGCTCATTATCTCGTTTTGCATTTAAACTCCTCTGCCATCTCTCTCCCTATCTCTCGTTTTCCCACCCCTGTTCTTTCCCCGCTTCCTCCAAAGCCTTCGCCGGCTCACATTTACTTCTTCCCCCGCCACCGATCCCCCCTAACTCCATACCATCTTCCATTATCCCCATCCCTATTCTCCCTCCCAGTGTTCCGCTAAACTCCCTCCCCCACATCCCTTCCATCCCAACCCCGCCACCATCCTCTTTCGGCCATGCAATCCCTCTCTGCCCCCCTGGGCGGTTGGGGATTATAGTTTTCGATTTTCTAGAGGGAAGGAGAGAGAGAGAGTAGTGAGGGAGGGATGGAGAGAGGGAGGGAAGAGAGGAAAACGGGGGAGCAGGGGGTAAGAGCCGGAGGGAGGAAGAGGGAGTAAGGATCGATGAAACGGCGAGAAAATTGGGATTGGGCGAGGATGACGTAATGTATGACGTCACCGGACGGACCGGACGAGGGTGTGGGGAACTCGGGAACAGCGTCATTGCTCCTACTTTCTATGTTCCCTCCTCTCCTCCCACCCCACACCTACCCTCGTGCCCCCTCTCCCCCCGGGGGTCCTCCTCCACTTCCCTTTCCCCATCCCATACCCCTTTTCCTGCCGCTGTGCGGTATCCCTAAATGCGAGGAGCGTAGCAAGCCGTCATTATACCTCAACTCCCGCCGCTTCCCCCCGCCGCCACTCTTCTCTCCCGCGTCCCTAGTCCCCTCCCCCGCTCTTCCCCCAGCCCTAGTAAAAGGTGTTAGATTATGGGGGCCGAGTGCACTTTCCTGCCCGCCCCCTCCGCGCCTCACTTGCCCCAACTAGTTTCAGTGTCCTCACTCCGTCTCTCTTCCATCGTCGTTCCAACGCCGACCCGTGCCGTCCTCTCTTTCAAAGCGAGTCGCGCTTTCCTTTAGCTCCGATCCTTTCTTTACTTCGCTTTTGACTAAACCCCCTACCTCCCATCTCCCCTCTCTCTTCCTCTTTCTTCACTCACCCTCCCGCCGCCGAGGTGCCGTAACTTTCCGCCCTCATCCCTCCCACTCGACTCCATCCTCCCTTTTTCTTCCTCCAGGCCGCCCTCTCCGATCCTCCCTCATCTTTTTCTTCCCTCTCCTCTTCCCGATGCCTGCCGATCGCTTTGTGCCCAGGCCCGTTGCTCTCTCTCTCCCGATTATTTTCCTCCCGCAGGAGCTCCTTCTTTCTCTCTCTCGGGAGAACGAGGAGGATGGTGAGACGGGAGGGGTCGTTTCGAGCGGCGCATTCCCTCCTCACGGCGTCGTTAAAACACATTTCGGTTTCTTTGAGCCGAGGAGGTAAAAAAAAAATGTTCGTGATGAGGGATGAGGGAGGGGGTGATGTGTGGAGGGATGGTGGACTGGTTCGGAAGATCGCTTTCGTTCGTTGTCCCGAACGCCTCGTCGCGTCTCCGCGCGCATGTCCGTGATGAATGCGCCTCCGAGACGGCGGGGGTCGCGCCGGATATGGAGGGTCAGAAAGGGGAAGGGGGGTCCTGGAGGCTCGGGAGGTAGGAAGGGAAAAAGAAAAGTATTCGTTTGCGTCATGGAATTTGGCTCTCCCCCCCTCTCTCCACTTTCCCCCTCCCTTCAAGTTCCGTGCGTGAATTTCTTCGGTTTCGTAGTTTTCCCCTCCCTTCCCCATCCCCCCTCCTCGATCTCGAAAGGCCATTGTTGCGTGAATCGATGCGCGGAGTCCCTCCCCCGCCGATGGGATGAGGGGATTAAGCCGTGCTGATTTTCCTTTAGTTCCTCCTTAACGCACAGACAGGTCCCGGCACTTTGTGAAAGCACGATTGGTGGCCGGGAGCCGAATTGGAGTGAAATTTTCTCTTCGGTGAACCCCTCTTCGAAATTTAATTCGCATCCCACCAACTCCGGATCTGCCGTAAATTTATATTTCACCAATTTTTTATGTTATATTAATTTTTTTATGGCGATGACAACGTGATCAGGTGGAAACGAAAATTGAATCCATTCTTGCGTCAAAATATTTTAATTTCTGAACCAATAACTGTATCACCATTAAGTAACCACATCCTAATACTGTTTTGAATTAAAGCAAACCGAAATGTGGTGGGAGAGTACTCCTTTAATGGTTCATGACGATAGCATTCGCCGAAATATCGTCGAAGTCGAGTTGCTGCAGATCACACTTAACACTTTTAAATACCTTAAATACTAAATTATTTGTGTACGTAATGCTCTTATTTAATATTTTTTACATACCTTTAATACTCTTTTAGGTTGAGATAACTCTTTTGCTTCTTTTTACGGATTTTAAATTGATGTGGTGAAAAAAATGTTTCCTCTATTGTTGTAAAAATGCATATGCGTAAACACTTTGCTAAGATTTAAAGCCAGCCATCGACCATTTCAACTGAGATGAATATTTGTTTTTGCGCTTTTAATGCAATATTTTGGTTGCAATGAGAGCAATTGAGAGCATCTGGATTATACGAGTACTTCGCAATGGGCTGACTGCGATGGTTGTATGGGATTATTAACTGACGATTGACAAGCAGTTCAAATCGTTTAAATTATTTTCTCTTCAATATGACCATTAGACGTTTTTAATAAATACTTTTACTGTTCAATAACTCGACGAGACAGTGTTTTGTATATTTTTGATTTTTTTACTCAATGTATCCTGTAAACACGACACTTGCGTCTTTAAGTAATACTTGTGTGAACTGGGCATTGGAACCTTTCTCAATGTTCTCTTCATTGTCTTAGCCTTCACTTTTTATTGATTTTCGATAGCGAAAAACCTTTTCTCCGTACCATTATAATTTTATCATCAAATAACCAAATTTATTTCAAGTTTTATGCCTCTGGACTTTTACTTTCACTGAGGTACTTTTTCTGGTAAACAGTGCAACACTTATTTTAAAATTTTATCTCACAAGAATTATCGGATATTTTTACTTTAGGTACTTTTTTTTAGCCCCATACAATGTTAAAATGCATTTTAGGAGTATTAATAGATATTCTTATGCCGTCTTTTTTGTTAAGAAAGTTTCGGGTGATGTGGGAAGCTAGACGTTTTAATATCGTCGAGATTGAGTCGTCAGTTCACGTACGTGACTCCATCTCTCCCATCATCACCTTTGTGTTTTGCCTCGCGCTCCTTTCTTCCTAATCCTTGTGAACGCCATCTTCCCCGACCAATACCATCTCCCTTCCCCTCGCCCTCAAGGATCCCTTCCCGGATCGTAACGTGTAATACCTTCTCTTGGTATCTTTACGCGGATACTTTCTACGGTGAATTCTTTCACCTTCCTTCTTTCCAACACTTAAGTCATCATATGGGTATCTCCTAAGCAGAGCTTCTTCCACATGCTCTTATACGCAGTTCGGGTAGAATTTAAGCTTCACGTTTTTTTTATACGTCGCGTATATTATCATGTTATTTATTGTGTCTTTCACGTTACGAAATGTTTCACTCCGGCTTTTCGTGAGCCTCGTTAACAGTAAAACTTCCCATTCGTGGCGGTGGGCTTTAAGCTTCACAGCGCCATTCCAGTTTACCTTAACTCTTTCATTTTCCTTTCACAATGGCTCTCGTTAAGAATTACACATCCATTCGGAATATGCGGAACATATTCGGGATTCCTGAGAGAAAGTTAAATTGAAGAGATTATATCAGACCCAAATATAATCATTTAAATGCGTTAAGTAAATAAATTAAGCGTGATATGCTTGCATGAAAAAATAATTCTACTATATATCTACATGATACCCTGTACGCCACGCTTAGAGTGCCTTGCAGGGGATGATTCCACACCAGGCACGCAGAAACAATATAAAGTTTTGCATAAATGTTAGTCTCGATGAAAATGTTTCTAATAATTAATGTTAAGAATTGGATGTACAGCTCATTCGCTGCGGTATCACTTGCAAAATATTTCTACGCGCATGTGACGCGAGCTGCTAGTAACATGAACAATAAAATAGGGGTCTGATAAAACAATGAAAACATACAGGGTCCCTTAGAATTTTATAAATGATATTTATCCTTCCTAGCTCGTTCGTTTATACCGATATTTTTCTTATCTTTCGCGGGAAAATGACATTTTTAATATTTCTGCCCTACACTTGATCTTTTCTACCGCAGTACAATTAGGGCTAGTAATACGTTGTCAGCATCATCATTGAAGAGATCAGTTCAAATGGAAGTGCCCCCAAACGTACAAAAAAAGCGATATTGAAACTGTTGAAAAAGTTCAGGAATTGTTCGAGTTTCCGTGTGACACCGGGGTAAATATTATGGTATGCCCCTAATATCACGGCAGATGAGATCGTTCGAATGAAGTAAGAGACATTTGCTCCCATTTGGATAGATGCTAATACCATTTTCCTTTCCCCTAATTCCTGATCGTTATCGGTGAAATGAAAAGACCCCAACTAAAAGACCGAAAACTAAGAGTAATATGAAGTGCCTAATGTAAGCACATTACGTTCATCTGAATTTAGACGATAAAGAATGGTGTCACTCTGCCAGATGACCTATGGATGCATAGTATAGCATAGATAGATATAAAATCTATCAATGATAGTTTAAAATATCAATTAATTTTTAGGTTCTCGCATGGTTGAGATCATATGGCACCGTAAACTCATCTCTGATAAAGTCCATCAATTGCCATCCCGGAATTTTTTTGTGCCGCTTACGAAACCACGATCTTTGTGATAGCTGGCGAGACCTTCTGCTACCTAATTCGCCGTGTCGGGGTATTCTACCGGTTTACGGTTCCTCAAACAAAATGTGGCCACTACTAGTCTCCAAGAAATTTGAATTAAGCTAGTTTTTCGAATATTTCGTATTTTTAAATGTTTTTTTATTTTCATTACAAGTTTGTAACTAGTGTAAGAAAAATGAGAGACAGTCCTGAAATAGATAATCACAATTAATAAAAATCATTCGTCCGGCAGTGTCTAACCCTGCGAACTCACAGGTTTGGGCACAGATATGTGGGTGGTCTGAAAAGTTTCCGACTCTGAAAATTTCAGAAACAATGCCTTGTATCTTTGTTAGGTCGGAAAATTTTAAGGCCACCCTTGAATTATTCGTCTTACGATTTACTTAGAAAAATGACTTAGGTATATTTTTTGTGCATCCCGATTTTGTGAGAAGGAACTACATGTCTACAAAATTTAATATCTATATTTTTTGCAGGAATGTTTTTATTCCACTCAATATCCCAAGAATTTTCAGAATGTGTTTACATCCATATTACACCTTAATGAACCATAATACACCTTAATGAAATCGGCAAGCATTTAATAGATTTTGTGACATGGTTACAGAGGATTTCAAACAAGGATCCACTGTGTACATATTACATATAATCTAAAAAAAAATAACGGTACCTAGTTACCAGTGTTGCGACAGATAACGTCACGTGGTATGCTGTCTTATCCAAAGAATTACCCCCCCAAAAGACTCCGATGCAAATTATTCTGTTACCTTATCGTTCTCGAAAAATAATGGCGCTTTATGAATGTCGGGTATGATTTACCTGGAAGCTTTAACACTCTTAGTAGATCAAATATTATTTTTGTCATTGATTTCTTGGAAATCGTAGTGTATGTTTAAATTTCTCCTTCGATATTCGAACAACATCCAAAAAGACGTGAACGTATATCCCCAAATTTCTCATTTGAAACCACTCATTTGGTGGTGTGGGTATATGGGCAATAGCAACCAGAGATTAGCCTCCACGATGGAAAGAATACGCGCCTTGAATGAATGACAAGAAAGCTCTGTGATCACGTGAAAGATAGTCACGTATTAGTAGGTGCCATTAGTAGGCTCTGTCGCGTATTAGTTTGCTTCCTCGACTAGCCCTTTCTGGCAGTACGTGTAATGTACACTATGTACCGCCTGTGGGACATCTTTTCCCAAGCAGATGACTCATTTAAGTGGAAATATCCATTAAATGAAAACCCTTTTTGTATTGTGTGTGTAAATAATTGAATAGGCAATTTTGGGAAGATATATATATATATCCCACATTTTTGTTCATTCCCCTTTTACGACCCATTTCCGTCGAAGTAATATCGTATGTCTCACAGGAGATTATTATCATAAAATAAATTATAAAAAAATGCTCGTAAAGGAAATTACCCGCCCATTTGATACTTCCTTGTTTTATTAAGTTGTGACATATTTCCTGTCCAGATGGATTATTTCGATTGTAATAATTTTCGTTCCGAATTTTAAGGAGGCTGAACCGTAATCCTTTGAATACAATCGTGTGTCCGACTTAATCGTTTTTGTCTTTAAATTTTCTACTTTTTTGTCTCCTCGTTTTGTAGGAATTACAGACGTACACGCTTCCTCTTTTAATCTCCTATCTGTGCTCCCTCCTCACTCCCTTACAAATTTATTCTCATATTTTTTTACTCCTGGGCCAATTTAATTCCAAGCAAACGTTCCAGTTTTCCGATTTTTCTTACATCCTTTCCCATGTCCTTTTTCTATTATTGAATTTTATGTTTATGAATTTATCTTGATTTTCTCTTTTATGTACATCTAAACAATACTTATAAGTGGGTAGCTTCCACACCATGAATACACGATTCACGTTTATATGTGGCTAAAAGGGTATCGAGTGATTTTGATATTGCCTAAGCCAAGGGATATTGCCACCCAGGTAATTTGTAATCCACTTTCCATGGTATTAAAAGTTAGGAGCTGTTTATTGTAATTAATATTATAATCAGAACTATAAATGTAGGAGAACTCTCGGAACGTAAGAGAACATTTGAGAAAATAGAATGAAAAATCCGATCGACCAATATTCGTATCGAAATATTAACGATAAAAAATTGTTTAAAAAACTAATGTATCTTTGCATAATGCATCGCTGGTATAGCATCAATTTCAACTGTTCTGTTCCCTTAACTTTTGCGGAAAAACGAAGTTTTGTACCTGTCCGTTCTGCACCTTTTTTTCTCCCCCTCTAATCTGTTTGTTATCCATCCGACCTTATCGTGACGGAGTTTTGTAACACCTTCTTATCATCTCCATAGAAGAGATCTGATTCAAATTTAAATATTAGTTTAAGTCTATAATTTAACCAGTGGCGCGGGATTGATCCCTCGACTTTGTCCTTCTAGCAATCTCATCGCACAAACGTTTCCCTCGCCTAGGACACCTCGAGGCGCCTAATCTGACTTTATCCGATTCATTTCTATTCAGTGTGTGTTACCTTTCCTGCCTCGTCGCTCTCCCTTTCCGTATTTTCACACTTATCTCTCCCATGGGGAGAGGGGGTGGGCGAGGAGGATGGGCGGGGAGAAAGAAGCATCTCGAATTCACCCGGAAAATGTTGTCGGCGCGCGCTCTCTACCTCCCTATATCGCGCTACCTCTTCCTCCACAGCCACCCAATCCCCTTCCACCTCATTCACCCCCTCCCTTCAGCTCCATTTTCCTTTCTTTCACCGAGTTTTTTTTTGTGGTCTTCCATTTTTCGTTTGTTGTTTTTCAATATATTCTCAAATGCGGCTTTCCCTACGCGTTGTCTTTTGTTTCCGTACTGCGTTCCTTGTTTTCTCATCTCGACCCCTCCCCTTCCCGCCATCGGGTTTCGGTTAGCTTTCGCCCTCGGAAATGTTTCTCCCCCCTCCCAGTTCGTTTCCAATTTCGCCCTTGGATTAATTTCATGTGCGATCCGTTGAGGCGCCATTTTCATTTGATCGAAGTTTGAAGAATGCAATGGGAGTAATTTCAGTTTTTTCTACGGTTACGAAGGCTGCCGGCATTATATCCAACTGCGTTTCACAGGATACCGTTACTTGTGAAAAATAAAACGATTTTTTTTTACTTTATCATGTACGTGCTCGAATATCATTCGCATTAATTAATTTCAGTTCCACCAGCTTTATAGAATGGTCTCCACTTACTTGGTCAGCGATAATAATTTATTATTGAATAATGATTAAATATAGTTAAGTAGGACGTGGAGTCTTGCGCTTTATGGATGTGAAATCTGGTCTTTGAGGCAAGAAAATAAGCGTAGGTTGGAGGCTTTTGAGGTGTGAAAGTGGTGGGAAATGAAAAAAATAAGTTGATTGGAAGGGGAGACAAACGAATTGGTTTTCAATAGGATGGGGAAGAGAGGAGTTGGGGAAAATCCGAAAAAGGCTGAGAAAATGGATGGAGGAAATATTAAAAGTTGGTGGTACTATGTTGAATAGCAAGGTAGAAGGAAGAAGAGTGGGTAAGCAGAGTGGAGGAAGGAAAGGAATGGGCTTTTTAGACAGCTTGAAGGTAGGCAAAAGTTACGAAGAAATAAAGAATAAAGAAATGTAAATCAAGTAAAGAATGAGGAAGTTTTAACAATACTCGAAAGTAATAAACCACTAGGGATCCTCCAAAGTCAATCTTGAAGAGGTAAAATACCTTGAATGAAGGAATTAATTTTTAATCCTATCGGGATCCTTAGAGCGCTACGTTTTGTGGCAGGGGTGATTCTGCATTGTCATTATCGTTCGAAAGTAGGTTTCGGAAAGTCCCTATCAAGTATCATCCTTTGCGATAATTTCCTCTTTTTAGTATTATATCATTCCTTTTTTCAGTTCATCACACCCTCTTACCTACCGTCATGCCGTTCTGAAAGCTTTTTCTGCTCCTCCTCCTCCGCTTCCCTGACATTTTTCCTTCACCAAAACATTTGGCATGCACTTACTCTTTCTAACTTATTCGATACCACAACATGTATAAAATTTTAGAAGAATTTCAAATATTATTTTAAGCTTAGGATATGGTAGAGAAATTATGTGATAGCTTAAATTTTACCATTACTCCATGTATAGTGTATTTGACATGTCCATATGTTATTACTAGTATTGAATACAGTACGTAAGGTCTCGTAAAACTATGCCTGACTGTGCGGAAGGTAAATTTCAAAAGGATGGTTGGAGAACTGACTGGGATGGTTTTCAAAATAACACGAAGAGATCCGATGGATGATATTTCTGCTTTCTTCAGGATTCTAGGCTCTCCCACTCTGGTGACTAAATTTTAAAAGCATAGCCCACATGTGACAAGCAGTTGTATTTGCATATATTTAATGCAACAGTCATTCGCTAACGGAAATGAGTGAAGTTGTTTCAGTTGAAATCGTCTGTTGAAGTGGCATGAATATACATTAACTCACGGAGCTCTTGACATTGTGCAATGATTCATAATTTCTGTTGTATGACTTTTAATAATAAAACCACTTTACTTGTTGGGACCTGATGATGTTATGTTATAACGAAACCTAGGTAGTAAAAATTAAAAAGTTTATGTGGAAAAGTAAAGTGGTTTTATTATTAAAAGTCAGTATGAAGATTTTCCACCAAGTTACGCCAGAAACTGTTTTATTCTGTTGTATGATTATGCTATAGACTACAGAAAACCTCTCTTTACATTTTCACTTTGTTCTTGATTCTTAGACAAATATTACTTTTGCCTTTTTATTATTTTTTCTAACTTCAACACGATTACGGTTCATAATGCAGGACACCTACATCTACATAATACCCCGCAAGCCACCGCAGGGGCGTGTGGCTGAGGGTGTCAGGTCACCACCAGTAAAAGAGAATAAAACCTCATGCAAAACCAGCATGTTCATGCATAGTCACTCCCACAGAGGCGTATAAATTCATGCGAAAACCTTTTTAACTTACACGTATGGATACACATATACTATCAACTAACATACACTTGCAGTTTAGACTGTAGTAAAATTCTATCCAATGACGTGCAGATTAGAATTGAAAAGTAAGAAGGGGAAATTCTACTATCACTTGGTCATGCTATTCATGGTCTCCACCCCCAAGGACACAGGTAGGGAATGTGACACGCCGCAGCAAGCAGGTAACGGAGGCGTCCCCCCACCCCCTCCCCCCAAGCACACAGACGAGGGATGGAATGAGAAACTTGAAAACAAGCAAGTTTTCAGAGTCGTTTAAAATTTTCCATTAATATTTTTTGGATAATTTCAAAACTAATGATGAATCTCCTAAAAAAAATTGAACTTTTTTATTATTTGACAGACCCTGCTGTACGATTGGAATGAAAACGGAATGAGAACGAAAGTAGAGCGGAATGCTTTTTTAAATTTAATTTGATATTAGGACATTGTGTAGGTATAGTTGTTGATCGTATTCTTTTGAAGCAGTCTGTCCATGCTGTGGAAGGCCTGATTTGCTGTGTTTGTAGTGTTTTACTTCTAAATTTTTCGCCCGCATTGTTGCGCGTGTCTTCTGAAGTGCGTAACGTTGAATTACAGATGGTTCACACACAGCAAGCGCTGATAACTTGTTCATATTTTTCTAATTTAATTTTAACGTCCACAACAATCATCCCGAAAGGCGGTTTGATAGTAGAAGGTAAACTTAATCTAATGCTGAGCCCAAAGGTGTGTGAAATGCACGTATTTGGTTAGAATGGGGGGGGCGTTCCTTTTACTGTACCGTCTCTGGTTTCTAAGGGTGAAGTGCTTTCCAGTGCTTTCTGCTTCTTTTGAAAGTCTGTATCATAAGTTGATATTATTAGGCGTGATTATCCATGCTCATTGGCCAAATTTTTACATGATAAAACATTACTTTTTCTCCTTTTATAGTCCGATTTAAAAACACTGAGAGAATGAAAGCCGTTATATTGTTATAAAACCCGTCCTTTTGACCGACTTCTGTAATTTAGTAACTCTAGCGAGGCTAGGAGTATTTAAGAAATGTCCAAACTCCTGTTTGCGGACGCTAGGCTATAATTTAAAATACCCTAGTAGATAAGTACCTCCCCGGGAATTCGGGCCCTCGGTAAAATAAAATGCCGTGGACAGCGCACTATTAATTGTATCGTTTGAAATCATGACCCCACTTTTGTCTATATAAGGCTGTTATAATTATATTTTCACCCTCTAAGTAATGATAAATTATAGCAACAACGTCAAACGAATCTATTCAGGTGGCTAACAGCGGAGCTGCCATTATGCTTCGAATCTTTCCGCATGTTATCTCTCAGTCCCATTTGTTTTTCTCGCCTATCCTACATGTTCTCTTCTCCCACACTATTATAATCATGTTTACTTCTAGGCCCCACCATGTCACCCCTTCCTTATGTCCATTGCCCTCTCGCTTCGGCATCTCTGCGTGATTTATAACAACAAATAAATCCTTAGAAAGGACTGCTGTGTGATTTTGTCTGTAATTTTCAGTAATTACTTCAGTTTTCTTAACACCTTTCCACTTACACACCCCATTAATCAATATGCTTTTAGAATTCAACGATTTCCGTGATAGAAAACGTAACACTGGTTGCAAAGCAAACCGTAATTGAGTACCACTGAACCGAAATTATATTATGAATTTCCATTTCCTCCCATCACAACTGGACCACATATAATAATGGGGTTCTAAATTTTGAAAACATGGTTAATTAGATTGTATTATTTTATATAGTATATAGGGACGTAGTAGTCCTGTAGGTAGAGCGTGGGGCTACTGCCCGAAGGGCCTGGGTTCGATTCGCGGTGACATCTTTGGATACCAGCAGCTTCATCCAAGTAGTGTTATTTTTTAGGTGACAGATCTTTCTGGGGAACCATAGGCAGCATAGAAAAGGCACACCTACCTCCCCCCCCACCTTGATGTGTGAGTAATTCCAAATGTGGGTGTGGAGAAGGTGAAGTGGACAGGAAGGAAAACAAACGAGAAAGTGCTAGGCATTTTGGGGGAGGGGAGGGAATTGTTGGAAGAAGTCGTAAGGATGAAGGGCGTATTGATCGGCAATGGGATGTTGAAGACTGTGATAGAGGGGAGAATGTTAGGCAAACGATTAAGGGGCAGGAATAGGATTGGGATGTTGGATAGAATGAAGGGGAGAAGGGAGTATACAGAGATGAAGACGGACCTGTTGTAGAGCAGAATGTTGGGTTGGGTTTTGTTGGGAGAAACGAAATATTGATTTGGTAGTTGTGTCCATCCAAAACTTACCTTAACCGTTGGATTACAAGGTGTGATAAAAAAAGACCGGACTGATATTATTCTGCGCAAAGCGTTCAACGGATCGAAACGAGACACAGTACGCCATCTTGCGACACAACTGACGACTAAAACGAAAGGTGTCGCGTTTGTTTACGTCGAGTCGTTACGCAGTAGCAGCGGTACGTGTCTTAACCTGTTCGTCGCCGCGTGCAATGACAGTAATGAAGAAGCTAGAGGATCGGCGTGTGTTCGTGAAATTTTGTTTCAAACTTGGCAAAAGTGCTACGGAGACATTTGAAATGATTCAGCAAGCCTTTTTTGATGGAGCTATGAGTGTAAGTCATTGTTTTGAGTGGTACAGTCGTTTTAAATCGGGCACAACCTCGACAGATGAAGGTTCGCGAACCTTTCACTTCGACAGACCCCAGCCATGTCAAATTGGTGAACGATTTGGTGCGGGCAAATCGCCGTTTAACTTTTAGGGAGATAACCGAGGAAGTGAACATTAGTTTTGGATCTTGTCAGACAGTTTTGATGGGCATTTTGGGTTTGTAGTAATAAGAATGATAATATTGGGCTTAGTATTAGGGGAACTTCACCATCACCCGTCAAATCTGCCTTCGGGTGGTTGATAACTATAGTTTTGGTGAAAAAGCATAAGTAATTTTTCGTTATTTAGATAAAAAGTGAATGATGCATTTCACAGGGAACGCTCATTACTTTTCTTCCCCAGTCCCACTACTCGTTTTCATCCCCCACCCCACGTGTTATCTTCCCTCGACTCACGTGTATCCCCTCATTCCCACCACCTTCCGTCTCCGCAATCCCCTCCCACCCCCTAATTTCCTCTCCCTCCCCATTCCTCAGCCCTCCCTACTTGACGCAGGCGCCTCCCCTCCACCACAGGTGTTCGTTCACACACCCTTACACGCCACCTCGCTCATTTTTCTCCGTCTCCATCTTCGCCCGCTTCGCTCCATTTCTCTCTCCCTCCTTCACTCGCCCTTTCTTCTCCCGTTCCACTCCCTCCCTGCTCTCACCTTAACACACCTACTTGATGATCCTTGCGCTTAAAGCCCCTCACGCCCGATTATATGTATGAATTTTCTTTTTTTTTTTTTAAAGAGCAGAGGGCAGCGAATTAGTTATGCAGTTGTTGTACGTAGTCCCCCGCCCATTCTTGTCGGGAGTCGTCTCTTCCCCATGAAAAGGTTGACATTTATATTTTTTTTTTATTCTCCGCGTCGTCCGCGTTCGTTTCAGTTTTTCTGCAATGGTTGCCGTCTGCGCGGGACTAAATCAGCGTGATTGTGGAGTGAAAGTTTTTCTTATTTTCATTATTTTCATCTTTTTGCACTCAGCAGAGATGGAAGGAAGATTGCTTTGCAGTTTTGCAAAAAGTTCGCAAAAATCTCTCGTAAGCTCCTTTATCGAGATGAATGCAAATCCATCTCGTTCCATTTTTCTCAGGTTTTTTTCATCTTCTTTCGATTTCAATAAATGCTTGGAATCTGCGATTACTGTCGGGAATATCATGATATTCTGGTTCGATTTGGAAACTTGCAGTGCTAAATTGTATTTTGAATCAAATATTGGTCATCTACAGGTAATATAAATAAACAATAAAATATTATATATATATATATATATATATATATATATATATATATATATATCTAATGTGAAGGTTTACTTCTGTCCAAATATTCGGTTAAATTAGACTATTGGTCAGTAAACCTTGGAAAATTCAATGAAGTTGTAGCATTTGTCGCTACTTTTTCTTGCCTCTTCATTTCATTCGTTGTTTCATTGATGCCTTCCATGAATTGCCATTCGTCATTTCTTCTTTATCCCTATACTTCTAATTTCCCATGTGGCTTTTACCAAGGGACTTCACTAAACTTTCATTCTCCGTGATCTTCATAGTTGGTTTACCATGTCTTCTTTTAAGTATCTTCCGCAAGGTCTCTCAATCTATTCGTTCTATTTGCTCAGTTTCACTGGGAGTTTTCTTTTCTTTGCTATCGAGTGATGTCGATGTTACCCTTACCATTCCCGCTCTCTACTTACTTCTTCGTTCTTTAATAGTTAATCCCTTTTGCTGGCGAACTTTCGTATTTGTTTCTCGTTTTTTCCTCACTTCTTCAGTTCTACTTCTCCGCTGCGGTCTTAAGTAAACTTTCCTGTCTCAGAAAGTGTCAATTTACGATTCCTCCCTCTTTTGTAAGTATTGCCACCCGACACTCTCTTTGTCTATTTTCCTGGAGTGAATTTGTCATTTCTCATTTTGTCCTCCCATTTTATTTTCTAAATAAGTAATATATGTGTTGTAAAAATGCAAAATTGCCCCAACGGGAGTTGATGTATTCTATGCTCCTTTTCGCACAAGAAAAAGTTTTTTTTTGGTTTTTTCGCCGCGTGTGATTTCCCAAAGGTATAGATGAACTCATAATCTTAATTCAAATCGAGACTGCATTTTTAAAAGTTGGTACGTACTCCAATCAGTGACATATCAGATCGCTGGATACGGAACGCACTTTGCCGGGTCAATTCGGCCGGCTGAGTCACAGGCTCGGTAAAATTGTTCCCAGAGTCTCATCACAGTAATGGTTTTTCCGAATAATGATCCCTACGCATGCAAAGTAGCCGAGGAAAGTGAATGTTTGATTGAAAACTTGGAGTGAACCTCTTAAGTTAATCAGAATTTCTCAAGTGGTCATTCACAAAATAGTGAATTTTATGTATCTATGACTTGAGTTAGCGTACGTTTATCAAGATATCCGCAATTCCCGTATCGTAAACGTTGTTAGTGTTGTAGAATTTTGGTCAGTGTAAAAAGTTCTTTCAGCTACGATGGAAAATGCCCGATGGAATTCTAAAATAATTGCATTCATGCTTGAAAATGATTGCATGTCCAAAAAATGATGAACGCTAACAGTCTCTTAATTTTTTCTTACTGTACCCTGTAGGTAATTACAGAGATGAAGAGGGACCTGATCAGGTTGCTGGATTGTGTTTTGTTAGGAGTCACAAAATATTTATTTGGTAGTTGTGTCCATCCAAAAAACTACCTTAGCTGGAATAGATTACCTAATATAAACTGGTTCGTAATAATGGTTTTATGAGCTTCCTCCTTTCTTGCAGAAAGTGTGTTTATGTGACGGAATATATTTTACTTGAACCCGCAACTCGACACTATGTCCTTGAAAACGTACGCTCCTTACCCCATATCTCCTTCTTAAGAAGTGAATTCTGAACATAGCCTGGAATTTTTTTCGCAAAACCTAAAAAAATCCCTAATACTGACAATATCAATCTTTCCCATATTATTTGATCTTGGCCCTTGTGATGTTTCTCATGTGTATAGAGATACCCGTCGTGAGGGAAAAAAATTGGCAACCATTGCTTTCGTTGCGATTCCATTGGCTGCGGATTCGGTAAATTCCCGATAGCCTTAAATTTATGTGACCCAACGGGAGGGCCATTCAAACTTATATACGCCGAAGGCTGTTGGGATGGGGTAGCGGCACCGTGCGACGCCATGGTTTCAACCGTTTTATGAGTCCAACGCGAGGATCAACGACTATTTTGGATTCCTCGGCACGTAAACCGCCGGAGAGTAATTGTTTTCATGAAAGCCGAGGCGAGGAGGACGGCGGCTCGGTAGTAAAACCGTATTTTCCTCCCCAAGTATTTCGAGGATTTCTGTGGAGAATCAACTTTATTTTCTGATTTCTGTGCGGAGGACGTTCCCGTTGATTGTCGAGTCGTAGCCATTCGCTTTGATGCCGGTTGATTTTAAATCTCCACTTAGACAAGAACTTTAGCGGTTGATTCCTATGGTTTTCCCATGCATGTCCACAACTTTGTTACTCTTAAATACTGGCGTCTTCTGCAATGATATGTATTGGAAATAGGACGAATTAAGTACGACATAAAACAGAAAAGAAAGCCAGTATCGAAAGAATTGATGGCTAATGGAAATAAATGTAGGGCTGCAGAGATTAAAATACTGAAGCCGATGATATTTCATTTTTATATACATCTTTGGCAAGGGGTTCCGTGAAATAAGGGATTATTTTAGGCTCTCCCGTGAATAAAATCTGAAGTGAAAATTGTTATTTTTGATATTATTATTTATAGTGAGCTGTTATAACCATTAAAAACCACAAGGTTTCAATTATTTCATGATATTGTGGATTTTAATTGGAGTATAGTGTCTCATTAACAGCTAGCTAGGCTGAGTCTAATGAACCTGTCATACCTTCAAGCCGAGGACGTTTGCTCGTATGCATTTCTGCTTCCCGCGTGCAATGAGAAATGGGGAGAGAGATAATGGTCCAACACGACCTTAAAGAGTGTTGAATAATTGAGATGGAGGAGGGAAGAATAAAAAATGTCGGTGGAAACGCTAGGACTTCATTAAATAATTGATGTGGAAAATGGCACTGGGAAGGGATGGTAAAAAGTGTTGAATCCTCGGGAGTAAGAGGATGAATTCTTGGGGCGTGAAAGGGGAGGACAGAAACTGGGTAATGTTGGAAGCTGTCCAATATGAATTATTAAAAGGCGTCAATTCATGGCCGTGAGACGTTGAGACAAAATGCTGAAACTGAGTTCTTTTCGTCGGTCGGTTGGGGGAAGGGTAGGGGAATACTTTTCAGCCATTTTTGTGTGCTGGAGGGTGAAAAGTCTACTTCCTCCCCAAATAACTGTATAAATGAATCCCTTGTTTGCCAGTGAATGCCATCAAAGTAAATTTACTCTCGGGATGCTCTCGTAAAAGATATCTGAAATCGTGTAATTGATCTCATAGCTAAAATCTAGGAGTAAATCCTTATCTCATTACTGGGTCTTAAAACATTCACCATTCGGTTCAAGAATTCAAGAGCATTGATCGCTTGCCAAGGAGGCAGCCGAAATAATATCCAGTGTTTTTAATTCCCTAAGCTGGAAATTTACTGGATATTCCTGGTGTGTATGAATCATTAGGTTAAGCAATAAACTTCCCGCAAAATTATTTATTAGATGAAATAAAAATGGATGTCAGCCATAAAATTGACAATTGTACGTTAGAGGAACTATCTGGGGTCTCCTGTCAGCCTTAATGTTTCAATTTAATTCCTCAATCAACTCCATTGCGTATTGTATCAAATTTTTATCTTGAGGGTTAATTTTAAATGCTTATATCCTTGATAAAGGTAATAAATTCTTCTCATTACGTCTATGGATAGATTAATTATAAGACGAAGTTCAAAAATATACCTTATACATTTTACTAGGGTAAGCTGAGAATTAATGCAAACATGCTTGTAGACCACAAACAAAATGAACTTCAGAAGCACTCCTGGTGGCATGTGGAAGTAACATTCCCCCTCAACTCACATGCTTATGTTTGAGGTCGTTAAATTTAACCAGTATATTTTGAGAAGCGGAAGTATGGAGAGGTGTTCTAGTGCTATGACAACGCGAGTTAAACAGCGTGCTGTTATCGAATTTGTCAAGTACGGAGACGTCCAAATGTTGCTATTTGTTTTTCTTCGCACTCTACCAGTATGTGAGCATTACTTTTTAGCATACCCTCGTAATTATTTAAAGATAAAACACCTGAAAGTTATTTTATGAAAAATTATTTTGAAGAAATTTAAAAACAATATGAAAAAAGAAAATTATTTTGTATGCATAACCTATGTGAGTGCCTCAAGCAGTAAGCTGCTATTTTTTTTATCTATAAAATTGATAGTTTAAAAAATATTATAAAATATATATAATATCTTTATATTATGTATATTTATGTTATATATATAAATTTATATTATATATGTATATAAAAATATTTTTTTTTTAATGGACCGGAAGGAAAACAAATGAGGAAGTACTGGAGATGGTGGGTGAGAAGAGGGGTTTGTTGAGAGAAATCCTATGGAGGCAGGAAAAATGGATGGAAGGCGTATAGAGCGGTAGTGGAATGTTGAAGACTGTAATAGAGGGGAGAATATTAGGCAAACGAGGAAAGGGCAGGAACAGGATAGGGATGTTGGACGGGATGAAGGGTGGAAAGAATTACACAGAGATGAAGAGGGACCTGATGTAGATTGGGTTGCTGGATTGGGTTTTTTTTGGAGTTGCAAAATGTTTATTTGATAGTTGTGTCCATCCAAAAACCTACCTTAACCGGTAGATTACCTAATAATAATATATATTTTATCTATAAATTTTAATTTTCCCAGAAATTTCCTATAGATACAATTTATTAGCAAGTATGCATTAACATTTATTGGCAAAATATTCTCAATGACGCGATGCCAACCCTTTTTGGAACTCAATATATGGATATAAAACTTCACTTAATTCTGAGTTTTTATGTACTCGTACCTATTTGAATATATCAATGTCGTTGACGAATAACAATCGAGAAAAAAAGTCTCTGAATTTAGCTATATTGCACCCATGGAGTATACGTTTCTCTTTCTGTAATCCGGTATGTTCCGTGAAGCACCGCTAAAAAAAAACAGATCATCAAGCTCTGGGCACGTATATTTATGCACTTAAAAATATATGCAGCGCGTTGGTACTTCTCGGAAGCTGCTAAAATTTGCTGTAGTGGTGTCGTAAATCTTGCGAAATAAAAATAAGAGTCCTTTTTTTTACTCTCCCAAAACACGAGGAAATAAAGCGTGGCACGCATCAATGTCACTGCATCAATCTACGCTCCAAAATTTATATTCCCTAGGGATCCCCATCTTTCCTGTGACGTCACGAGCGTTCCCCGAAAATTCTGCGTTTTCAACCTCTCACCCTGTGATCAAAATTTTTATTTTCCATTTCTCTTAAATTTCCACCTCTCGATTAACTCTCGCTTTCTTTCTCCTTATTTCAGTCGATAAATCTTCATCGTCATCACGTGTTATCGATTCGAGGATTAGCTTGAAGCATTTCTCCAGATTTAATCCTGTTTCCTGCTGACCTCTTCATTCCCTCCTCGCGCCGGCATTTTCCATTGCCAATTTTGGCGTGGTTCATCTTAGGTCTTCCTATGTAATTCAGAACACAAGTGTAACAGGTATCTTAGGGGATTTAGGCTGGGAGCCCCTTGAAATACGAAGAGAACAAGCGAGACTTAAACTTTTAGAAAGATTTAGAACCAGCGAGTTTAGCGATGACACAAAAGGAATAATAATGGCCCCACACTACTTAGGTAGATCAGACCACAAAGATAAAATAAGGAAGATAGATTCCAATACAGATAGATTCAAATACTCATTATTCCCCAGAACTACCAGAAATCATAATAGTAAGAATCCGAAGTCCCTCTAGAAATATTAAAAACATTTAAGTTACAAGTCGGAACAAAATTAAAAATTCAAAGATTGTGCAAGTTTATGTTTGTTGGTAGTTTGTGGGTTTGCATGTGGGTGAAAGGGTTGGGGCGAAAGGGTTTTTGCATGAATGTTTACCATGTTTGGTTTGTGGGTTATAAATTTGTGGCTTCTGCATGCGGTTTTTTTCCTAATTTACGGGTGGTGCCCTAACACCCCCCGCCACACGCCCTTGCGGCGGCTTGCGGGGTATTGTGTAGATGTAGATGTAGAATTCTTCTCTTCCACGTTTGCTGCAGTTGCCACCCTCGTTACGGTTGTCGTCCATAAGCTTCTCTCATCACCCACTGTTCGAAGTACTTATTCATTTTTTTCATTCTGTTTATCCATTTTATTTTCATCGATCTTTGGCAGAATCACATTTACATCACCTCCGATCTTCTTTTCCCTGCTACTTCTGTCGCCCAAGTTTCACATGCGTAGAAAAGTGGAGTTTTAATTGGTCAGTTCCTTATCTTCATGCTAGTACTGCGTATTTACATATTTTTCTTTACGAGTTGCTTCTTCTGATAGAAAGCCTTTGCAATTTCTGCTAAACTTACCCTCTAGCTTCTTCCATTACTAGTTTTCTTGGCACCAAAATACGGCAGCACAACTCTTCCACTTACTCCATTCTGTCTTTCACTAGTCTTACTTGAAGATTATCTTCCCTGTTTTGACTGCTGACTATTATCTTATTTTTTATGTTGTTTATCTTGAGTTTATACTCTTTCATTCCCCTCGCCATAGTGACTAGTAGAGGTAGAACTTGGAAGGGAACTCTCGTAGAGAGTGTACGTACATCCCTCTTGGCTTAAAAGATATATTTTGGGCGACGAACACTCAGCTTTAGCGCTTCTCTGTGTCATTCTAAGGCTCTCATATTTTCGTTGGGGTAATTTTGGGGACGTGATGCATTTCATTTCTTGTATTTTTTGCACATCTGCGGGTGACTCCGCTAAAGTTGTATTTGCCTTAGTTTCTTTGGAAATTATTCCTGCCCGTAAAACCCGTTGCCTGGAAATTTTTCGAATATTTTGAGCCGTAGGAGAAAACACGTCCATACTTATTGACGCGTGCGATATCCGAGTGTTCGTACGGGTCGCCCTTTGGGAGATGTTTCTCCGAGGCGTCTGCTTCCCAATGATTCACGTATCCCGCGGGAATGGGGGAGATTCCCAGAAGATTACTTATCGCCGCGACCAAAATACGACGGCATAATGTTTCCGTCATAGCCGCCGCCCCGTCCCGGTTTGGGTGGGCGCGGTATACGTATGTGCGCCGCTTTTTTCCCCTCGCTTCTCGCATAAGGACGCGGACCCTTCAGCATTGATCCGTTGAGTAGATTTCGGAGGGAGGACTTGGCTTCTCCGCGTCATAAATATTTATTGCATTTGGTTTATTACGGTTGCGGAAGGAAGACGCATAAGAAAATCTTCTCGGTCGTGAGTTGTCCCACTCCCGAGTTCTTGTCAGAGTTCATTCATAGTCAATCTCTTCTGGATAGCAAAAACTTAGTTTTACGCGTCTGTGAGCAGTTTTAGTGGTCGCAGTTTTTCCTGTTGACATTCGGAGGACGTTCTGTTGCCGTTGTTATGGAACGCCTCGTGGAAATATAAATGGAACGAAAATATCGTTGTAATGGATACAAGGCGATATGTGCTGTGCCGTTTTGATAGCTTCATGTCAAATTTCCATGTTTATAGGCCTTCGTATTTTACGTATTGTGTTAATTATTGTGTATCCTGCAAAGTTTTGTCCTTTTTCATTTAGTCTGTTTAATGTCTTTCTGACTTATGTGTGTATTTCCTGGACCAGTTGGCGTTGTTTTAATTTTTTAATGTATTCATAAGCTTTCATTTTTTAATCCCTTCTGTTGAGTTGGGTTAACTTAAGTCTATCAGGGATTTTATATTAAATACTACGTTCGGAATTCCTCTTTCCACTAATGTAAGAAATGAAGTATAACATTTGCCCCTTACTCTCCACATTTCCTATACTACCACACCTGATAGTGTGATGGAAAAATTAGAGCCAAATGAAATAAGAGGTGTTATTTTATGTACGTAAATATCTTGTTCTTGAAACATTATATTCTCTTGAAGGTTAATTACTCTGGATTGAATGTACATACACCGGCTTTGGTCGTACTAAACATTTCCCTTGGATATTCACGACTTTTATGTACTCAGAATTGCTAAATTTTCAATAAATTATCTAAAAGGCATATGGCGGGGCTGATTTTTGCACGGCTGGGGAAAATAAAGGTTGGGACTAGAAACCTAGCCTAAGACGAGAAAAGATAATGGAAAATGAAACAATAATAAAATGAGGAAAGTGTGGAACAAAGTAAACAATAAAATAAAATTTCGGCGTAACCTTACGTACATGACTAAATGATGAATCCCATGTTAATGATTTGGAGTATTTCCGTTACACCACGTCTGACTCACGAATAGAATCGAATCTAATTCAGAACTTAACTCTCAGAAAGCATTAATTTATTGAAATTTTAACAACCTAATGAAAAAGTTCGAGGTTCCTTCAATTTTTAATATCATTTAATTTTTTTCTGACATTACTTAACAGAAAAGTTGAAACTATAGTTTCTTCTCAGCATAACCTCTCGGTAGACATGAACATATTTCACAGTCTCAACTCCATGATAACGTCTTAATGCCCGTAACATCTTCAAGGCCTATTTCTTCAGAACTATACAAAACACGTTTAGTATTTCAAGAAACTGTGACAGTAACTTTAACGGAGTCACCCGCTATGTGTGCATCATAATGCAACCATTTCAAAGTGTTTGAAATTGACTTTATTAACATCGTGGACTGTGGCACGTCGCGCACGACTACGAATGCCTGTGACATTGTATGTACGGTATTTCGTCGTAACATCTTGTTCCTTTAAAGCCCCCAAAAGTTCAGATTAATTGGTTAAAGCACTCGGCCGGATATTGAGGGATCCGGGTTCGAATCCCGGTCAAGGCGACTGATTTTTACTCTCTGAAATGGTTGCATTATAATGCACACGTTTATTATCATTGAAAACTCTACTATTTATATTAATGCATATTTTACCCAATATTTTATTCTAACCGAAAGAAATACGTTTCAGACCATCATCATCTATGAGAGACAGAAATTTTCGTGGGAGCCTTCAAGACACAATGGTTTCCAGCGTCTTCCGTAACAGGGGCTCTGTTATATACGTATTTTGTTTTCATTAGCTAATTGGTATCCACGCTGGAGTCATCATTTTATTTAATTTCTAATTACAGTTCTTGCTTTGTATATTAAGTTTCGTATAACCTCGGTCTATCATCTTGCTGTTATGATATTCTGTTATTTTCTAATGGAATTACTCTCATGGAATTTGGAATTTCAGCGTATGGCTGATAAGAACGTAGGGATGATTTAACGCAGATATGTGCTCCCGGGATATCTTACAAAAAATATTCCTCGTATTTTTTTTATAATGAGCGGCATTAATTTTCTTTTAAAAATACGATTAAGTACTTGTCTTAAATGATTGCTTTTATTGACGGATCTTCATGCAGCATTTTGTTAAAGAAAATATTATTAACTACTTTCCTATACGTAATAAAATCTTAGCATTCCTCCTCCAGCCTATCAATTTTTGCTTACCGGACTTAAAGGTAATATGGATGAGTAATATAAACATTTTACCGACAGGGAAAATGTTAACATTTCCTTTAGCAGAATTTCAATAAAATACAGTTCTGGTGAATTAAAAAAAATTAATGAGTTTCACTTCGGGGAATGTCTTTAGCAAAGAGTTCAAATTTGTAACCGTTATAAAATTGAACAAATATTGGAATAGAGAAATACCGGCGATAATACGAGTATCCTCATGGGCTAAGTTATATTTACCTTTTGACCCTCGTGGGGATTACAGACGTGATTCGCTACAAACCCTCAGAGTGGAGGAAGTCAATGTATAATGTTTCCATAAATTCTTGTAAATTTCTTTCAAGCGTCATATGTGCCTCTTTCACGTCAACCATTGCAATTAGTTCATTAATTTTTAGAAATGTTTCAAATAATAGGTGGAGTTTTTTTATATTTAAAGCTGTGATAAAATCACAGTCAGAGAGCATTGAGAAGCAATTATTTGAAGATAGCGGAGTCTTATATCAAGCAACTGGTTGAACAGTTTCAGTCAATGGTTAGATTTTTTATATAACAGCGTGATTTTGCTAACAATTTCAACATCTGTTCTAGGCGCCTTGCGATTTACTCAATTTCTAAGTGTTTTTACTTATTTTTTAAAAATAATTTTTATGTTCAGTTTCCCGTTCATTTCTCTCTTTGAATTAGCTCTTCCTACACTTTTCAGTTTTCTTTTCTGTTACATTTTACATACCAATAGTGTTTTTATTATATTTTCAATCCTCACATACGCACCGTAAAAGTAAAGATTTTTGCAACGCCTTTGAAAGAAAATGTACTCAATTTTTTTAAATCGTTTTTATTTGTTTATGACTATATGGTTAAGTTTTCATTAAAATGTTTGTCATTTTCTCTTTATAATGTCATTCCAAATATAAATTTTTGTGCAAACAGGCCTCCGCAATCACTCTGCATTTTTTCTTGTCGCAAATTTTATTTATCATTTGGTGATCTTTTGTGGTCCTATTTCTGTCTGAAATGACACTTTTCGGTTAAAAGAGGTGGCGTTTTTCCACACGTATAAATAGTAATATTTCACGGTACGTTCCTACATTCAAAACTATGCTGCTATAATTCTGTCCACGTGGCAGTGGCTCATGTTATCTGTTGATTTACCCCAGTAAGGTTGGATTAAGGGATACTCGATGTTAGCCATTCGGCATCAAATATTCAGGAAATACAGGCAGCGAGTGAATTTTTGGCTCTAGAGTGGACCAATATTTTACGCAACAGAATCGATAGAACCAACTTAAAAACTTAAACCTGCGCAAAAGAGTATTTGGAATTTAAAATATCCGATTTCATTAATTTTCAGTTTGTGCAAGTAATTAAAACATTTAAAATCTACGTCATCGAGTTAAAAATTTGTTGAAAGAATATTGGATTTAGGATTCAAAGTACTCTATCCTTTTTCGATTTTTATTCTTTTCCTATAAAAATGTGTGCGTGTGGAATCTATGACCTTAAGAATCTTCCGATTTTTCATCTCCCAGTCGCCCTATTTTACGCTTGGACCAATTTTTATTTTGTAAGTTATGGGAACATTATTCGTCAACACTCTTCCCATGGGCGTTAGTGAATGCATAGCTTAGAATCGTTTCTGAAGAACTTCACCTCTAACGGGTCGGTAGACGAGCGGCGGTCCATACAGAAGGGAAGATCATCCAGCCTGAGAGGCATTTTGAGAAAACTTTTTGAGAGAATTCTTTTGTGGGCTCCGTAGGTTCCGCATTAATTCCCGTGTGGACGTTGTTCCGGTCGCATACCCAACAGGGGATACAATGCGTGTTAAGTTGCCTATACATCAGGGACTGGTCAACTGCGGGGATGTCGGATCTAATGGCTGGTAGGCAGGCTACGCAGCGAACTTTGGTCCCCTCTTCTGTTCTGGGGGCTGTTCCACAATGCCATTGGAATAATCCAACAATCATCCTTATTTTAAAAGGCTTCATAATCCAAGGGCATTCGTTTCCAACATGCATCAACTTTCTTAATTGGGCAAGAAGACTTTGACGCGTACCTTAGCTGCACATGTGCTACATTTTAAAAATCGTATAAAGTGGTTCATTATCCCTTTTCAACCGATTCTTAGTATTCTTTAATTCTCCATGAAACGTTCACCCTTACTGCTAGGGTGTACGTTTAAGTAATTTCCCAAGTTGTTTTATTATGTATACTTGATGTTCTTTTCAATTTTTGGATGCTTGTACTTTTTATACTTGAGTTTTTTTATTAAACTATACTAAAAACTTCTGGACCACATATATTGGGAAAGTATCACCGTCTTTGGTTAAAGAAAAAGACAGCCAGATATCTTCAAATTCATTCACGTTATATTAAAAGTCGAAAAAATCGCCAGTGACGAAATTTTAGCACTGATACCTCATGAAAATTAGCTAATTGAGCGAGAAATCAATGGAAAGATTTAGTTTCAAATGTCCAAAGTGGTTATAATGGGTAATAGAATTTGCTGGGGAGTCCTGAAATGGATTGGTTTGGCACCTTTTGTGCTCTGGTCAACAGCAACAATGCATGTGACGTTAGATAGAAATGCAGTTGATTAATTTTTTTCTGTGTACGCATTGCGTTTTTCAGTTCGTCCCACACGTATTTAAAACTGTACCGAAAAACTCTCTCTTTCGGAGCATCGTGCGCAAACATCGGACGAATGGACTCATTCGCACGTTCCGCCCGAGGAAAAATTTTCGTTCCCCTTCGCACTACCGTTTCTGAGCGAGCAGAAGAGAGGAGACATTCCGCCACGAAATTTTTACGACTCGTTGTGTCCCCGAATCCACGCGTTTCCTTCCCATTCCGACATTCTCATTCCCCCGACAGCCATCTTCTGCGTCACAACTTGGCTCTGGTAGCCTTGCTTTCTACCAGCCTCGCCCGCCCCGTATTTTTTGAGTCCATAACCGAATTAGGAATTGCTAAAGTCATGGAGTACGACAAAGCACCGATACGCCAACGTAAGAAGATGGAACCCATTTCGATCGATAAAACTCCTGTAATATTTTGATCAAGGGTATATGCTATGAACGTCGTAAATGCATTCTTCCCCAGTAAAAACATCCTTTAAAAAGGTCGGGGTGTTTGTTCAGAATCTGTTATATTGCTTGGAAAACAATTATCTTCTCATAATTTTTACGGCGTGGACCATCTTAGATGCGTGACTCCTTCATTCCTCCTCAATTCGTAATTTCCATGGAAACGGTATTTCAAGTATTAATTTGATTGAAAACTATTTCAGTGTTGCAGTAAAGTTGAATGACTCCCTCGCTCTCTAAGGCCGCGATAAGTCTATTTCTAGAACAAATTCAATTAAAGGAAAACATACACAGTACATAGAAGGTGAATCCGTGTCTCATTACTCACATTATTTTTCCTTTATCCTAGGTTTTTTTGGTTGAATGTCATTTCACCTGTTCTTTAAGTTGTTTTGCTTTTCAACGGAAGGTTCATCTTATACCGTTGATCAAATGGCCTCGGTTTAAATTTTTTTCCGTCACGTTTTCCAATCAAAATCACTTCGGGAAGAACATTTTTGGGTAGTGGCATGAATTTGAGGGCCAAAAATCTGAATTTTCTTATCTCATAAATGGCATTTTGAATTGAAATACCTTCTTTCGTAGACGTTGAAGAGTCTCAGTTTTGAAGATCAAAATTACCACCTTCGAGCCGTCCGCCTTCATTGGTTTTCTGTGAAAACAAATGTTGGATTTCAATGGTCTAATTTGTTTGTGTGCTTTCTCGATTTCTCTCTTTTCTTACCATTTTCACCATCACTTTTCAAGCCGAAACTTCCATTAGTAATCTCATTGGTGACTGGTTGAAAGCTATTCGTGCGATTTCATTCCTGAACTTATCAGAGCGTATTTTTCTGGATGACGTTAATGAACTTAAAAATAAGGATCGTAATTCTTTCGAAAGAATTCCCACAGTGTATGTTAATTAATGAGATAAATGCTAAGTAAGCGTGAACATGTATACAGGCATTCATGGGAAAGGAAACGGCGTAGGGCTTGAAAGTTAAACCATTAGGAAACAGAATAACATCTCGGGTGGGGCTCTGTGAGATCAATAACACGCCGGAAAAGAATAAATTCTCAACCCGAACTTTAAATCGTTATGTTTCCCGCTGTTGATTTGCGTCTGGTGTTTTTCAAGAGTCTTTCGCAGTTAATGGCACAGGTTTGATTTCCATTGAAATTAAATAACTGGTTTTCATCGAATTCTTGAAGCAATTTAATGCAAATTAACAGTAAAATAATAATTATATTCCTAACATACTAGCTTCATAAAAACTCTATTTCATCGTAGTTATTAATTAGAGTAAAAGTGGCGTATGGGTTACGCATCAATGATGTTAATATTACAGCCAGATAGCTGGTGCAAATGCATATTATCGAGCTCAAGAATAAACATCATTCAAATAAATAAAACAGTTTCTGGCGTAACTTGGTGGAAAATTTTCATATTGAAATTTGAAAATTAAACAACTTGGCTTTTCCACTTAAACATCATTCAAATGTCATTATCAATAAATCATTCGAATATTTTTACAAATGACTGTGCAATATTAACAAACCTTCGTAATAAAATTTGAAAATTATAATCAGGGATGCTACGTTATTAAATACCTTGTTATATATGGAATAAAAGAGCACATGGTACAAATTGAATTTTTTGAAAACGTGGTGTAGAAATTGGTATAAATTATTCCATCTTTGGTCGACTTACCGAAATTTTAGAGTAAGTTTAGGATAAAGTACAAATATACGCATGAATTTTTTACATTTGATCGATCACTTTCTCGTAAATCCGTAGCGTAACACCCAACATTTTTATGGGTGCATTAAAACACTAAAGGGGACCGTATAAATGCCCATTTTTATATGATGCATTCGCATTCACTTCTTCCCCGGTGATTTTGAAGGGAAAAAAGGTGTCAGCCCGTAAATTTATTTCCAGGAAGGACCATTGCGGCAGTAATTGCTCAGGCCAGATTCTCTCCCTTTTCCATGTAACCACAACCCAAGTTCCCCAAATGCTATTTCAAATTTCGACCGTTAAATCGAACTTCAGTTCCAGATTGAACAAGGTGGCTGCATTGGACACCTCAATCACACTGGCAATTACGTACTCATTTAATAAATTGCTCGAGTCATTTCCGACCACCCAATAAACTTCCCTATTGGACTACCGTAATGAGATTGTACCTATCATTAATAATTGCCATTTTTATATTTAAAACAGTGAACTCAAGCGGTCCGAGTTAACCATTTGTTTGTGGAAATCGAATTTAACATTTGCATCAAACATGGTATAAAACTTCTCTACACAGTGAGTTTTCTGTTTCAATATAAAAAAACCATAAACACAATAATCAACCCGAAGGTCGGTTTAGTAGGTGATGGTAGAGCTCACCCATGTACCAAGCCCGACGGCGTGTGAATATTCACACATCAGGGTAGGGGGGCCAGTTCCTTTCCCTGTGCCGGGTATGGTTTCCCAGGAAGATCTGGTACCCGAAAAATCAACTAGCTTGGATGGAGCTGCAGGTGCTCAGAGTGCCTTACCCGGGAATCGAACCCGGGACCCTCCGGTCAGTAGTCCAACGCTCTACCCGCTAGACCACCGCGACCCACTGTTTCAATATATTCACAACAAATTCACTGAGCGCAATTACAGCGATATCGAGTTTTATATAGTTTGAAAAAAAATGTAAATTTGGATGCAGAAATTGTATTTACGATTATGGCCTCCACTTTTATTATATTATTATAGCGAAGGATTTTACGTTCTTGGGGCCAAATATAGAGAGTATCGCCTAACCACATGAAGTAGGAGCCTTCCGTACGAAGCAGTATAGCAGCATGCAAATATTCCATATACTTGATATTTGCATTTCGGTAATTTGACAGCTTAACGAACTGATACCGAGGAAAAGTCTAGAAATTGTGTATTATGATGTTGTTATCACATTATTTTATTCGTAGTACCAAATTTAAATTCAAGATAACAAATTTTGAAGACATAAATTTGATAGAAACACATTGACTCCTGTCTTCGGTGGAGAAAAGCTTTTCAAGCAGGATCCAAGCTTATAACATCAAAAATTACCAGTATAGAGCGCCGGCACTTAAAAACGAACGTGATTGTTAACAACATAACCGTTTCAGGTTTAACTTCGTGTAATTCCTTCATGATGAGGGTAACAAAAGAATTTTTGCCCTTCCACATAAATATTTAATAATTCACGACCATCAGGTGATGATGCGCCGCATCGAAACCATGGTCGTGAAATATTAAATCTTTATGTAGGAGTGCAAACTTTCTCTTTTTACCCTTATGATTGTTAGAACCCTGAAAACTATTAAAAACGAGAAACAGTCTGGGTAATCACTAATTTAGGTGGTAACTTCGAGATTTACATTATCTAAAAGAATCCTCGTGGAAGTTATGGTCCAAAATTAATGAAAAAAACTATTTTAAATATAAATTTTATTTTTGGTTAAACAAAATGTTCTTTTTGATTGTGAGGATATTGAAGACATTGAAAGAGATGACTAATGACAACATAAAATGTATTGCCTTAATGGTTATCTGAATAGTTTCTTAAAAGTAAATAAGTCGGAATTCATGGAGGCAGGAAAAATGGATGAAAGGCGTATTGAGCGGTAGTGGAATGTTGAAGAGGGTAATAGAGGGGAGAATGTTGGGCAAGCGAGGTAAGGGCAGGAACAGGATAGGGATGTTGGACGGGATGAAGGGAGGAAAGAAGTACACCGAGATGAAGAGGGACCTGATATAGATTAGTTTGCTAGGTGGGGAGTCACAAAATGTTTATTTGATAGTTGTGTCCATCCAAAAACCTACCTTAAACGGTAGATTACCTAATAAGAAAGTCGGAATTCACATTATACATTGTCGTCAATCGTATTTTCGCATGGCTCTTTGGGCGGCTATAAATTCTTCGTGGAGACACAGCGGTAGTGGTTTCGGTGGTGGCAATCGGAAAGTTCACAGCGTTCAGAGTGCCAAATTTCCACTTTGACGAGCCACGCTCACCGGAGTCCTCACCTGGAAAAGTTGAAATTTCGTCCCTCGAAGCTCTCGTGAAAGTCAGGGAAATTCGCGGGGCCATAAGTGCAGCAACCCTGAAATGCGTCCGCGCTTGTCTTCCCCTGGTGTCCCCTCCCCCCCCCCCTGTCCTTCCACCGTCACCTTTCCCCGCCGCCCTGCGACAACGTGGGACGAAAGGGGAGTCCTTTCCCGCATTTGGGCGCACCGGGATGAAATAAAAATACACCACTGACCGTCCTCATGCGCGCACGCGTCCGAGTTTTTTTCTCTCTCTCTCTCTTCCTCCCCCCCCCTTACCATCCCTCTCTCTCTTTTTCCCTCACTCTCGAAAAGTTCTTTTGACGTTCCTTTGACTCTTTACCAGACGGACGAACCATTCCATTTTCGACTCCTTCGAACCGTTCAATTTTTTTTTTTTAATGTTCCCCACGTGTCTCAGTCAGTCAAGCATGCAGTGCAATTTTCGCTCGCAACTCTTCGAGAGATGCCACGGCACAATCGATTCTATTAATGAAAAAGAGGGAGATAGAGGAGAGGAGGATGGAGAGAGGGAAGGAAGTAGGAATATGCTCTTGTGACCGTGTCGATATCCCTCCCGAACCCCTCTTCTGCTTCCCCCCCTCCCCTCTCACATCCCTCTCTAACCCTCCCTGCACCCCTTTCAACACCGTACGCCCTCCTCCACGCTCCCGTCCGCTGGACCGCATCTACTTCGCTCCCCTCCTCCGCCTCTTCTTTCAACTCGGGCCTCAACCTCCTCCCATGTTTTTCCCATCCCTCCCGCCCTCCCCTGTTTTTCCCATCTCACCCCCTCAATATCTCCCTCCCTTTCCGTAGGGTCGGTTCCCTTAACTCACTCTGCCCCGCACTCCATACCCTAGTCGCGGACCTCCCTCGCCGTCATGGATACGCGCGATGTGGCGGTATCTGGCGGCCTTCCACTGAGTTAACACCTCTCGCGGAAGCCCCTTTCTCTTTCGCCTCCCTCCTCTCCCTCACTCCCGTTCCCCTCTCCCCCCAAACCCCATCCCCCCACTCAGCCCGACCCTGGAGACCTCTCGGTTTAAGAAACATTGCGATGAGTGTTATCGCAAGTGTTCTTTTCGGCTGCGAATTGTACTGCACCGGAGTGAAGGATGCGTGGCACGTGTCTGCCTGAACCCTGCGTTTGGCGCAGTGTTGCCGCAGACCTAGAAAAATAGGAAATTGGAATTTAATTAAG
Organism: Hetaerina titia; assembly: GCA_037158775.1. Lineage (NCBI taxonomy): Eukaryota > Metazoa > Arthropoda > Insecta > Odonata > Calopterygidae > Hetaerina > Hetaerina titia. Next base: position 76,103,513 of record CM073774.1, on the reverse strand, counting down.
CACTCAATATTACTCCATGGAAAACCTGAGTATGAGATATTTTTCCTTGAACGGTATTTTAATGAAGGATTCCCACTACCTTATGGGCATTGATATTATGGAATACGTTTCGATGATTGAGTAAAAATTTGTGTAATTTGAGGCGTGACTTTATGAAACCAAATCATTTTATAATGAAAAGCAAAACAGTTTCTGGTGTGCCTTGGTGGAAAATCTTCACATTAAAAAAGAAAAACCCAGCTATTTCACATAGAAAATATTTTATTTACGACCTAGGTTTCGTTATGGTATAGCATCTTCAGGTCATTAATCTAGGTCCTAAAGGAAAAATTTTCTATGTGGAAAAGCCAAGTTGTTTATTTTTAAATTTCAATATAATGAAAAGCGATAAATTTGTAATTCCACAGTACTTTATTTATCGGTTTTTCGGTTATGCAGTATTTTATCTATCGGGACACGACCGGTGTTTCTACGTTCAACCCCATTATCAGGTACTCTGATGCGTTGAAATGCGTCGAGAAATGAAACATGCGTTGACACCTGGCTCGTGTCTAAATAAAATACTGTTGAATGACTAAGTTATGGTTTTTTATTGTAAAAATTAGTGCTAGAAATCAGGTAAAGTCGTAGAAATCAATCAAAATCTCTCAAAGTTGTGCGAGTGGAGCAAGATTGTATGGATCCGTAAAAGTATATCTCTAATGTGATTGTTCCAAGGTATTACTTTTTCATTCATTCAAGGTGCTCCAACATAAAGGTAGCCGTTGGACGGTCTCTAATTATTATTTACTTATGAATATCACGAAAACTACATCTTTATTTGCCCTCAATTACTTCTTTCTTCTACTTGGGTAACTACTACTTCATGCTTTCTAGAAACTTACTCTCTTCCAAACATATCGCACCACAATCGTTAAGCACATCCACTATCTGTACATTTTTTGAATTTCCCCGTCAACTTCCCCTCTTCAACCAGCCTGTTTAAAACCTCAGCGTTTGTATTCCTCTCTGTTCAAATTATTTGCTCCATCTTCCTCCACATTCACATCTCATGACCCCCAATCTCTCCAAAGCATTACGCTCCATATTTAAGTTTTAACCCATATTTTTCTTCACATCTTTACTCACTATGTCATATTTATTCATTAAATATATCGTATTATAAATCATAAAAGCAGTTATTTCCTATGTATTCATCAGCATTAGTCACCACTTTATTTAAATCATTATTTCCATCTTCATTTTGCATCGTGAATTGTGCAGAACCATTTGCGGCATAACTGTAATATCTCCCACAGTGAATCTACAACTCAATAGTACTACTGCTCACTGCTGTCATTAACTAAGTTTATATTTGAAATTTTAACTGCCGGGTCAGTTTTTTGGAGTAGCAAGCGACTGAGCACTTAAGTCCTAACAGAAAATTTCAGTAATAAACGTTTTCCTCTGAAAATATAAATTACCAGGAATAGGTAATTCATAACGCAGTCTCTCCGAAATTACCTTTTTAATTCATTTCGGCTAATAATTTCTCGGAATTTGACGTCGTGTATAAATCAGCTGGGGCACGGGTTTTAAACCATGGTAAACTCAAACAATATCTCCATAACTTCTATCCGAAATTCAGGATATTAAGGGGAGCAAATTCAATGCAATTGGTGCGTCATTGAATTCTTTGCCCGTCGTTTCATTTTTCTCGCAATTTTGTTCTGAAATACCCTTCAAGAAGTTGGCATCTTTGCGACAACTACCGTCAATTCTGCCAAATCGGTGCTCATATTGATCCTTGGTTCGCAAACGCACTTGATATTAATTTCTATTTCGCGCAGGAAGTCTTTCCGCGTTGAAAGTGCATGGATGTGGTTAACTTGATGCCCCAAGTATCCCTTAATTACCGGTTTGAATTACGGTTAATTTCTAAATTTGCTAAGACTTTCATTAATTTTTAAATTTCAAACGAGTAATTTCGCCATAATGTTTAAATAGGAGAGATGAATTGAAAGAAGGATAACCCTTCACCAATTCTGAAATAATATTTGACAATCATTGAAAATGTGAAAAAAACGAAGATAACTAGATGCTGAAAGAAAATCGGACTTTTTTTACACCTCGATGTATGTTGAAAAAAAGTTCAGACAGCATTTGCATGCATTAATTTCATGGAATAGCCTTATATAGCTTGCATAATTTAAATAAGCTGCATTATAGTATTGTAAGTGCCTCTTCATCTGTTTAATATTTTCATTTTCAAAATGAACACAGGGAAATGTACTGTTGTATGTGGTTGGTACATGTGAGTACTTCTAGTCTTGTAATTTTGCTGGTGAATTTAGAATATATCTAGAAAGCTTTTGGAATAAAACCTTATGTATTGCCTCGATGAAGCGAAGGGATATAGTATTACGAATGTCGAGGTACTCACATGTCACGGTAATATACGAAAATTACCTTGTTATTTTTTAAGATTAATTCAATTCTACTCTGTGAGAGATTTTTTTTATTAAGACCTCTGCGTCAATTGCTAGAGGTGCGGAATATCACGTGCCCTCTCCTCTCGAATACCTAAACCTTTTCACACCAATTTTTTTAATGCTTCATACTCAGTGCTACGGAGGGTAAGGGAAAGTCTGTAGACAGGATATCTATTCATAGCCATGCTCTCGTGTGACCGTGGTAAGTAATTGCCGTCGACCCTCATGTTGACATTTTCTATTGTTAGCCATTTAATGGCCTCGATCGTTGAGTGTTTATGGGGAAATTGCAAGCTTTCTTCATTCCTTCCATTAGATTCCTTTTATTTGTCTTGGCAACGCTTGCCAAGTGGCGACGCTGAGCAACGCCCTCGGCCCAGAAGCGTTTTTGCCCAGAGAGTTCGATCCGTGACCCCTGTGCCGGTTTATGCGAGTGACTGTTATTTTTGATCGTAATTATTTTTTCCCCCATCCTTGTCATGCCTTTCTTGGACGCCGTCAGAACAGTCCGCGGAGTAGCGTCCTATGTTCCTCAGGTCGCGCGATGAAATCTGGCTTCGGTCGCCGTCAACCCCAAGCAATCAGACGTCGTCGGATCTTAAACGAACGGGCTTAAATCCGCCGTCTTTCGGGGTGGAGGAAGAAAATGTGTGCTGGTTCCATCGCATAGGAACTCACCCGCATCCGCTCTCTCGATGAAAATCGTTCGGTCAGGGTTAGGAGGGATCAACCTCGCCTCCCTTTCCGACCTCGAGTACCCAGAAATAGAGCGAATTTCCGGTGGCCGACGGCAGCGGGTTCCTGGGACCCCCGTCAGAAGGCAAAGGGTCAAAAGTCTCTCCCGTCTTGCCTCTGACCGTTTTATAAGTGAATGATATCCGACCACCAAGTTCTCGACAGATGGCATTGTGACCGCGGTGATGGAAAAAGCTGGTCGCGATAGCCGACAAAATGTAATCGCTCCGCCCGATAATGTTTCCATTAACCGTGGCAGTCATAATTGAGAGTGGGGTTGATTGTGATATCACCTAAAGAGAAAGTGCGTAACTTTCATGCGATGGAAATCATTGCAGTGGACATTTTTCTGTTCTCAACTCTATTAATGGGATTCGCGGATGTCCCGACACACAGAATCATTAAATTTATGCTTTTAAGAATCACTAAAAAATATACATTCTTTTATTTCTAATTAAATTGGGATAGTCACTGAGATTCATGAATCATGGGAAATGAACAATATCCTTTAATTATTATTATTCGCAGTACTGTACCATGATGGGGTATGTATAAAGGACCTAGAAGTACGCGCAATTGAGTCTCTTAAGACCTGAGTAACACTGAATAAAATACAAGTACCTATAAACTCCGATTACAAGTATAACAATAACTTGTTCTTTAGACCTGCCAACTTTCTAATTCCCTTAATTCTATCAAAATAGCTGTTCTTTTATTCTCCCCAAGTCAACTTCCCAGTCTCCTTCCCTATATCCTCGTCTTCAGCGTCTCATTGCCTCTCAGTATCTCATTCAAACATTCGTCGCGCCTTCTTCGAATTTCTCTCAAATACCTTCTCTCTTCGCCTACCACGTCTTTAATTAAGCTTAAGAACAATTTATCCACGTCTAGAGCGATTTCGCAACTTTAGTGTCAGGCTTAAATTGTATAGAATGTTTTCCATACTTTAGAGCGTGGGCCAAAAAAATATTGGCTCAGACATGTTTCAGCTGTCAAATTAAATCTCAGTTTAGTACTGGTGGGTAAATATAAGCCCTCTGGGTCCCTCTTTACTAATAAGTGTTGTGACCAGCGATTCAGATGTTGCTGTATACTCTTGGTTAGCACTACTTTAAGTTTCTCGTGCAAGAAAGATTAAGTTTCTCGCCACACGAACTATCGTTGAACGAAAATCCAAGGTCGCTTTTGATATTCCGCCAACCGCTATATTACTGAGTACTAACAATACTGTACTGAGTACTGACTGGATACTGAGTACTGACAATAATACTGAGGTCAAAGATAGCGCTACATTTATTTGTTCATTGAAAATGAGGTATCACACATTCATTTTGTTACCTTATGTATTAACCAATAGGAAATGCACATGTACTGATCTGAACTCTCCGATGAAAATCTTTACTTCGATATTATTTTATTACTATAAAGTCACACGCCTTATTACTTTACATAATTTAAAATGTTGATTACGTTTGTCCCTGAATTTTGAGAGTAGATTAAACGACAAATGGTAAGTAAAATTCGAAATATATGGGATAGAATTTAATTCACCTGAGGCTTTTATTAATCAAGCTAACGTGTCATCGGAAGCGTACATATATAAAAATAGAAGCATCTGTCTTAAATAAACAAGTTTAGTTATGATGGGTGGAAAATAAAATAGTTAAATATTTAAGATGAGGTATCATTTCACGTTGGTTTATTTGCGGAATGCACACGGAAATATTTGAAGTTTCATCAAGTTATGAGGTCATATTATTTTTTCTGGGAAAATACTTACACCAGAAAGTTGAAAATTCTGCTCCTTCTCGATATAAACCTCCTGCAGACATACGCCGCTTTCACAACGTCAATGTCATCATTTCAGTACGACCGAGAACGCTTTTGTTAGGTTTCATTCCACATTCGCCCACTTGAAAAACCAACTGGTCCGTGGCCGAGACTTCTTTGGTTCGTCGTCACATAACGTTTGACATATATTGAACTGTCGCACCTACGAACGCACATTTTTCACATTCCTAACATCATCAATGCATCTCACTACATTGACAATGGATTTTGATGGGTGCCAAACTACGCTAGAGAAGAAAAGGATGATTACACACTAGTCTTGTAAACACCATTTTAAGGACTGAAAACGCTACTCACTCGAGCGGAAACAATAAAACTCGAGCGGAAAAAAACTGTAAATACCGCGGTTCAGCTATCTATGTTTTATATTCATATAAAGAGTGACCGCGTATTTTAAGCTTAACCGCATACTTCTCTTTACTCCCAGTTCCGAGAAAACATTGGTGGATCTTAGAAACTTAGAGGCACCTCACCATGGTCGCCCGACCCATGTGTTGCAAGAAATTAAGGAGTATCTACAGTAAAAAAATTTTTTAAATCCGCCAGCATAGTTAGAAATTAAGCGATCAGAAAATGAATGCTGTAGTTGTGTTTAATTTAAAGTCAGACTCTACTACCAGTTTGACTAATATGTTAGATAAATAAAACAGTTTCTGGCGTGACTTGGTGGAAAATCTTTATATTGAAATTGAAAAATAAACAACTTTGCTTTTCCACATAAAAAATTTCTATTTACGACCTAGGTTTCGCTATGGTATACTGAAGATGTTATATCATAACGTAACATGTTAGAGTTAATAGGCCACTCGGGTTTTGCTTTTGACGCTCATGAAACAGAAGATCAGTCCCTCTTAAACAACAGAGTGATCTATCCACGTAAAAAATTAATAAACGCACTAGAGCATGGATATATTAAAATGCTCGTTTTGTTCAGAAGTGATTAACAATCTTAATTAAACCAAGATTAGACCAAAAAACGGCTCGCGCGTCTTTTTTCTTTAAATTATGTTTATTATAAGTTTCATAAAACAAACCCATAGCTCCCGGAGTATTTACTTCTTAGGGATAGGAGGAGGAGGTGAAAGGTCTCCTAACATTATACCGTGAACATGAGAACTCCCATGATTAATGGTATTTTATTTCGGCGGTGCTGCAGCGGGCTTTATCTAATCCCGCACAATGAACGGCGAGGAGTGTATCGTGTCGTATTTCATTGTTTTTTTTAATGAGAAGGCGTAGGATTTCATGAAGAAATCCCTTCGGAGATATTTCATTCGCGTTTAAGGCTGAAGGAACGTGACCCTGCCCTCCGGTGGCGCTTTAAAAAAGAGAAATACGAGTACGCCAAGCGCGCGTAAGAAAGTTGAGGGAAATCTGTAAATATCAGATGGTGCTATTGATTGCGACCTTATAGCAGTTAAAGAGCATACTGGATGCTGCTCCCTGATGTTTTGAGCAATTTGGACGGATCTTTGTTGCTTAAAATTGAGAGAGTTGGCACTCAATTAAAGAAGTATTGCTTCGATGTGGTAGATTTTATGCATTTCAAGCTTCTCGTTTAAGTATTGATGCAGTCGCGCTTGTATTTTTTACCGCTTTACTAGTCGTTTTGATTCCGTTTTTTGTGACTTAGGAATATTTCTCGCATATTTATTGCAGAATCCACATTTAAAAATTATTTCAAGAGTTCATTTGAATTAGTACTTTTACTGAAATGCAATGTCATGGAGAAGTAACTAAAGGTAAGTTGTTCTTTATGCTCGAGTTAGACGTCGAATCGGACATTTTTCCGATTTCGTTGAAGTTTTATTATGCATGTAGCTCCTTATAAGTTAAATGTGTCTTAATCTTTCCTTTTTAAGTATTCTTTTTTACCAGTTAAAAAAATATATATATCCAAAATGATTGATCTGTGCCGAAAAGACCCCGAATTCGGAAACCAAACGAGATGATGGAGGCGTACACCGTAAGGAAACCGGTGAAGATATTCGTGTGGAAAATTTCTTTTGAACTTCCGGTTTTGTTAAGCACAGAGAAACCTAAACGGCTCAATTCGTATCGCTAGGTACCGAATTGATTAGACTCTCTCGTGGTTTGAAATAATTTTAAAAATTAATTTTCCTTTGGCGATTTTTAATTCTGTTTCTCTTAATCCTACATCCATAACCAAGTTAGAATGAACTCAGGTGATGGGAAATAATATCCCTTTGGCTAAAAGAGGTGCAACACGACATGCCGACGCGACGGAGCCATCCTTACCGATCGATAGTCCAAAGATTGCTTTCAATCTCATTTCATCGGTGGGCTCAATAGCTGTGGTATTTCATCATACCTTGTTCAGTTTGTCGTTTCAAATGCATTTAGACTTTGAACGATACTCCGTTTGCTCAAAATATCTTCCACTAGTCTCATGGAAATTTCTGATACGGGAGACCGTGATTACGTAAATTTGGGATAGGGCCATTGTGCCTTCCATCCTCGACCGAGATCTCTCGAAACGATTCCATATAGCGAAGGGCAAGCATGTCGCCTGAACACTTTTTACATGAAAATCCAAAAATGGATGTTTTCTTTTCTGGCGGTAATGCCCTCATTAGAATTGCATTGAAAGAGCAGCATGCCAAAACCCATTCGCATGGCGTGGCAACGGGTGCGAATATGTAGATAACATGTTAGGTTGCCACAGGGCGGCGACGAAGAGCACCCGTTTGCAGTTATTAGATTAAAAAGCAATATCCGACGTGGTGTGCGCTAACGGGTTTTCCGGAAAATCAATCATCTCAAGACTATCTTCTCCTTATGATAATAAGTATATAAATGATATGAGTATGTTATCGAACTGAAGCGACGGTTATTTTCCATTTGTACCCATAATCGGGATACTGGAACCTTTTTTCTCGAATTTAAATTTCGTTGTTCAATCAAAATATTCAAGTTATTCTTTATAGCTCACATCAAGGTTGTCTGCTGTTAATGGCCACGGTCCTCCGTCACTCTTAAAGGCTGTTACCCATGGTTTATCTTCGAGTATGTTTATATAGCATCGCGTGAAAACTGATGGGAAACATTTTCGGTTAGATTGATATACGAGGAATTTAACCGTAGGTTATTTACGATATAAATGGGTTAATTTCACGGTATTTTTCATAACGTATGCATAACATACATACCTGTTTCTCTTTTTAGGTAATCTACCGGTTAAGGTAGGTTTTTGGATGGACACAACTATCAAATAAACATTTTGTGACTCCCCACCTAGCAAACTAATCTATATCAGGTCCCTCTTCATCTCGGTGTACTTCTTTCCTCCCTTCATCCCTTCCAACATCCCTATCCTGTTCCTACCCTTACCTCGCTTGCCCAACATTCTCCCCTCTATTGCCCTCTTCAACATTCCACTACCGCTCAATACGCCTTTCATCCATTTTTCCTGCCTCCATAGGATTTCTCTCAACAAACCCCTCTCCTCCCCCACCATTTCTAGTACTTCCTCATTTGTTTTCCTTTCGGTCCATTTCACCTTCTCCATTCTTCTCCACACCCACATTTCAAAAGCCTCCAATCTACGTCTATCCTCCTGCTTCAGCGACCACGTTTCCGCGCCGTACATAGCTACGCTCCATATCAGAGTTTTTACGAGTCTTGTCTTAACATCCCTACTCAACGTCCCCGTCATCAACTCCCTCCTCCTTGAGAAAGCCTCCTTGCCTAGCGCAATTCTTCTCCTTACGTCCCTACCACTTTGACCGTGTTGGTCCAACACACTTCCGAGATATGTAAACTGTTCTACCTGCTCTATTTTTTCCCCGCCTATTTTAATATTTAGCTTAGCCTTTTGTTTCTTTTTATCGCAATGTAAAATGGTGAGGTGGAAGAAGGGACTACAAAGTCTCGGCCTAGCTCCAATAAAGTCGTAAATAAATAAATACCTCAAAAGGTCAATCCGAGGCTTTTAACTTCGCGAAGCTAGTGAACCGATTATTAGCATTTGGTGCACCAAGGTATCCGTAAAATCCTAATAAAAAACATTTTGATTTTATTGATTTAAAAAATCAATATTCAAAGATTCTCATGTAGCAAAATACCTCATATGCCACTCCCTTAAAAAATGATTGTTGTAAATTGATAAATACAGTGATTCTACAGTGATTCAAGTGATTTCTATAGTCCAGTACTATAGAAATAAATAAATTCCCGTTACTATGGTGCTTCGTAACTGATACCCGTTACTGAATTTCATGTTATCCGTTATTTTTTGATTTTGGATCAATTAATAACACAAATGAAGTTTCCTGTTTTGTATATATCCTAATGTATTTTAATCGCAATTTTTCCATATTTGATATTTGTAAATATCATTTTTCTGTTTCCGGTAGTAAAAGGATATTTTTAGCTAACCTTCTATAACATTTTATAGCATGCATGATTTTTGTGGTGAAAATTACATGTACGTCATCATATTGAATTTTTTTCTTCTTTCCATTCCAGGTTAAAATATATGTAGTGCTTTAGCCCTTAAGAAGGGTCCATACGACAAAATGGAGGAGTGGATATCATCACACAAGACCCCCGGGGGCAGGGAATATTACGAGGTGAGTAATAAACTCAAAACTCCAGTTTCTTCTCTTCACAATCAGTTCTGCTTTATTTCATGGTTTTAAACCATTCATTAAATTTAAGTTGTGGCCAGTTGAATCACTCATTTTCGTTCCACTAAATTTATTTCAGTGACATGTTCCGCAACACTGGTCATTAGTACATGTGAGGAATTTAGCAGAAAAGACTAATTTAATGGAATTATGTCAATATTATCATTAAGATGGGGCGTGTACAGAATGGAAAAAAAGTAATTTTTGCTTCCTGCGGCAAAAAATCCTCTTGATCGTAGTTCAGACTTGTGTCGAGGTAATCCTATTCCATCAAGTGAAACACAGGGAGGCATTCTAAAACCACTCATCCAAAGTTTTTGTTGTGGTTTTGATGCAGCTTTGGTACAGCGTAGACCTTTTTTGCTGCAAAACGTTTGGTTTTTCAACGTCTAATTCTGGTGCTTTTAGGGTTCTCGTTTGACATTTTACAAACAACTGATTACCATTAAACTCGGACAGTATTCCAAACGGAAAAGGAAGTGTAGAAAATACACCGATAGTGGACCAGTTTTCTTTGCAATGTTGCATATGAAGTTTAAGCCTTCGAATTGTGAAAAAGTTGACTTTGGGAGACAGCCATGCTTTTCTAATGTGTGTCACTTAAAGTTGCACGTTTTATTCTATCACGTCCGAGTTAATTTGCGGAATTTTAATTTAATGGCGTAACTTTACACTTAAAGATCATAAAAGAATAAAAACTGGATGACTCGTAAATGTTTTCATTAATATTGTGTGGAAACATTTTGCTCGATCCACTGTTCACGCAGTTCGCGCATGCTCCGTCATTTAGTCGAGTTTCATTCTTTTCTGGATCAATATACCCAAGTTGCATTAAATAGCTGGCTGAGCCGCCCGCCTCTATTCAGAAAAAAAATTTTAATTAATTTACACAAATAATTAATAAAAACATCTCGCATATAGATTTTTAAAATGTTGTCTTTCTCATAACTTTTTTCATGGGTAACAGTTCACTGAAAAAAAACAATTATCGCCTCTCTGCAGTAATATTTATGGCATACATTTATTACATATATTTTTATTCACACATATTTTCAGGTTTATCAACTATTTACTGGTCGTGTAATCATTATTGCTTCTAAACAAATACGATGTAGTTTCTAGCGTTAATTTATGAAGGCGATGCATGGTACAAAGATTACCAATTTGTTCTTCCACATAAAATGCTTATGTGGAAATACAAAGTGTGTTTTTTTGAGCCAGGCTTCTGAACATGTTATTGGGAGCAGATAAATACGAGGGTAGAGCTAAAAACATCTAACTATTTTGTTTTTGGAATTCTTGCATAAACATTAAAATCTTTTTTTCAAAATACACTAATTAATTTCTGCCGAACTTTTACGTTTCGTGTTCAAATTGATTTATAAATAGTTTTGTTGATGGAATATCACGAAACGACAGTATTTCATATACCATAAGTTGAAAATTGACGTAGCTCTTTCCCTGATTGTCATCATTCCTTTTGGTTATTTTTGAGCTTTCAGTTAACTATTACCCTTGCAGGTAACCACTGTTACTTATATTAATTATATTATTATACATTTAACGCTGCAGTTAATTTCAATCAAATATTAGCCTCCTGAGGTTACTTGAGGTACTCGATTACATACATCATTTACTTTCACTAAAAATATTTCAAGAATAAAAATAATATCAAAACTGTAAAGTTAAACATAATACTGTATAGTTTTACAAGAGCCTTCATAAGAAATGTGCAATAATCTCATTAGCGGTCTTAGTATTGTTGCACAATTCCCTTTAAATATCCTTAACTTTGCGAATTTTAAAGGCAACATATACTACATGCGTCGCTGATGTACCCTGCGTGCTTTAGTTTTCAGTAACATCCTAAAGGTAGCAATAAGTAAGATGTATAAAAGGAATATGAATTACCCTGTAATCGAATCAGTCAGATTAACAGGTCGGTACTTACTCTGAAGGTAATGATGTTCTGAAATAACTTTAATCCTATCAAAATATTTGTATTGGATGATTACCAGTCGTGGTAATGGTAACGGATTAGTTTTTTACACTAGTAGTGGTGGAGTCTTCTATTAGGGGAGGGTTGCTGGGAGAGGCAGGAAAAGAAGATGAAGGGTATACTGATTGGCGATGGAATGCTGAAGAATGTGATAGAGGGACGAATGTTGGAAGTGAGGAAGGGGCAAAAATAGAATAGGCATATGGGACGGAATGAAAGAAGGAAAGAATCATGCAGAATTGAAGAGCAGTTTCATGTACGTAGTGTGGAGTGTCATTGTTATTTATAATAAGGTAATCTACCAGTTATGGTAGGTTTTTGGATGGGCACAACTACCAAATAAATACTTTGTGATTCCTAACAAAGTACAATTCATCAACCTACTCTACATCAGGTCTCTCTTCATCTCTGTGTACTTCTTTCCTCCCTTCATCCCGTCCAACATCCCTATCCTGTTCCTGTCCTTTCTCGTTAGCCTAACTAGCCTAGCGTTCCCCCCTCTATTACAGTCTTCAACATCCCACTGCTGATCAATACGCCCTTCATCCATTTTTCCTGCCTCCATAGGCGGGAGTGTCAGGTTGTGTATTTTGGGACAGACCTGGGAATTGTAGAGATGATTACTGTGTCCATCCAAAACCTGCCTTGTACGGTAGACTGCCAATGTGATCCTAAAATTTTATCACAACATTTTCCATGTAGTTTTATTGTGTTATTCATTTTTCATTGAAGTCGTCAATGATAAGGAAGAGAAAATACCATCCTTATTTAACATTTGACTTATCAAGTTAATGTTCCTTGGTCTCTAAATGTTACTCATGATACAAACGGTTGTGAGATTTCATTATCGATAAAAGCAGTAATGAATTAATGCATTAGATGAGTATAATGTATTATTACTATTATTAATCAGGGTATATTTTAAAATCAAATTCAAGATTCAAATAGATTTTAATTTTTCTTGTCACAGAAGAAATGTAACACGAGACAGAAGCACAAAGAAGCTGCGAAATAATTTATTTGATCTCTTAAAAATCTTGTAAAAACTTCTGGTTAACTCTTTATTTGAGACATTTTTAAGTTTGTTGTCTTATTTGCGTGATAGAAAGGTGACTAGTATCCACTGATACTTGATACTTCTACCTATATTTTGCATATACTTTACAAAAGCCTAGAAGATAATATTTTATAACCATTTATGCTATTTTATATATTTCCTTTAGATCCTCTTGTCCAAGAAAAATATGTTGACAAAAATGTGCTTGAGCCACAAATACGAGTATGTTAAATGCAACATTTCGAAATTTTATATAGCACCTCCTCAAGCATGTAATTCAATTCGAATCACTAGTGTACAAATATGCAAATTAAATTTCCTATGTACGTATATGCTATCCAATAGAGCGTAAACTTTATTTGCCATTTTCTCTACCATTTGTCATGCGTCGTGCTAGTTGCCTATAAGTCTAATTCGTATTTTGTGGTGATCCAGCGAAATCTTTGGCAAATTAATCGACTAATTTTGCTCTTTGTATATTAAAGGATTGATTCCTTCGGCATAATTGACCGTCTGGAGTACATTCTATAATTCCTTTTATACATGTATACCTGTACGTATTAACTTTTCGTATTAACTACTGAATTTTAGTATCTCACGAAACGACAATTTTGTCTTTCTACGTTCGAATGGGTGATTTGCGGGCGGAAAGCTCAGACTACGCGTCTGAATTGAATACTATTGGAATATAAAAACGGCCACGTCCTCCGTACGTTAGGAAAAATTTTGGCATGATTTCTCTCGTTGATTGCAGTTGTAATCTGTATTAAATATTTAAGTTTTAAGGACTTGAAGTGGCAAGTACGTTGCGTTGTGGCCTCAACAATGCAGGATCGAATCCTCATCACGACAAGTTAAAACTGCGGAAGATATTTTTTATCCTAAATATTTAAGGTGTTTTATTCTTAACTTTCAAACTTACACAATTATCACTGTAATTTCTCCATAATATTGTTTTCGAAGACATCCCATTTTGGCTGCCGGAGAACAACGTCTAACTCCAATTTTCAAAGTTCTACAGGTTTCTCCTACTCTTTAGCTTTTTAATTACGTTACGCTTGCCGTTCCGACGATTAAATTTTTGGTCGTGAATATCTTTTAATGTTTCATCTCCCAAAGAAAAATAACGAACGTATTCTTCATGACGTTTTGGCAAAAGGATGTTTAACAGTATTGCTAAATCATCAATGGATTTTGATCTGAGTAAACATTCAAGAGGGCAGTACGGACTTTGAAAGAGTTTGATAAAATTAGTTTCCTCGTAATTAAACTCATCATCTCATCATGTCTCATCATTTTATTTCGCGAAAAAGCGAAATATTTTTGTTTACCATGTTCTTCTTGGAAGGTGTGATGTAATCCCTTCTTTTCAAAATTAAAGTTGATAGTTACGCAAGTTCAGAACGTATTTGAATCACGCTTGGAAAATTAAGGAATTTTGCTCTTGTTTTGCTAAGGCCCTAAGTTTGTATCTCAGTTTTGAATAATTTGAAGAAGTTTTACAAAGTTCTGTACTGATTGACTTTGAAATCCAGTGTTAATCCTATGCCTAGCGACCTTTTTAATAATTAAAAAATGAACTTTCGTTGCTAGGTATCATACTTTGCATGCATATTAAATTTTTCTAGTTGTTTCTTGATCTTTCTAGAGTTAATAGTTTTATTTCCAGCTTTAAAAAAAACAAGCACATTTACTTTTATTAATGATTAACTATAAATTAGTTCAGTCATTATAGTTAAATAGTCTCTGGTTAAAAGTTACTAGAGGTGTTCCCAACGAATCACGATTGCCTCTGGATATTCACTCGTATATTCGAGGCGTGTCCACACGTAGAGATGTCTCTTGTTTGACGAAATTGTGTTCTGCGAGTGTTATGCCACACAAGTGCCTAATTCATCCGCGGTTTCCGTCTTTTGGAGAGACCTTTTCTCGACCGGAGAAGTGCTGAGCTTTATCCCACTTTCCCCTATTCCATTCATCTTCCGTCTCACTGCCTTCGTCTTCGTTCATAGAGCGAAGAGAAGTGCGAAATTTCAGAGATCTCGTATGATTCGAATCGAGATCGGAAGAGGGACGTTGTGTCCGTGCGTTCTCGCTGGCATCATCAATTTACGATCTAGCTCCAGCGAATCGCGACAGTACCGGGAATGGGGTCGCGTTGGATTCCGTCACGGGAAATTTGAAGAGCAGTAATTGCGTTGTCGTCATGCATCCCATCAACAACGATAACGCGCGTGCGTTATGAAGATCCACGATCGAGATCCAGATGGGAAATCCCGAAGAATTCCCGATAGGTTCTGGCGGGTGGCGAGCTGCAGCTGGCGGTCCTTCACTCACCTCCGGTGGTGGGAGTTGTGAAGGATACTGACGTTGTTATTTTCACGAATCTTCGGACACAAATCAAGAAGGCTACGGTTTGGGAATTGCGGTGATAGCAGCCACCTTACTTCCCGAACCAGTGTGCAGAACTTAAACGACCACCAACTGCCATTCTTCGATATTAAATACTGCGTTCGAAGCACAGTAGAGCCGGGACGCCAACAGCGGAAGAGTCCCTCCTAATTCTACCGGCAAGGCATTTTTATAGCTTCCTCTTCGACTTCGGTCAAAAGTAATGGCACCTTGACTCTGTAATGTTACTTAATAATCAAAAAATGAACTACCCAAAGAATAAAAACTTATAAAAACGTTTGTACTACCAATGGGTACAGCTATGATAATTTAGAACAATTTATACGTATTATTATTACGTAATCTACCGGTTAAGGTAGGTTTTTGGATGGACACCACTATCAAATAAATATTTTGTAACTCCAAACAAAACCCAATCCAGCAACCTAAGCTACATCAGGTCCCTCTTCATCTCTGTGCACTTCTTTCCACCATTCATCCATCCAACATCCCTATCCTGTTCCTACCCTTTCCTCGCTTGCCCAACATTCTCCCCTCTATTACCTTCTTCAACGTTCCACTACCGCTCAATACGCCTTTCATCCATTTTTTCCTGCCTCCATAGGATTTCTCTCAACAAACCCCTCTCCTCCCCCACCATCTCTAGTACTTCCTCATTTGTTTTCCTTTCGGTCCATTTCACCTTCTCCATTCTTCTCCACACCCACATTTCAAAAGCCTCCAATCTACGTCTATCCTCCTGCTTCAGCGACCACGTTTCCGCGCCGTACATGGCTACGCTCCATATCAGAGTTTTTATGAGTCTGGTCTTAACATCCCTACTCAACGTCCCCGTCATCAACTCCCTCCTCCTTGAGAAAGCCTCCTTGCCTAGCGCAATTCTTCTCCTTACGTCCCCACCACTTTGACCGTATTGGTCCAAAACACTTCCGAGATATGTTAACTGTTCTACCTGCTCTATTTTTCCCCCCCTATTTTAATATTTAGCTTAGCCTTTTTCTTTCTGGAAAATCGCATAACCTTTGTTTTATTAATATTGATTCTCATCCCATATTTATCGCACTGAACCTCCAATTCACTCAGCAATGCTTGCAACCCCTTGGCTGACTGAGCAACTAATGCTTGGTCATTAGCAAACCTAACCGATTTTGCGAATTCCCCTCCGACTTTCATTCCTACCTCCAGTTCTTCCCATGCCTCTTTAATCATTTCCTCTACATATACGTTGAACAGTACCGGTGACAATGGGCAACCCTACCTTACACCTCTTCCTAGCACTGCCCATCCGGACTCTCCGTTCCCCACTCGCACCTGAGCAGTCTGAGACATGTACAGGTTGCGGATCAGTCTCCTGTCCGTCCAATCCATTCCTATTTTCTGCAATACACGCATTAATTTTTCCCAATTCACTCTATCAAACGCTTTTTCGAAATCTACAAAATAGGAAAAAACGTCCTGATTGTATTCTATATTTCTCTGGATTAGTGATCTCATTACTGCAATTATACGTATATCCGAGATGAATGTTTTTCATCGAAATTCGCGAGATAAAATGCGTGCATACATAAATATTCCCTTTCGGTGAAGGCGAAGTCAGAAAATTCTCATTTTAAACTATTTTGGAGACTTGAATTTCTTTCACTAATTTCCTCCTAACTTTCCTGTTGTGAACATCCTTTCTGTATGTCACATTCTTATTTTATGTCAACCGTACCCTTCTGTTCCGGAGACTCCAGATATGCGAGTGTCTCGCTTCCAGAGCATCTTCAACTACCCCTTCGTGGTAAAGTTGAGGGTATTCTCAGTCTAACCCTTCCTCTCAACCACACAGTGTTCACTAAGACAAAGTATTCCCCAGGGCATACAGAGAGTACAGGGCATACAGGGAGCACAGGGCATCAAGATAGCCTCGAGCTTAGTTGCCACCAGACGAGGGAGTACGAGGGTAGGCTGAAAACTAATGTACACATGCTTGTAGAGCACAAACAAAATGACCTTCAGAAGCACTCCTGGTGGCATGTGGAAGTTCCCCTCAACACGCATGCGCAGATTTGATGTCGTTACATTCAATCAGTGTATTTTGAGACGCGGAAGTCTGGAGACGTGTTCTAGTGCCATGTCAACGCGAGTTAAACAACGTGACTTAAAAAGTGACTCCTACTGAGATTCATCGTCGTTTAAAGGTTGTTTATGGTAACAATGCTGTTGTTAGGCCTACTTTAAATCGATGGTTAGTAAAATTTCGTGGTTGCAAGTCTGTAAAAGCCATAATTGTTGATGAAACACGCAGCGTATGTCCCATCACTGCCACAGACGATAAACATCGCAAATTCGTCGAAGATTTGATTTAAAAGGAAGGGCGAATCGCCCAAAAGGGTATCGCAATCCATACTGGAATATTCAAGGAACACGACGTCTTCATTATTGAACGATTGGGATACAGTAAAATCTGTGCACGATGGGTATCACGCCATTTCGAACCGATTTGAATTTGAACTGATTCCACACCCTCCTTATTCCCCCGATCTTGCGCCTATGATTTTAATTCTTTACATCAACTCAAGAGGCACTTCAAGGGGTAATCATTACACCTCGGGCGATGAGGTGAAGGCATCTGTCAAGTCCTGGATTCGAGAAAAAGAAAAGTTAACTCGCATTCACATAGAACTAGAACACATCTCCATACTTCCGCTTCTTAAAATACACTGGTTGAATGTAACGACCTCAAACCTGCGCATGCGTGTTGAGGGGGAATTTTACTTCCACATGCCACCAGGAGTGCTTCTGAAAGCCATTTTGTTTGTGGTCTACAAGCATGTGTGAATTAATTTTCAGTATACCCCCGTACTTCCAGTTTGTCTCTTCCCATTCCGAGCAGAAATCAAAATCTAATTTTTGCTCGACTAATTTTTAATTAATTATTTAATTGGAATGTCCTACAGAGACCCCGACGGGAATGAAACTTGAATATATGACGAACATTTTAAAACAAACGTGAATCTCAAGTTATTTATATTTTTACCGGGATTATTTATGTCCCCGTTTCCTCAACCAATTATTAATAACCACGTATAGGCAGGAGGGGGTGAAGAAGGGAGGGGTTTTTAGGGATTGGGAAGAGTAGGGGGTGTGGGGGTTGTTTGATGGGAAAATAAGAGAGATGAAGGGTGGTGGAATGCGGCTGATGGGGGAGAGTATGAGGTGAGTCCTGCTGACTCATGCTGCGCATATATAAGGTTTTGAGGGAGGAGAGCAATGGGGAGAGTGGGAGAATTCCGTAAATGGAAGGGGGTATTGTCGTGAAGAGGGTGGTTGGCGTTATTCATGATAGAATGGGGGGAGCGAGTGTTTAAGAATACGAGAACCGTTTTGATTTTTTCATGCGGAGTTTGGAGGAATAAAAGAGAGAAATGCATAACAATGACAGTGCAATAATACCATCTCTTCTCTCCCCAAGAGGTTCCCAAGATTATTTTGTCCCTGCTCCATTTTCGCCACATTACACATTTTAATTCCCCCTCTTCAGTTTCTTTTAATTAGGCAAGGACCTTTTTCTAAAAGTTCACGCAGAGTAATGAACACATCATGTTTCTCATTTTCTCCAATACAATAATACTGTGACATTTTTCATTTCGGGAAATAGAAATAAATCTCAGGAAAAGATATATAATCCTGATTTTTGTGTTAATACTGTAACCTGTGGTGTTTTTCTTTTAAAACCTGAAATTCCTCCTTATTGGAATTATTATAAGGTAATCTACCGGTTGATGAAGAGGGACCTGATGTAGTTTAGGTTGCTGGATTGGGTTTTGTTTGGAGTTACAAAATATTTATTTGATAGTTGTGTCCATCCAAAAACCTACCTTAACCGGTAGATTACCTAATAAAATAAATCTACCGGTTGAGGTAGGTTTTTGGATGGACACAACTATCAATATAACTATTTCGTGACTCAAAACAAAACCCAATCCAGCACCTACTCTATATCAGGTCCCTCTTCATCTCGGTGTACTTCTTTCCTCCCTTCATCCCGTCCAACATCCCTATCCTGTTCCTGCCCTTTCCACGTTTGCCTAACATTCTACCCTATGTTATCGTCTTCAACATCCCACTGCCGCTCAATACGCCTTTCATCCGTTTTTCCTGCCTCCATAGGATTTCTCCCAACAAACCCCTCTCCTCGCCCTAGTACTTCCTAATTTGTTTTCCTTTCCCTATTGGAATATGGTCTGGATAATGTCATCTCTCAGAAGGAACGACTAAAAACTTCGAGTACTAGCTTTATCCAGGATAATGGGATATGGTTAATAAAACCTTGCGTTTGGATTTTAATATCTTGTAAACGTGAGGTGCGAGCTTTAGTAGCTTCAGAGAATAGAAGACGAAAATTAATGAAAATATGATGCTGCCGATGGAAAAGGGATATAAAAGAACAATCCCAACTATTGAAGAAGCTATTTAGAAGAGTGGGTGAAGATAGAAGTCGACACAGGGGGAAGAGTTGGTGCGGTGACTGGTGAATTGACTTCCAATCTTGAGGTTCGAGTTCAAGTCTCACCGGCGACAGGATTTTTCTGTGGGTTTCCGAATCCTACTTGGTGTGCAATGTGGAGAACAGTTAGTGTGAAATAGACCCTCTGTCAGATGGGACGTTAAATTGTGTGACACCTTGGCTCCTTTCATTAAGAGTATGCTAATGCCGACATCGTCTGTCTCTCCATCCTTCCTCACCCTTTCAAATTACTCATCACTTACTCACTAATGGCGTCAAATGACTTAGCTGTCGGTCCCTTCCTCTTATAACCACAACTCCCCAATGACACGTTGGCCAAAAGAAGGGGGAAATAATTGGCATCTTAATGAGCAATAGTTTCTTGAAGATCTTAATGGAAGGAACTATAGGAGGGAAGAACTACCGAACATAGGCGGAGGTTGAATTACGAGAGGTGAGCGCTGACCATCATCTGCTCGCTAAACTATGTAGGAATGCAGGGGTAGTCTCCTTGTTAAAGGTAGGTTTTGGACGTTCACTAACGACTATTATCTACTATATATCGCGAGAATTTCCTCTTTATTACCCCTAAATTATTTCTGTCTTAATTTCTTCGTAACTTCTGCCTGCCTTCATCCAGTCTAAAAAGACCATTCTCTTCCTTTGTCTTCGCCTCTTCCTCAGCGTTCTTCCTTCCCCCACGGCCTTCGGAATTTCACTAGCTCTAAGAGTCTACGTAGAGATTGATGTAGAGAGTTTCTACAAAGCTTAGAAAGTTTCTACAAACTAAATCCTTGGATTGAAAAGCGGTATTATTTTGAAATTTACAAACATTTCAATTTTCAAATCTCAAGCATTTTAATGCATACAGCAAATCAGGCATGGATCTCCATCTTTATGGTAATTTAAGAATAAATTCTTGGCGACTTTACTTAAGACATTTTTTCTAAAGAGATTTCTCACCTCATTTGCATCACTCATTATGAAAAGGCATATTGTGAAGTGCTTTTATTTTGACTATCTTAAATAATGCGTACAGTTGAATAATTTTCCTTCCGTAATTAAATCAATTGGGTCATTTGCATACCTTTTCCTTCACTCCAACCTGTACAATCTGCATAAAATTGGGTTTTTTTCACATTCATTGAAGACAACTAGATAATTTGAAGGTCGAGATAAATTCAAAACCAAAAAGATAAAAAGATTTGGAGCAATATATGAACAATAAGGGGATTAAAACCTTAAATACAATTTTAAAACCGTCTCTAAATTTACTGCTTCGAAAACTTGAGAATTAAAGTTCTCCAGCTCATAATATTTAAGCGTTCAAGTATAAATCTTCCGAAGCACCTTGTTAGTAAATTCCCCTTTCAGTTGTACAGTATTTCATAAATTTGCATTGGAAATGTTTTTGAATGCATACATGAGATTGCATTCAAGTTGCATTGATCATGGGCAAAATTTCCCAATTATTGAAGTTATTGTGCACAAATTATAAATATTTATCGATTAAATCAATATTAAATGTAAACTCGAAATTCAAAACCAGTTAGAGTAATATAATACGAGGGATGTCAAGGAAGTTTTGGTCTAGCGGTGGGTTTGGGCGAGAGCCACCGTCTTGGTCTCTAAACATTCCTACACTCAATACGCATCCTGCTGTGTTAGGGTACAGACTGTGGTTCTTCTAATTTGTTCACTGTGAACTGTTAAAATGTGCGGTGAAATAGAAAATCTCGCGAGTTGTGAAGTGCGATCTTTGATTAGATTTTTACTGGCAAAAAACCACAGGGCAATTGAAATTCATAGGCAACTTTGGGAATTGTACGGAGACGGAATAATAATAATCGTACATTTGATCCAAATTCGCGTTAAGGAATAAATTTTAGCTTGTGAATACAAGATTTTGTCTTCTTCCTTTGCTTTATTATTTGGAACCCATTTAATTACCGTTACCTAATAAGAAACATTGAGATGAAATTCTCGATATGGCGATGTAAGTAAGAAATGCTTAAGTTTGCTAAGGGAACCTTTAGTGCAATCTTATAGAAATAATAATACGTATCCTAGTTAATTGATAATTCAAAAATGGGTTCCTTTGTCCTTCGATGGGAGGTGTATCCATCCTTTGTGTCACTCTGATGGCTTCCACTTTCCATATTTCGTCTAATTATTTTGTTCGTCATTAGGGCAAATTTTTCCCAAGGACCGGCTTCATTTGGACTGTTTTTCCTATGATTTCGGTTCCATTGCTACTCTCCCTTGTAATCCCTCCCCTTTAGATCCATCATTAGTTTTATCTTTTTCTTCCTCTCCTTCTCTTTCCCTCAACCTTTCCTCCTATTATGCTTTTCTAAAGATAGTTTAAGAGCAAACGCATTTCAAAGCTTTCTACATGTGTGTACTTATCCTCATTCCTTATGATCCTCCATATTCCTGTCCCTACATTGCAATGGCGCTCTTACTAAATCATTTTGCAGTTTTAAAATACTCAAAACTTATTTCCTTTGCAAGATTCCTAATTTATCTTCATACAACTTACATTTTCGACTATCGTACTTCTAAGAGTGTTTCTTATAGAGTACTATTTCAAATCTTTCTCTCTCTATGATTAACTTTCCCGTTCCTTCTTTATTAGTTATTTTCATTCATTTTGTCTTCTGAACGTAAATTTGTTTTTTTTTCAAATCTTAACTCATCCCACTATTTTATCCATAATTTTCTGTAACTGTTCGTGAAATAGCTGACATAATGTTGATTTTGTGCTAACTAACATCGCAATAGGGATATTGGTTAATGTAGAGATATACGCAGTTGACGTAATGGACTGAACTTTTAGTAAAAAAATGTATTTCCAAGGAGTCAAGAAATAACTCTCGGAGAAGTGGTGTTAATAATATTCATATCACGTCCTGTTGCCGATTTTTTTAAAAATTCATTCTTATTTATTGTGAGGTGTTAGTTCTGTTAGCTAAGTTGAATATCCGTATATTTTCTACTTTTAATGTCTAATTTTTATGACCGCTCTAGCATTTCCATTGAAAATATGCAAATAAAAACTTCCGCATCAACTTGAAATGCGTTGAAATTCTTCCTTCATGATTGTCATCCTCCAATTCGATTTAAATTTTGTCGTTTGGTCGGTACAGCATGCCGCTGAAATAAATTCAGTGAAAGCGATAATGAGTGTTTTAAATATTCTGAATATTCAGAGTTCCCAGTTACTAGTCAAGTCTCTACCTTCGTTAATGTCATGGGAAGCATAAACTTGTATAGTGAAAAAATTATAAATCTCAAAGTGAACGAATGAATTTGTTTTGCTTACCTACTAAACTGTAGTGAAAGGTAAACAGGTAAATATTTACAAGACACCGGGTAACCTACGTAGTCCCCACCGAACTCTAACCTAGCTGTCGATGAATGGCCTCTTGTGTCCCTTTCACCTTTAGAGACGTGACTGGAGCAATGATGTTCCCTGGTGGGAGGGGGTCACTAATGGATCGAGAGATAAGAGCCGGACGCAAGGTAACCCGCTCAGCTTTTTTACCTCGGTGAGGCAGCCATTTATAAAGTGTTGATGTAAAGTAAAAATACTATCGCGGAAGCCCACAGTAATCGATCTCCGAAAACAGATGTTATGAACGGAAAGGTGAGAGTGATAATATATTTTAATGTATGTAGTATTGCGTTCAGTACATTAGAAAAATAAACGATATAGTCGGTGCACGAGATGGTCGATATATTCGACTTGCGATATGGATGAAATTTGTCTCTTTTGTGTTGACGATTGATATTGGAAAATGAGTATCGCACGTCCCTAGAGGCACAGCCTGCATAATGAACGGCATCACGCAAATTTTGAAGAGTAAAAATGACTTTGTGCTTTTCGTCTGTTAAAAGAGGAAAAGCGCTTAGTTACTCGTATTTACCCTTTCAAATGGATATCTTCCACACACATCAACCCAACTACCGTGGAGAACAAAACATCCGACGGCTTCATCGCACCATCACAGTCAACTGTTAGCCGTGCGGGCCAAATCGACCAATGAGAATGTTCCTTAAGGAATGAGGGCGTGAGCTGGCTGGAAGATTTCGAGATGTGGGTCTGGAGAGAAGGATGGAGTGAGTGGGATAGAAAGGAGGGCAAATGAAGTTTTGGCTTTGGTGGCGGAGGGAAGAAGGGTGGGACGAGGAGGCGAAATCGATGGTGGATTGAGGTGATATTAAAAGGTGCCTGTTTGCAGAAGGGGGTGATCGAAGGGAAGGGTGTTAGGTGAGCGTTGACGGGGTGTCGGTGTTTTAGGTCACGTGAAGGAAAGCAGGATATGTCAAGAAGGAGGAAGGGCACTAATGTAAGAGTACAGGCTCCGGGTTACTTTTTTTCTAATCTTTACGCGATTATGGTGAACGTCCTGGGTAAATTTGACCTTTTCCTTCATCTCGGGGCAGAATATAGAATGAAAGTATTAACTCATTTGGTAGTTTCAGTGCGTACTGTCCTTCCATAACCTGTCGTAGAACTGTTTCCTTCGTTCCCGTAAATGTTGTCAGATTTACCATGACGTAGGCCGGAGGTGTGGAATGGGGAAATTTCGTCCTTGAGGTGTTGAATGAAACTTAAATATACCATTTTGTCACGTAACAAATGTAGGAACTTTTGTTGTATTTGCTGTCATAAAATATTTTAACAATCCTTAGTTTTTCCTTTTAGCGTCAAATGACTTCTTTCTACAGTATTTTTATGTACGAGCCCATAACTAATCACGTTTGATGTTTTCTTTACTCTCCTGACTTAATACGGTGGTCCGTTTATATCTGGTATAATGAAAATTCATTCCTCGCGGCTTACCGTCAGGTATCCCAATAAACGGACCACCTAAGTTTCTTCAAATTGAGTAAAAGAATTCTGCACATTTATTATCCAAGAAACCATTCTATAATTAGAATTTCCATACGCGCTGGAAAACACAAAAACATTCTATTTAATTGAAACTCCTTCAGGTATATATTTCAATTAACCAGTAGCCGACGGCTCTTGGAGAAGATTAAAATGAAACTCCCTCTGGCCAGCGGCTTTGTGCTTGTGTTTTATTTTATACATATGATCCGTTGCATTGTGTTAGATCGTGGAATTCTGTTGAAAATTTCAAAAATATTTTTCATGCATTTGGTTCGTGAGGTAATTTTTATTTTTGTCAATATTTACTTCTTGCCATTAGACTTAGACAGTCTTTCTGCCATCGGACAGATCGGTGTAATTTTTTTCAAACGATGTTTGTAACTTTAATACTTGTAAATTTTGTGACCCACGGTGAAATTATTTTATTTTCAAGCGTGGTGAACGGTGTTTTCAATTAGTTTAGAAATCATTTATGATCCTTGTGCTTGAAAAATAAGTATGCCTCTTAAAATTATGTGGGATATACTCTGAAAATTCGTCCCTATACAATTGGCGTAAATCAATTTCAAAACTGGTGTGAAAATCAGGCTAAAAAGCAATTTGCAAATTGGATTAAAACTGATTTTGAAATGATAAATGCTAATTTGGATGCCAGATCAAAACTGTTTTTGAAAATAGGCTAAATTCACCATAGGCAAATATGAATTAAACTCAAAAATCAAGCATCAATACTTCTGTTATTGAACTTGATGCACACGAGGGGATATCGTAAATTTATAATTATTGCTAAAAATAATCGAGATAGAAACTTAGTTTTTATTTGTTATTCTTAAGATTTCTCTCCATAGTCTTTATTCCGAGTTAAAAATTCTCCCAGCGTTTTTTGATCTTTCAAAAGTCTTCATTGTAGAACTCAGCGGATTGCGTCAATAAAATTATTCCACCTCTTAAATGACGTGATTTGTGGTACTAAATTTCCGTTCGGCATTGGTTTTTTAAGTTCTGGGAATAAAAAAAGTTGTTTGGGACGAGATTGGGAGAAAAGGACGGTTATAGCAAAATTTCAAAACCAATTTGCTTTCATTGTTGTTCACTGGGTCGCGATTTGCAGTTCGCGCCGTTTGCTTCTATAAAAGGAGTCAGAAGTCGTTGAATCCAGTGTGCGGACACCTTTGTGGTATGCAGGTATTCGTGCATTAATTTCCACGCACTGTCATAACTAAGATGAGTCAGATTCATGATCATTTGGATGATTGCTTTTCGATCTAATAGGATAAAGTCATCCACTTTATTAATTGTGGCAGCGTCGTCCGTGAAGGATGGTCTTCCATTTCTTGGATCGTCTGTTTGATAATTCCTTTTCGTCGTCACAACTGTATCATATGACGGGCCATCATTTTCATAAACAGCCATCATTTTATCGTGGATTTGCTGGGTACTTTAATCTTTCAAATGAAGAAACTCAATCGCACTTAGAGCCTCCACCTTCTTCATACTGCGATTTACTTGAATCTACGGCTTCCTTAAACAAATCAAATCAACATTAATTGCTGTAATTTATAAACATTATTTACATAAGTATAAATTAATATTCAGAATACTTGTAAATGTATCCAGATATCTGGATTATTTCTTAGTAATAATTACTTATGAACGATACCCTCACGTATTTATATATCGAGTCGTTTTGGTTCTGGCTCTAATGGGGGCTGGAACCACCCTTTAACTGATTAACTACAGTTTTACTTTTTTCTTTCTGTTTTGCTTTACTGTATCTTATCGTTGTGACGAAAGGCGTCCACGTATCGCCACATTGGTTAGTCTTCGATAATCTGCATTGCTTAAACCACAATAACAAGCCGAAGCTTGTTTGGATGAATAAGGGTAGAGTTCACCTTCTAAGTCCTATAAGGCGTGTGAATTCACACATGGTCGGAGAATAAGGGGGGGGGGGCTAGTTCCTCTCCCTGTGCTGCTAGTCATTTTCTCTGGGAAATCTAGGAGCAGAAACAATCGAAAGGCTACGGTAAAGCTGAGGGTGTCCTGAGGGGTTGAGACCTGGGCCCTTTGGTCAATAGCGCAGCAGTATTGGATTGCCATGACTCCTGACATTATAAATATACATAATAAATCGGTCGCTTTCATTTTCCAGAGTGGTGGGGACAGCTCATCATCCGACTTTTTATCCGGTCGTCATCAATGGTATGCCACCTCTCATGCGCGACCAACATACTGTAATGTATGCCGAGATGCACTCTCAGGTGAGTTTCTAACTACTTTTACTAATTATTGGTTCTTTCCACTCATTTTTAACCTTAATGTTTTTTTATTGATATGAAAGTTAAATAATCGTGTACAGTGAGCATACTTATATGGTTTACTAATACATCATTTGATAATTATGTATTAATGCGATGTACCAGCTAAATATACTGTAAAATATTATGATTCTTTGTTAAACTAAATGACTATGCCTGGCAATGTATGAAGTTTTAAGTAAAGTATGTTCAAATTTCAAGAAACTGTAACAGTAACTTTAACGGAGTCACCCGCTATGTGTGCATTATAATGCAACCATTTCAGAGAGTAAAAATCATTCGCCTTGACCGGGATTCGAACCCGGATCCCTCGATACGCTAGCTTAATTGGTTAAGGCACTCGGCCGGATATCGAGGGATCCGGGTTCGAATCCCGGTCAAGGCGAATGATTTTTACTCTCTGAAATGGTTGCATTATAAAGTATGTTCAGATATATTTCATGAAATATTCGTTAAAAAAACAGAATTAAAGCGCTGGTATTTGAGTTTATATTTATGTGTGACGTACTCAGTTCAAGTTCCATTCCAGTGTAATATCTATTTTATTTTGAAAATAGCTGAATGAATCCCTGTCTTTTAGCTTTAAGATCTTCCCTGAATTCCCTTTATTTTCCAATTTAGGAGTTACATCTCATGGCCTTAGCTGCGAGGTGTGCAAAATGAAGGTCCACAAAAGATGTGCTGCCAAGGCTATTGCCAACTGCAAATGGACAACGCTTGCATCAGTAGGGAAAGATATCATAGAAGATTCTGAAGGGGTAAGCCATGCTTGTCGAATATTCAAATCCTGACTGCTCAAATATCTAAACAAAAAGAACACTAAATTCAACTCGGGATGCGATTTCCATGCACTAAATCTACGTATAAAACTTTTATTTTCCGTTTTATGTGATGAAATGCCTAAATATTTCGTCAGGTTGAAGTTTAAAAATGAATCAGTTATTCTTAAGCTCCCCATTAATTCCTTGATTATATTTCCATGTAGAGAAATCGTATATCACATGTTCTAAGAGAACCAGGTTTTTCGAAACTAACTAGCAATGTCAACTTCTCAGGATCACTTTCAATTTTTCACGACTGAACTTTCACACCAGTGATAAATAGGACAAAAATTTGATTTTTCAGTACCTAATTTAGTATATCTACGGCTAATACGACCAATGAGTTCCTTGATGACGTATTTTTTAGCGCACAGTCGCATTCTTCACTTTGTGGAAACTTTCCATATTGGAAAAGGAACAGACAAAATACTCGTAACTTTCACCAAAATATTATTAATACGACTCAGGTCTCGACTCCCTGATTCATCTTCACATATTTATTAAGAATAGCTGGCATTCTTACTCTAAGAGGGTTTTTAATTTAATTACTATAAGTAAACTCGAGGGAATTTATGGCTTAAGGCGGGACTTTTTGGTACCAATCTTGACCTTAGATTCTGCCTATATATTTGCGATTACTTTTAGCACCTGTCTCGCTGTATGGCATAATTTGTTTCATGTTCCAAATGGTTAAACTTTTCTATCCTCTCACGGGTATGTTTTCGCGGAAGTCACAGGAAATATTCCGTTTCATCCCTTTTTTTTAATTTTATGATTACGAACTGCAAAAGTTATGTTGTATTTATCCCATGTCACAAGCGTATTTTTAACCGAATTTTCTGGTTGTTCCATCCAGACGTCAACCTTGTGCGTGTTAACTGAGTTAAGATTTCTTTTGTTCTGAAAGTGGTCCTTCACTGTTGCTGATCTTCCATCTAGGCATCCGTTTTGCTGCATCTATAATTATCATACATGTATTTTCGCTTAGCCTAAGCGTTGCAATTGGCTTACAAGTCATGTCGATACAAGTTAAACTTTGGGTAACGTATCTTACCCGCTTGAACGGTTATCTTCTCCCGTAGTTCCTAGTTTAGTACGAGTGGCCTGAGTGGCGTACCGAGACCTCCACAGGCCATGGGCGCATCACCTCTTTGATTTACCATGCACAAGAACGTGTAGAGCCATATCATCTTATCAAATTTCGATAAGCATCTTACAGAGGATTCCGGCCGCAATGTTTGGATGCAGTGATGCGATTAGGGAACGCGTATAAAAATGAAGATTCGCTTTGAAGGGGCATGGAGTAACAACGTATTGAACAGACTAATGCATTAAAAATCAACGTAAAAGATGTGAGGTGAAGATGAAAACTAAGCATATGAAAGTATTGATGCTATAATATTTTCAGGAATTCTTTGAAAAAATCTATTTTGAAGGGATAAAACTAGTGGTGGCACAATTCGCGTATTTTAACGTATACTCACGTAGACTTTTCAACGAAAATACTTATGTGTAAAAGAGATTCATGAGTTATCGAAAGAAGCATTGACAAAGAAGAGGGAATGGAAGCCATCGACTCTTGCGTGAAGATATTACAAAAAAGTAGTAAAGGTTTTGATGCGAATAGTGTCTTTGTATGGCTCAAAAACTTGGTCTATGCAGAATGAGGAAGTGGCGGATATTGGAGGTATTTGAGATATACTAATGGAGAAGGTGAGAGGGAGCTGGTTATATTAAATGGAAAGTGGTAGGGAAAGAGAGATCCATTCAGAAAATTCGGGAAAGGCAAAAAATAAGTTGGAGAAGAGAAAAAGCTTTAAAAAAATAATAAATTTATTGAAGAGGAGGAAATCAACTTCATTAGCATACAGGAACCTCTTAACCATCGTTTTATTTTCCTTTAATTTGTAGTTGCTGGTCGTCTTAGACCCGTATCTGAATGGACAATAGGATAATAAGCAGTTATCGATTTCTTTGTGGCACAAACGAATTCACCTAACCGGAACTTCTCCCAGTAATCTAATGTCAAACATTCGATAATTGAAAGAGAAGGGAATGACTGACTGGAGAGGTAGAGAAACCCTAAGAAGAAAATAAAAAACACTAAGCGAACCATTGCGGGCGGGATAAACTCCTCTGCCTAGGCGTTGTGTCTTCGATTCCCGCCTAGATATAATATATAATTCCTCCAGCTAGGGTTTTGGTGTTTGTCATTGCCCTTGTTCTTATAACTATGCTTAAAATTGATGATAAAATGGCAAATATTGGCTGTTTTCGGATTAGTATCAAATAGATTAAAATTCCCCTCGTAACTTCAAGAAAACATCGGTCAAACCTCTTGAAACGAAACTTTGATATTAGTTAAATACGAATGCAAAATGAATATTGGCACCTTACTAGGTAGTATGTTGAACAAAAGAAATAAATTCGCAAATAGACTTTGTAAAAAAAATAGCCATGTATTAGTAGTTTCGTTGAGATAAATATTGAAAATTATATTTTTAAGGCTGTGATAGAAGGAGAGAGTTTAGGAAAACGTGCAGGAGGGAGGAAATTCGTTTGGAGGGGCACGTAAAGTGGGTCGGAAAGCATTAAGAACTGAAAAAGGTAATGCGTAATAGAGTGAGGCAGAATGTATTTCTACTGTGGGGAAATGCTTCAGAGGTTCACGGCGTTAAAAGCTTTCGGGGGCTGCCCAAAACCTTCCTGCCGTCCGTTGACTACGAGCACTAAACTGGAGGAAAGGGTAAGTGAGAGGGGATGAACTTCACGGCGTTTAGGACTCTGTGACGCTACATTAACCCCGGCGCAACGTAGCTGACTGCCGCTGCCCGGGATCGACTTCCGCAGCTGCTACTGCTACGCAGGGCCGAGCACGGAGACCGATTTAAAGCGCGTTGTTGAAGGGATCTCGCGTATTTTCATAACATACCTCGCGTTGCCACGATACATATGTTAGAGTCATCTCTTTCAAAAAAATGTCTAGATTTTTTTAGTGTGGACTATGTTGCGCGCCATGACCGTTCTTACGGCCGTTATTGCTTACCAAATCTGTAAAATGATTCACTTTTGCTGCTTAAAATGATCTTGATCCCATTATTCAGTGTAGTGCTAATGAGTGTAAAAACTTTATACTGTAGATGCTACAAGGTTGACCAGATCATCAGTCGCTTGGATAACCCTACTTAGTAATCTAACAATTTACTCTCCTTTTAGCGTGTCGAGACTATGGAAAGGAATCATTTCCATTGCTATTAGTTTTTTTTATTGGTTTACCACTTTATTCGATAGTAACAATTACCTTTATAAACTCTCACGAAAAAAAGTGTAAAATATTTTTAAAGTTTATTTTTGTCAAATTATTTCTGATTTTCATTTAACAAAATTATACAAACGCAAACTAGTTTTAGAAATTAGTTCGTGTTTGTAACTGCGTTTTGACTAACGCGGATTAAATAGCCTGTTGAAATTTAAATACTTCTATCATTAAGATGTGTAATATTTGCTTATTCAGTGGTACTCAAACAGTATGGTCATTAGGTATTGAAATTTGAATTAATTCTCAAGAAATGAAATACCGCAACTTAGCCTTTGGGTGATTGTAACTAACATTATTTCCTCCTTCCATTGTTCTATTTTCTTAATCAGAACATAACGATGCCCCACCAATGGATGGAGGGCAATTTGCCAGTAAGCGCTAAATGTGCAGTTTGTGATAAGACGTGTGGCTCTGTTTTAAGGCAAGTCTCCCATTCAGTTGTTACCAATTATTATCAAGTGATTTGTATGTCTCCAAATCAATAGAGAAACTCTATTTAACTTCCTTTTAGCTCTCTCTCTTCGACAACTAGTTTCTTCAAATCTGTGCAGTTTGTATTTGCTTGTTGCGTTTTATCTTTTTTTTCTTAACTCATTTCTTTTGAAATTATTGCATATTTCCTGTAAACAATACTAATTTTTTCCAAACTAGTCACCATTCCATTTCTATTTTTTTTCTTTTAATTTCAGGTGTTTTTTTTGTGGTAGAGGAATTTAACAACTGTGTCATTCTCTCCTTGACATTTCTTCTTATTTCTGATATTATCATTTTATGTTATTTTTATTTCCTAGGCATCTACGGTAGAATTTGCACATTAACATCAATAATGGCATGCTAAAATAGCTAAAATATAGAGCATTTCTTTACCCTTTGAGATAAGTTTCCAAATCTTCTCGTTTCACATACTGGGAAATTTGAACTCTGTAATAGGAAATTGAACCCTTAGCAAAATGGTAGCATGAATGACATACTTAAAAATATTCATTCTTAGGTTAGTATTCAGTCATTCCTGAATAATGCTTAATAATAATAATAGCATGTTGAAAAAACCATTTTGGATAGTCTAACAATTCATATAGATTTATTTTGGTAGTTACAAGTTTCTGATCTTTTGATTGTATCATTTTTATCAAATCTGCTCAGCAAATACATGAGTATGCCTTTCAGAGAAATGTTGACAATGCATCCTGAGCAGTGATTTCAGTGTGTCCCTGGTATGATCAATGTTACTTCCCTAATTGGCCAATATATCCTGGGGACAATTAGAAAAGCAATGTTTGACACAGGAAATAGTCCTGCAAAATACAATGGGGATAGTCGTTTTTAATATAATTTCAGTTTAAGATTTTATGTGTAAATCCTTTGACGATGTTTAATTGGTAAACATGATAAAATGATTGACAAACGTTTCAACTGCAGGCTTCAGGATTGGAGATGTCTATGGTGTCGAGCAACAGTTCACACGCAGTGTCGACCTCATCACCCAGTGAGATGCCCCCTGGGAGGATCAGGGAGAGTCAGCGTTGTACCGCCAACGGCATTACATAGTATAGGTCAGTATTAAATGCTCAGTTTTAAGTTCCTTGAATCATCGCTCAAGCGATTGGGTCGAGTGAAGGTATCTTTCGTAGATTTTTCCTATTATTAGACTTGTTAAACAGCAGTCGTGGCTTCTGAGTTAATGTTTTTTTTTCTATTTTGTATGCAGGAACTGATGAAGCATGGGAAGCCGTGCGACCAACTAGCTGTTCGCCACTTTTGGTGTTCGTGAATTCTAAATCAGGAGACAATCAAGGTGTTAAATTTTTACGACGCTTTAAACAGCTTCTCAACCCCGCTCAAGTATTCGATCTGATTCAAAATGGTCCTGGACTAGGGTGAGTTTATTTTACGTTATATCGTTTCCATAACTGTGGTATGCTATGCACGATGCTATTTTTTTAGAAAAGGTTTCCATTCGGGATAAAATGGGAAATTAGATTTAATTTTAGGAAACTAGAAAAAATTATACAACCATCATGAACTCGTGCAAAGCAAGGCTGCGTGAGTGGGATTAAACTAGTGGATTAAATGAACGAAACTTTAAGGAACTTAATATATTTCTCTTGTGACTGCACTCATATTGTGAGCGTAATGTTATTTGTGAACCTAAAGAACGTGACTCAGATTTATAATGGGTTAATGAAGTTTAAGTTTGTTAAATGTGTAACAATTATTCATCATAGTAATTACCAACTGTCATATCATTTTATTGATAAACGTCCGTGTATGTACTATTCCTTTCATCCAAACCTACCAAGTTAACTCTTTAGCTTCGCTTTTAAATATTTACCCCGCCAGAATCCATGCAGATAAGGTTAGGTCCATGTCGAGTATGAAAACTCAGGAAATTTCCCTCTTCCCACCATCCTGTAATTTAAAACATGAACTGTAGTCGGGATCTATTAGTAGCTTAGCATTTTACACTGGTAAATACTTAATTGAATTTATAGCATTAATATTTACTGTGTAGTTATCTTGAAATTTTTATATTATTTAATGCATTTATAATTTGGTATCAGTAAGTTATAGAAATATATCATATATATATTTGCGTAGTAAACTCTGTTGTTCATTAATTGATGGGAAACACGAATTTTTCGCTTTTATGCAACGTATTATTCAATACGATGCTCTTAGTAATTTATGCGTACTCGAATTTGGAGTAGGTAAATAAATAGGTGTCAGGCCGGTGGAGAATTTATGAAACCCGGATTAAAGAGCATGAAAGAGGTGGAGACGGTTGACCTATATTTATTCACGACATACCACGTTGTTTGTACTGGACTTATTGCACTTTAAATTAAGATCCCTTAAATTGTATGACCTTGAATGATTTGAAATAATGAGAGAGAATAAGAAAGCATATTTCTTGAACGATGTGTCATGCATTAATAATTCTCAACTCTTGGTGTTAAATTTAACTCTCTCTCTCTCTCTCTCCACATTTTGGTTTATAGCACAGATCCCATGTCTACTTTCCCCTACTTCCTACGCTAACTTGTGCATCTCAGTACCCAAAACTTTTAAATTTACCAATTTATTTAATCAACCCAAAGTATGAATTATTATAGGATAGTAATAGTCTAATGGCCCTATTCTTTGCCTTCTTCTAACTTGCTTTCCCAGCATTCTCACCGATGCATTCCAATTAGACAATTAATACAACTTCATGAGGATTCCAAACACTAGTAGCATATTCTAAATGAGGCCTAACGAGCGAAAGATAACATTTCTCTTTAACTTTTTCATCACATTTCCCCAATGCTCTTCTAATAAATCCTTATTTTCTGTTAGCTTGTCAACATACTCCCCATATGTGTTTCACCCAGGAGAGGTCGTGAGTGATGGTATTTAATCGAGCCTATACTCTCTATTTCGGTGTTTCTAATGCAGTAGACGTTTGTTTCACCTTGTTAAGACATTTCTTCCAACTTTAGAAAGAAAAGTCGATTATTCAAGGAGAGCAATTGGTCTCCAAACGAAGGGAGCTCATTTCATCCAAATTAAATTTGCGAAAGGCTTATTAATACGAGACTTGGAGAAAATGGATGTCCGCCAGAGAGCAATGAAGAAGGTGGAAGAAGTGGTGGAAGAGGAACAAATAGCGGAATATTTTAGACCAAAATAGAGTACAGAAGAAAGAGGAAAAGAATTATCATTTGGGGATGCACGAAAAGGGTAGAAGTTATGAAAAGTGGAACGAGGAACTAGTACTCGGAAAAAGGCGTCTGTGCTTTACGTTTTATTTATTAGGTAATCTACCGGATAAGGTAGGTTTTGGATGGACGCAACAACCAATAAATATCTCCCAACAAAACACAACCCAGCATCCTACTCTACAACAAGTCTCTCTTCATATCTGTGTACTTCCTTCATCTCCTCCAGCATCGCCATCCTATCCCTGCCATTTACTCTATTGGCTAACATTCTCCCCTCTATCACAGTCTTCAACATCCCACAACCGATCAATTTGCTTTTCATCTATCTTCCTACCTCCTTATGATTTATCCCAACAATTCCCTCTCTTTGCCCACAATAATTAGCACAAGTTTAAGTTTTTAAGTTTGTTTTTCTTTCGGTCCATTTTACCGTCTCCATTCCTCTCCACAGCTTTCCTCCGATGCACGTCTATCATCCTGCTTCAGTGACCATGATCCCGTGACGCACATAACTATGGCCCATGTCAAAGTTTTTATGAGTCCTTTCTTAACGTCAGTACACAACTCTGACTCAACGTCTGAATCTAAACTATCTTCTTCTACGTCATCTTCTCTTTCTATGTCTAAGCTTGTTGGCCTAAGTTCTTTACCATGCAGCTCTTCTATATATTCTTTCTATCTCTGTTGGATTTTTTCTGTTTCAACTATTATCTTACCCGATATATCTCTGTTAACACAGATCTTTCCTTCTTACTTCCCAGTGGGGTTTGAGCCTTCTTGTATAGCGCACCAATTTCACTCTTCTTCTGCAAACTTTCCATAGCCTCGCACTACGTTTTCCAGTGCGAGTGCTTTATATAAGGACTTTAAAAATCTATGATGGCATAATACTTTTCAGGGATCGTCCAAAGGTACTTTACCCCAGTTGATTGCATTTAACAAAATGGGTGGGCTTGATGCCGTGGGTTATATTTAAATCTAGGTCGTCCGCGTTCAAAGCAACATTCTGCGGGTACTTAGGGTACCACACCCCTTCTCTCTCTTCAACGGAACTGCGGGTGAGTAGCATGCATGGTATGCGTTTCCGAATTCCTCGCATATTGCTACGCAGAAGACACAAACATCCTGTCTTTCGTATTACGAGCAAATAGATCACGATAGGTCAATCGATGGAGGTTATTTAAATGTTGTTAACACTTCAATAAATGCCGGGACATGCCGCGAAAGTTGCTTGAACGGAATCATCTGCTGATATTCTTCGAATTTCAGAAATTTTCCAGGCTAAGATCATTCACCTTGACCGGAACTCAAACCCGGATCTCCTCAGTTTCCACCTTGAATGAACCAATTAAGCTACCGAGGTTTCCTTTTTTAATGCGCATTTCTAGGTGCTTGAATTATTTTTACTCTGTGACATTTCTGCATTTCTATTGTTAACAGTAGTATACCCGTCAAATAGGCTTCCAATGGACACGTAGACTTGGCGCTATTACGCTTCTGAGACGACACAAATACTCTCGCTAAATCTTGTTTACCTCCCTCATTCCGTCCAACATGCCTAACATTTTCGTCCCTATGCTGTACTTATTCAGCTTCCTTCCATTTATCGCTGTCTTCAACACCTCATTGCCAACTTAAAAGTCCTGCAATACCCTTTTTCTACTTTCTTTAAATATGTCCAAACAGCCTCTCTCCTTCCCTACCATGCCTACATGTATAATTTCATTTATTTCCTTTTCCGTCCATTTCACTTTTTCCACCCTCTTCCACACTCGTATATCAAAAGTCTCCAATCAATGGTTATCCTCGAACATCAACAACAAACTGCGCTACATCAATATTTTTGCCAACCTTTTCTTTGCATATTTATTTGAAGTCCCCGTCATCAGCTCTCTCCTCTTCTTTGATAAACCTTAAGAAAATTCTTCTTTTAATGTCCTTACTAACTCAACACCTTTTGAAACACTTCCTAAATAGATGAACTGCCATATACGGTACCGTTTTCTATTCTCCATCTTAAGAGATTCACTTAGCCTTCCTATTTCTTGAGAGCATCAATTACTTGGTTGCCTTCTGATTTATTCTCATCCCATACATATTATACTGGCTCTGTAATACGCTTTGCATCGATTTAAGTCGCTGAGTTGATTGGCTAACTTAACCTTGTAAAGTCTGATCTCTTTATATTTTCAAAATATGTAAACAAACATTTTTTTATATTTTCGTGAAATACATCAATATACTCTAAATATATCAACAAACAATTATCGATTTTTTTCATGTTATGCAATGAATCAATATCATACTTCTGGTATATATTTCGTTTATTCGTGAGCAATCTGGTACTTCAATTTAATATTAGGCTATTAGATCTTATCAATCTTTACTGCTTTCAGTGGAATTAATCGCAAAAAGTGGAATCGATCGCTTCTGGGATTCATGAGTTTAACAGAAACCGTTAATAAGAAACTTATGATGATTAAACGCCAAATGCCAAAAACGCTCTAGGATAAGGCTCTTATTTTTAAAATTTTCATTCAAGCTGTAGTTACTGTTGAATCCATATTTTTATGTTGCGAGAAAAATAGAAACTCCATTTTGTCTATTGTGTCAAACTTCCATTGTTACAAACCAAATTAATTGTTGTAAAATATTTTGAAAAATTCATTTTGTTGACAGTGTCAACATTCATTTTTACAATCCGAATTTATAATGTGAAATCGTTTGAAAAATGATATTACTAACATCTAGAGTATGAAAATCATAATTTACTGAATATATTCTTTAATTAGGACAGTGACAGGGGAGTTCATTCAGCAGGAGAGGATAGAAACGGGTTTGTTAGATGGATTTGAGGAAGGCAAAAGTATTAAAAAGTGATGAACAGTGTATTTTGGTGTAAGGTGTCAGGGTGTATTGTTAAATGAAGCCAAAACATGTAGCAAATATCAACCTGTATCCATCAAAATTCTTCTTATACGGTATAATACCAATAATAACAATGAATAATAGGAATAATAAAAAAACAATAAATGTACAAAAATATACGATTTGTACATTTCGTATATTTTCGATATGAAATTTTGTTTATCCATGGTTGCCAAGTACAAGAGGTATGCACCATAGAAAAATTCACATTTAAATGGTATTTTGATGCGAAATTTACCTTTTCAACGAAATACCTCTTTTCCATTAAAATATGTAAGAAACTAATTCTATAACTGTACAGTGATTTTTACATTAAAGGAGAATAACTTCATTTATTTGTTACAAGGTATAGTTCTATTCAACTTTGATTTCTTAAACCTTTTAACTACTTCATTTCCCGCTTGCACACTCACTTCAGATTTGTAATGTGACTAAATGAACTGCTAGTAGAAAATCAGTTGCTGCGTAAGCTCTTTTAGACCTAATATTATTTAGTGGACGTGGATGATGAATGCTTCATCTCTCCGGATGCGACGCAAATTCGGAGAAACGAGTCCGGTTAATTCAATTTCGCAATCACTCTAAACAGAAAGGAACATAAAACAGAAATCAAATCTAAATCTTCTCTGTCGAAAGTGTCGAGCATCTCTAAGATTGGCGAAGGGAATTTCATTGCTTTTGACTGAGGAACACAGAAGAAATTTGCTTATTTTTCAGAAAGAAACCTCCTTGAAAGGAAATATTATTAACGTTATTTTTGATTTTCTGTTTAAAGACTCGTTCATTATTCTTATTGGTATTCTTCCGTTTACGATAGGCTTTGTTAAGAGGGACGTTTGTGTGTCTTTTCTTAATTTTCTCCTCCAACGTCCATTTCATCACTTTCTTCCATTTTGGGAAAGCTAATTTGCCTAACGAAATTCTTCTTATTTACCGGATACTTTGATCATTTTGATGCATAACACTAGCGAGATGTGTACACTTGCTCTAATTTTTGCCCTCATATTTTAACGTTTATCTTAGCTTTCTCCTTGTTCGAAAATCTAAAAACCAATTTTTTCTTGCATTAATCATCCCATACCAACTCACTGATTTTTTTAATACGTTCAGCAGTGCTTTCAGCTTCTTGGTAGACTGGCTAACTAAATCTTGATCCTTCGCAAACCTGATTTCAGGGATTCTCCTCCAACTTTCATTGTTATTTACAGTTGCTTTAATACATCTTTAACCACCTCCTCCATATATGCGTTGAAAACCACTGAAGATAATTGATACCCCTATTCCTAACACTCCCTATTTCGACTTAAATACGCCTATCGAACCTAAGCAGTCTAAGACATGTACATGTTGCGAATAATTGTCCCATCCCTCCAACCAACTACAGTGTGTGGCAACATAACTTCGTTTTTTCAAACGCAAAACGCTTTCAAAAAAGGAAGTTATATCGCCGCATCCTGTACCAATTGTTGTTATGTATTTATTAATTCTGCCGCTTAATCTATCAGACAACTCCTCATTATCAAAGAAACAAATAAATACATTCTGGTTGTATCCTGTGTTCCTCTCTGTAATTACCTCAGACCTGTTATGTCATCACGCGTACTCTTTCTTACCCACGCTGATCATCCCTTAAGGGGTCATTTTCCCTCATTGCCGTCTTCTTATAGATGGCCCTGGGAACCACTTTACCTGCATGCGAAATCAAACTTTTTGTTCAATAGTCCTCTCATATGGATCCCTTTTTGCTAAGGAAAATAGCACTGATCAGACGAAATCTTCCGGTCAAATACCTAATACGTTTTTCTGAACCTTTTAAGTAGTTCTGCGGCAATGTGTTACAGGAACACCAACGGTCTTATTGGATTTCAATTACTTAATGTCCTTCAAGTATGTCTGGGCGTGAGCTCTCCTCATCTATGTCATATTCTCTTTCTGTCTATCCTTGCTGGCCTAATGTTTTTCCCTTATCGTTGCTCTATGTATTCCTTCCATATCTTTTGAATCTTCTCTGGTCCAATTAATAATTTTTCCCGCTTATCCTTGATTATTTGCACGATTTTTTCCGTATTACTTCCTTACAGGGATTTCATCTTCTGCCAAACTATTGCTTTCTCTCCGCGCTCATTCCTTGTTCCTAAACTGTAGTCCATTTCCGCACTACTCTCTCTCCTCCTACCGTCACCTTCTATTCCCCCATCACTATCAAATGGTTTCCTCTTGGAACACCCGCAATTATGTCCTCTAACTAATCGTTCACTCTATTGACTTCTTCCTCCTTATGATTGCTTGGTAGCAAGTACGTAAACTGGAACAATTACCGAATTCGTTGGTTCAGCTTTTACTTCTGCTAATTATATTCTATTACTCGCTTGCTCTTATGTTTACTTCGTTTCTTCCTACATTTATACTCAATATTATATGCCATCCCTCGCTGGCTCTCTTCCCCTCCACTGGATATTACTCTAAATTTTTATAATTAAAATTATCGCTCCAATAATTCTGGCTATCGGTCCATCTCACCTCGCACAACCCGAAAATATCTTTATTTTCCCTTTCCATCTCTCAATGTATATTTTCTAATTTTCCTATCCTAAACGTCGCTCTAGCATTCGAAGTTCCTCTTTCAACTAACTCTGTTCTTTTCTGTGATTTTACCATCACTGCTTTCGATTTCACTTACCAAGAATTTCGTGAGATGACCGCAGAAGTCTTGCTTCTTCCGCAGCAGGCACAACACACGGCCCAGTGGGCCGAGTCCCGTAGTTTTCCGGACTTACACTTAAATCTATGTCCATCTTATTTCTTTGGATATTTAAGAAAGGTTGTTTCCCGTTGCCTTTCTCAGCAGTGTTTTTAACGTGATATTATCACTCAACTAGTCGCACAACAGAGGTCAGATGTCTTTGAGCCTCACTGAGGAACAGACGCTACGCGGTCTACCTTTCGTCTGGCTCCTACTCTTCGTTCTAGTTACCAAAATCAATTATCGCTCAAACTCTTCTTCCACTTCATAGTCCAACGGGAGGGAGTCTTTTGTTTTTTTTCCAAAAGAATTCTCTGAATTAAGAACAATGTATTCACCACATTATATGCCAATTAGGCGAAGTTATTAGCATAGGTCTTCAGGGAATCTTTTTTAAATATTATTTTGCATCAAAGAAGCTTTGAAGAGGAGGAGGTAATTCATGATAGGGACGTTGAGGAAATATGTTAGAAAAAGGCTATTGAAAACATTGTATGGAGCGTGAATTTGTACTGCTCGGAATTTTGTCATTAAAGCAAGATTATGAGTCTATATTGGACAATTTTGAGACGTAGTTGAAGAGGACCGAAAATAAATCAAATAAATATATGCCAGATATGGTGCTGGAAAAGATATAAGTAGTTGGGAGAAATCGAAAAGAGTCAGGAAAGGTAAGTGTAGAACATATTGACTGGGGATGGTTTGTAGAAGACAGAGATTGAGGGGAGAACATTAGATGGCCTGGTTAGGATAAAGAAATAGAGATGTTGGACAGAATGAAGGGAGGAAGAAAGTATGCGGACATGAAGAAGGGCCTATTGTACAATGAGAAAGAGTTCTTGTTAGGAGTGGCTAAGAGAAGTATGGGTTTTCAATCTGTGGTCACCGAAATCTACCTTAAAGGGGACACTATCAAATAACTTGGCTCTTGCATTACTTCCTAATTTGATTGTTTCAAATGGACGAAAAGTGAAATACACTCAGATTTGTACTAAAACTCTGGAACAATAACGTAATAAAACCTACGCTCTTCCATAAAACCCTTTGTTTAAAGTATTCTGTTTACTTTAATCATAATCTTATTAACTGTATAAATGTCAGAAAGGGAAGACTATGTGTATGGAATACCAAATCAAGAATATAATTGCACTAGCAAGAAGTAGCGTTTAAATTATGTGGCTGGGACCGTAGGCGGATGCGTAATACTAAGGCTTTACAGCTGCGTTGTAGTTTTCATATGCTCAATGTTTCCGTCTTCCTACTGAGAATTTCGTCTCAAGCCAAATGAAGTGCATCGGTTTTGTTCGTACGTATGAAAGTTGCATTTTACAAAGTGGCTGGGTTTGTTTGCACCCCAAAGGAAGTAGTAATATCGTCACACTTTGTAGGTATTTTTATTTTATTCTTTCCCTGTTTTTTTTCCGCGAAAATTATGAGTGCAAATAAAACATGCAGGATTTTAATGATTTCCCTTTGGCTAATTAATTTAACGTGGAAAAAATCATTTCAATTGGGGTGTGTAGATTAATGATGCCCTTTTTTGTTTCAACAGCAACAATAATAAGACAGAGGTAACTCAAGAAAACATAATTGTCATGAAATCTTGCGGAGCATGCGGATGAGGAGTGAGATTGAAACTTAGTAATGAATCAGAGGCAGAAATTAATATAGGGCCAAAGAAATTAATCAAATGCTTCATAGCATAAGGATTTATACATACATACTAAGGGTCAGTTGTTCAAGAGGTTTGTTTGAAAAGTTTCTCATGCCATATTTTTCGAAAATATTTAACATACCAAAATTTAAAGTTATCAATCGGCGCTTTGA
The DNA here is from genome assembly GCA_037158775.1 of Hetaerina titia. NCBI lineage: Eukaryota > Metazoa > Arthropoda > Insecta > Odonata > Calopterygidae > Hetaerina > Hetaerina titia. The sequence goes on along the minus strand of CM073774.1, from coordinate 76,061,290 downwards.
TAGTTAAATTGTTTATTGGTTTCTAGATTTTGAGTTTCTATATAGGATATACTGAAATAGTTCATTTTAATTGTTTCATTTTATCCGAGACACACTTGAGCATTTAAGTGCCAATATGATCCAGTTGTCGGAATAACAAGTGTCAACATTTCATTCTGGGCCGATTCCATTCTTTCCATTAACAGTTACTTTGGCGAATAATATTTTAATTTTCGTCCCAATAATTCGATTTTCTTAGTAAATAAAATTGTTACCTTGTCGAGTATTAGGCTAATTATTACATTAAGTCAATTTTCAAATACATGTCAATGATTAAGTTAAAAATTATAGGAGGGCATAAACGACAGCAGGTGGAGCTTTCATTTATTTTGGCAGTATATTAGAGGAAAATGGAGCATAATATATTGCAGACATTAGGAGAATTACGTTAACGAAACAGGCATTAGAAAGAAGAAAAGAAGGAATGGCGATTTCACTGAATAAAAATACAAAAAAATATTAGCACATAGTTTAATAAGGATCGTGGATTGAAGGTTTCTCATGATTTGGACGTGGCAGAGAATGGAAAAATTAAGTTGAACCTTGTTTGAGACAAGCTCTGTGGTGAACGGAGAGAGAAAGTTGCTAGGAGAAGTAAATAAAGAAGGATGAAGGAAATTTTTAAGGTCGTGATAAAAGAGAGAACATTAGGTGAGCATGGTAGAGGAAGGAATAGAGTTGATTTTTTTAGAGAGCATGAAGGTAGGCAGAAGTTATGGAGAAATGAAGAAATAAATTATATAGGACAAAGGAAGAGGAAGTTCTTGAGATTATTAGAAGTAAACAGTCATTTAGTATCGTCCTAAAACTACCCTTAAATAAATGGAACATCTTGATTGATTGATCTGTTCTTATTTTTTTCTAGCCTTCGCCTGTTCCGGCATTTTGATCCATTTCGTATCCTAGTCTGCAGTGGAGATGGTTCTGTGGGTTGGGTTTTATCGGAGATCGACAACCTTGGGATGCATGTAAGTTAAACTTCTGCTGTGAGTGTTTGAATGCCTTCTTGCGGCTTCGTGTATTCGGGAGTCAATGTCTACAGTTTAAAAAAAAACTCTTTCCTTAGAAGCAGTGCCAGATTGGAGTTGTCCCATTGGGAACGGGTAATGATCTCGCTCGAGTCCTTGGTTGGGGTAGCAGCGTGTGTGACGGCGATGCACATCTACCTCAACTTCTTGAAAAATACGAAAAGGCCTCGACAAAGATGTTGGACAGGTAAGGGAAGATGATGATTGATATACTTGAAATTTCCACGAATATAAATGTCGTTTAAAATCCCGTGCGAACGTTGTTCCTTTTCAAATAAAGCCATAGCGAAGCTTCACGCTGGAGCTTTGTGCATGCCAAAACAGTAGTCACACTACAAGCGTTGCGTTGTAGTTCCAGCCCTTCCAGTGTATGGGGTAAATCCGTGGTATTCTCCATTTATTTCTGGTCATTGTTCTTAATATAGTACTGGTCGATTTATGAAGAGGTCATATGAATTTAATGACTTGTAACATGAATATATAAATTGAATAAGGGATTCTGGTGAACTTATTCCTTTCGTGTGCTTTGACAGAATACACTTACTGGTCGTTGCACCCACAAAATCTTGAAAGATATTTAATCGTCTTAAGTCAGAATGAATTTCGTGGCTAGCAGTACATACTTGCGGATTCTGTTCACGAGCGGTGGGACTCTTGGAACTTTTCAGTGTTTAACAGTTAATTATAAGACCATAGTGCCATAATATTAATAACATGTGAGTTTATCAGACTCGCCATACGTGCCACAGAGTCGTTTAAATTTCTCCAAATGCAATCCACAATTTTGGTCCGTCATTAATTCAGAATAGGATTAAAAATGGTACGTCTTTGTTCCTTCATTCCCGACTCAATAAGCCGTATTTCTTGGAATAAATGTACCACACACGCTATCCACACTAGCTTTGGAATGAGCGGGCCGAACTACGAGCCAGAAAATGGTTTGAAGCATTTTAGTCGTGACTAATTGAGGTCGTATCTATGGAGGGATATTTCCAAATTGATGGGATGTATGTTAATTAAATCACTAATTACGTACTTAGCAAGTGTCGCACATGGTGCGGCCCACTAAGGATATCCGAGTGACCCTTTAAGCGATCGCAAAAAAAAATAAATTTTTAAATTGCTTCCGCGGCGAGCTCTTCGTCGTCGTCATTCCAATTGAAATTCTATCGCGTTAGCAGGACATCCAATTATGTTCACTGAATCGGATGATCAAACGTCCGCACAGCAAATCGGATCTCGCTTTAAATTTTTTCCATTCACTTCCCAATTGGCGTTAATTCCGTGTGTCACATCGGAAAAAAAGTACAATTCTTGTGATTCTAAGTTTGGAGAATAGGTTCATTTGGTACCAATTGTGGATGAAAGGAGCACAAAGGGTAGACATAGTGAGCTGATTTCTTTTCGCTATGCCCTGCGTGCTCCGCCGCGAAATCTTTCCGCCTTTCGACCCGCGATTCGTATTCGTTCTCCTGTGAAGGTCTCGTCAGGCAAAAATGATGCCCACGCCCCGTGTGTCACAGCCGTTCGACTAGTTTCCCAGATTTAATTAAATGGAGTAAAAAATAAACTGGGGAGTCGTGGCGGAACAGCTTGTTGAATTCAAATTAAATATGACAGTGGATCACTAATTGTTGTTTCATCACATTTGCTCTGCTGGTCTTCTAATATAAAATATTTGAATTTCAAATTGTGGGAGACCGAGTGAATTTTCTCTAAAGCACAGATCGAGTTTTAAAATTAAAATTAGCAACTAAGAGAAACAGTCAATTGAAACAGTAAATGTCGCCTTGAAACTTTAAATTAATAGTCAATAGTGACTTAAAATATGAGAATTCTTGAATTTTTAATTTTAGTTACATAGAAAATAGGAAAAGCAAATGGGAAATCGAAATATTGGCAGCTACGACATACTTGGCAGTATTCTCACCGATCCACGCTGATAACTTGGTCGATCGACTAGAGCTTTACCCGTACATCGGTTTGGATTCCGCCATTCAGAAACTTCCCCGAATGTAGGTTCTAGGACTATCTTTCATTCACACGGCCATCTCCGATCAACTGCCGTTTCTTCCACAGGAGTTTATAGCCTGTACTCTTCTCTATCCGGAGGTCGGAAATCATAATTATGTTCTCTGTCATTTAATTAAGATATTCATGAACAAAAGAGATATATTTTCGTAGTGAATTGCTGTTAAAGAGGAGTTTTTAGCGATTATGTGTTATAGCTTTAATAAATGTTTGATGATACATGTAACTTACTTTTGCTTTTATAAAATTTGTTGCTCTACTGACTAAATCATAATTAGATATTTTTTTTCAAAGATTATGAAAATAAATGTGTGCGTTGTATTTAAGTAATTCGCAGACGCATTTAAATATTATTTACTTAAATATATGTACACACTATTGACTAGATAACTTAATAGTTATAGTTCAGAAGCCACAAAGTTTGTGGTCTTTCATGCACACGGTTTCCTTCAAAAGTAGAAAATAAAGTATTTGATCAGGAATGCATAAAGTCGGGATAATAAGAGCATTTACTTATGTAACCATTATTTTGTTTATGATGTTGGTACGATAGAGGAATTTAATTTGTGTTGGAATTTGTGTCAGTTATAAAAATAATTTTCCATGGAGGGAATATGTGATGTGGGGCTCTTGATTAAACATATAAACAAAAGAATGGTAGGGTTTAAATCTGAAACGGTGCATTTTGTTGTTTCGCAGACTGATGGTTAAATAAAGAGGGTTGAGTTTAGATTGGAGGATTTTCAGATGTGGGTATAGAGGAAGGAGTTAATTTATATTAGATCATGGTAAAGACAAAGGAAGGATGTCAACCATGGCTGAGGAAAAGATGCAGAAAAAGCAGATCAATATGATACGGAGAGGTAGAGGTTTGTGATCGAAGAAAAAGTGTCAGATGAGGGAGATGAGTGAGGAAATGATTGGAATTCCGAACAGACTAAGGTTGGTGTGTGTAGAGCTCACTTCGTACTAAGCCTCATGCCAAGTGAAATTCTCACAGGATCGGAGGTTAGGATGCCTACAGGGAGCCTACCCGGCTGTTTTCCATCAAGAGTTGGTGCCTACCGAAAAATTACACTTTTGATTAAATCTGAGGGTATCTGTTTTTTGTAATTAGCTGAGGGTATCCAGAGACACTCCTTAAATTTGAATCTATAACCTCAAATCAGTACCAGAATGCTCTAAAAGATTAGAATAGAATATTATTTATAATGTTTTGTGAAAAAATCCACATGAGAATATTTGACAATAATTAATTTATTAATTCATGAGATAGAGCAGGCATAAATGATTATATATACAAAACGAAATTTTTCCATAAATATACTTAAGATTTTGAGAAATGGCATGACATTTGACACCTTTTGAATATGTGCAAATTGGCTCAACAGAGCAACACACCATACTGAAATATGAATTCAAAACTTTTCTAGAAAAAAGAAAGGCATCTTAACCAATTAAATTCGGATACCATGAAAATATTATCATTGACTAATAGTCGTACGATCGTCGTTACAAGAGTAAAATTGCCCGGGAAGTTGCCATAAATATTATGAATCTATTGTATGCGTACCAGTGAATGAATATCATACAAGTGCTTGTATTTTATGTGTGGAAAATCCGGATTCCCGGAGAGTACGGTCGTATACTGCTGGTGGAATAGTAAGGGATCGCGAGAAGCAGGACTACTGCACCCTACCAACATATACGTCTATCTTTCAGGTTTCTACGAATATACTCGAAAATAATTATAAAATTCCAATCAATATTCAAGCTGTACATTTGAAAACCTGAATCAGTTATTGCTACGTGAAACAATTCATATAATCATCTAAACGTCGCACGTTTCACTGACTTGACACAAATATTTGAAATAGATGGCTATTTCTTTCAATGCGATTTCGTCACTCTCCATTTATCTTAATATTTAAAGATTATGGGATATTATGAAAGAAAAACTCAAGTAACTTTTGACAACAGCACCCAACAAGAGTGGTAGTAAAAGAAAACTCAACTTTGAGCATTAAACCAGTTGAAGTATCTTGAGAAATTCGACGTGGAAGTTTCTGATGGGATTTTGGTGCAACGTTACGCACCATTCATCTGAAAAAAAGAAGACCTATGGTCCATCTATATGCTCTTTGCTTAAATTAAATATCTACAAAATTGAAAGGCAGGTTCGGGATATTACATTACGGGAAGTTGTATAGCAAGCGGCCGTCCACAGGTGGCATGTGAATAAACAATCACGTGGTGAAATGCATACCGCTGAGATGCAAGGTAAAACATAAAAAAAGATGACCAAGAGGCATATTATTTACGATGAAGATGCATCACGAGTGGTGACACCGTTAAACACATAGTATTTAGCAATAGCAAGCACTGATCAATGAATGCATTTTACGAATTTACAATGCAGATGAAATGGGTGTGTACTTAAAGAGCAGACTTTGACAGAAAATACGTAGGTTTTATGAAGTGAATCCACGGTCCCGGAACGAAAAATCGGTAAAAAAAAGAGTTTCTATACATTGTTTGCAAATGCTGATCGTGACATCAAGTTGAAGGGTGCTGCCATAGAATATCAACAATCTCGAACTCTTGAGGATTATGAATGGCCTCAATCGACCTTAAAATAATACGATAATTTTTTAGTTTATCGGGGTAATCACAACGCAGCTGGCCTTGTTATAATTTCATTCCCTAAGTTATGAAATACCAAATCGAATTCCTTGAAATTTCAAATTAAGCATAATATTTATATTTTATATTTATCAGCGACAAGCGAAAATCCCGAGCATTCATTTCCATAGAAATAATAAAGTGCGAGAAATGCTAACAAACGCTCTCGCGGAAATACTCATTAGTCGATGACTGTGTACTCCGTTGACAACATTCATCCGGAGAAGCTTCATTAAAATCTAATGAAATTAAAATGCCATTAACTGGCGGGTGGTAAAATTTAAGCACGACGGAGAACAGCAGCGACCGTACGCTGCATCATTAAAACTGAAAATTACCAAAAAAAAACGAGCGCTATTTTCTGAAGTTAAGCTCTCTTTTATTTAAATAAAAACTTGGTCGATTAGTTTTCTTTGCAAATGGAAATAGCTTCGACAAATGAGATAATTCTATTTAGCAAACATTACCGATTTTTTTTTTCAAAGATGCGATACTAGTGAATTACTACCGACTTGATTTTTGGGAAAAATCGACGATGTATTTGAATAAAATTAGTTTATTTCGTATTTTTATGGGATCTTCTTAAACTTTTGGGGCCTGATGCGTCATATGGGGTCGTTAAAATTCGTTGGCAATTAACGGTGCACTAAATTAGAGGGGGAAAATGATTCACGGGGCTACGTATGCCAAAACTTCGGCTAGTCCGGGCAAACCTTGGCCCCTCGTAGTCTGGATCAGTGAGGGTTCAGTGTGCATTCATGAATATATGTAGTATTAATGATATCCCCTACATTATTATTTATTTTCTTTTGGGCGTCGAAGATGAATAGTTTTCCAACTCGTAACTCCTTTTATATTGTCAAGCTCGCTGATTGGGAATTTCATAATTTCACTCCAGAGCCCAGAAAGCACGTTGATAATTGAAGTCGTTTTATGCATACATACCTATGTAATGCTGAACCAGAAAAATTTTGGGGCCAAAGAGGATTATGTTGCGTTGAAGTACTTAAGAAATCCCTCATGAGAGGCCATTTCCCTCCCATGTGCCGCCTGTCATTTTATATAGGGTTCTAGCGGACGAGAAATTCACTCAGTTCGAGTTAGCGAAGTATTCAATTGGTGTTCACACTGACTCGAACTTGGACCCCCTCCGTCGGTTGCCGAACTCTTTATCCACTAATCTACCACGCTGTTGGTATCATGATATGTTCATTAAATTATTTCGAATTGTGGATTTGAATGTATTTTAGTCGTTTGATGCAGTGATCATATGTCTGACACATTTCACCTTGGCAGGTGGAGTATAATGACTTTCGAGCGGCCCCTCGCCGTGACGATGTCCTCTCGTAAGGGCAAATGCGGAGAATTGGAGGGCGAGGGCGGGGCCTTAAGCGGTCATCGGGAGCTGGAGATGGGCGTGTGGGAGTCGGAGGGACCAATGGCCGCCTATGAGTCGGTTGCCGATCACCTGGCCCAGATACTTCAATCCGACACGCGAGCCGTGGCTACGGCCTCAGCCAAGTAAGTTTATTACCTTAAGGTATTTTATTATATTAATGAAACATGATGTTATCTTTTATCTTTTTTCTACATCCTTTCGTTGGCATTGACAATGAAGAAAAAATGGAAATTTCATTTTCAAACTATTTTACTGAAACTCAATATTACCTCTTAAAAGCCTAGTTCATGTTGGTAGTTTTTTTTATTTATTTCTTTGATGTAGCTACCCGATCTAAGGTAGATTTTTGTTGAATTCTACGAAGACAATAACGCAAAGTCCTCGGATTCTATGGATCCCAGCACTTGTATTCCCGGTTTTACAGAGATAATCCCGTTCATTAAATTGAATCATTCCACAGTTCCACGTACTTTCTACCTCTCTTCATTTCATCCAAAATATCCCCCCCCCCCCTTTCCATCTATTAGGTGCATTTTACATATGCTCCTTTCTATTTCAGTCTTTAACATCACTCTCTCCCTTAATATCTCTTCCGTCAATTTTTCTCTGTCTTCTTAAAATCTTTCCCAAGTAAAGTCCTCTCTTACCCTACCATGAACAGTAATTCTTTGTATTTCTTTCGGTACATTTTACTTTGTCTATTCTCCTCGTCTACGAAGTTGAAGAAGAGAACCAAACTCTGCACTCTATGATGTAACGCTTTGTGGTTTGGAGTCACATGACTAGTACTATCTACGTCACATTAACCTTATGTGCTTTCCATGCGGCGTGATTTTTTGCATACAGCTCTGAGCCACTTAGATGCGTTATTTGAACTAGTAACTTTCAGTTTGAAGCCATCATGAGAACACTTTGCCATACCTTGTTGTTTGAGTTTGGTTTTCATTCTTGTTTCCCTTCATCTACGTCTACATAGCACTCAGCAGCCGCCTCAAGGGGGTGTGGTGGGAGGTGATAGGTCACCACCCGTAATTAAGAAAAAAACCACATGCAAAACCCACAAATTCATGCCAATTTACACACAAAACCGTATATATTCATGCAAAAACCTTTGTAACTCTCACACATGCAGATACATACAATAGATGAATCGAAGGAAGATACCTACGAATATACTTAGCCTACGCAACGTTTAATTTTGTCCTGCCTTGTAAATTAAGTGCCTTTAATATTTCTATAGTGACTTTGGTTTCTTAATATTATGATTCCTGATTGTCCAAGGAAAGAATGAGTATTTATATCTATCTGTACTAGAATAATATCTAATCTTTGTGGTCTGATCTACCTAAGTAGTGTGGGGCCATAATAATTCCTTTGGCGTCATTGTTAAACTCATTTGTTCTGAGGCTTTCTAAAAGTCTCAGTCTGGCTTGTTCTCATCGCATCTCAAGTAGCTTCCAGCCTTATTCCCCATCTTTAAGTACACCCTGTACTGTAGAGGTGCTGGAATGAACGACAAGATAGGGAAACATTGATGTGAAAGATGATTTCATAAATACATATATGTTTTCTTACTGTATCCCATTTCACTGGATACATGTTGTAATAAAGTTTGTTTCTAGGAATGAGAATGGAATTTTTAATCTGACCGGTATGGAGTAAAATTTCACTCTTTGTTTTCACATCTCTTTGTAAGAGCTGAATTTCTCCTCTGGGCAAAGCTATAAGGTGCGATATTTGTAAACACATACACTTGAAGCTTATTAATCTACATAAAAGCTTCGTAAAATACACCCAGTGCCATTTTATTGATACTACAAGTAATTTCATCCACACTTAAGTTATAGTGCTGAGCATAACTTATTAATTTACTTTCTGCATGGTATTCTGCAAACTACATCCTGAGTGTGTAGCAGAGAGTGATTAAACCCCAGGCATGCCACATTAAATTTGTTACCTTAGTTGTCCGTTAATTATAAACATGTTAAATATTTCAAATGATAGAGATAATATTAAGTATAGGTTTGTGCAGTATGGTATATAAATTTAAAATGCTTCAATTCACAGGTGAGCTGGTAAAAATAAGAACAATATGGTATAACATAGATTAGTTAAAATAATGACAAAATATTACTGACTATTTATAATTTTAAAATGCATTTTTCTCATAGCGTAGCAATAATGCAGTTTTACTGATCCCTTGCCGGAGCCCTCATTATTTACAGTAGTCCAACAGCTTAGGGTATATTTTAGTTAAACTACAGCATTATGTATAGCTGCACTTCTAAGCCCTGACTGACAAAAAACAGTACCAGTAAACACAATGCTTCTTATTGAAATAACTTCTCGATATCTCCTACATAAACATTACTTACTAAATACATTAATATGGTTCTACTTGGATAATTTAGTAAATCTTTTCAGCATTTATCAATAGTCCAAATATCACATGGCATAATTTTTAATGTTTTACATTATAGTTCGAGCATTTTAAATGTCTGTTTTAAATTGATATGTCTTTTGAAAATGCCCTCCTGTAGCTGATGTAACAGACTCTTCACGTATCCAAGTATTTATATGTTTGGAAAAAGCAGAATTCTTTCATTGAGAAGTATGTATGACTGGTTTTGGAATATTGTATTCTCCCATTCCTGATGTTATTCATCATTCTCCGGACTCGTTTCCGAATGATTCATGTGATTTTTCTTTTCAGAATGTTATGTGATACGGTGAAGCACTTCACTGAAAAAATGGCAGAGTTTAGTGTCAAGATGGAAGAAGACAGACGAAAAGCTAAGGATCTTGAAGTCAGTGCAGCAGAGAGTAGTCAGATGCATCTTGCACAACAGTGCCAAGTTCTGAATGAAAAATTGCAGCTGTTGTTGCAAGCCCTTGGAACAACAGAAAACAATGGAGGGGACAAGACAGCTGCATCTTCCCCACCTGAGCAGTCAGATGCCGAGACTCCACCCGCTAAAGAGGTTAGTAAAAAGTTGTATTTTATGCTTACTGAAATAATCCATTTTTTGGCTGTCCATGCATGCTTCCTACATGCCTGAATTCTATCTTTGTGTTAATAAAAGAAACTGTTAGGCACAAAACAAAATTTTTTGGAAATATCATGAGCTTTCAATTTGAGGTGGATTAAATGATTTTATCATCACTATTTGAAATAATATTTAACCGTATTTGTCATATTAACGTGTATGATTTCATATTTTTTTCCTTGAGTTTGTGTAACAATAAGGTTGCATTTCTACTTACACTGCTACGCCTACTATGAATCTTCTACCATCAGCATTTTCAAAAAATGTGGCCCCTTATATATTTTGAGTTTGGTAACAGAGAATAGCAAAAATAGCACATATATGGATTTATATCATATTAATGAACTCCCCAAAAAATGTTCAGTTGGGTGTTTTTTCCATTTTCTCATTAAAATGGCATTTACATGCTTCCAATAATATCTTTCACTGGCAAGTACAGGTAGAAATAGATCCCAATTTAATTAATTTCATAAATTTGAATCCTTTGTATGAAAAACCATGATATTTTGTGATCTGACTCACTTGCCAAAAATTATCTGTTCCACTGATAAAATTATAGTTTAAAGAATCTATGAATTACTTAGAAGTGAATTCTATGGTCTCAGGCTCAACTTTGTGGAGGTTCATGTTCGTTTTAAATGAATATACTTTGTAACTTCCACACAATTTTTATTCATACTACCGGTTTCAACGCTTCAGCATCATCATCAGGTACAAAAAACTCAACTTAAAGGAACAAGATTTTTGTACCTGATGATGACGCTGAAGCGTTGAAACCGGTAGTACGAATAAAAATTGTGTGGAAGTTACAAAGTATATTCATTTAAAACGAATTACTTAGAAATCTGGAATATGGCAATTTTGGGCTTTGAAATATCATGAATATATCACTGTGAAGTTGAATTCACTGATAGAATTTCCACCATGTTAGAGTGATTGCTGTTAGTTCCTTCGTTCTTCCTCGTTAGCAAGTCACTTGAAGCAGCAATCCATATTTTATGCAAAGGATTGCTGAAAGCTAAAAGCAATGTTTGCATAAATTTTTTGGATTATTTTTTTGTATTTTGACTTAACAAAGAAGGTCAAGACATAATGCTGAAAACTCAATTTATTTCAGAAACAGAACTACTTGAAAATAAAAGCAATGGAAACTCTCATTTCATCAGTAAATTCGTTTTTGATCCTTCTTCTGTTTGCAATTTATCCAAAAAAATTAATCTGCCGGCAAATGATGAGGAGTTGGATGAGCTAAACCTTCCCCTGTGACCAGCCCTGCTTTTCACCCCGTCATTTTTTTGCAAACTTCTTAAACTCATATTATTACTCGTCTCTCGAGAGCCCCTTAGTTCTGGGTGTATCTTAAAGATGCCCATGTCAAAAAACACAAATGAATTTTTTATGTCACCAAAACCCCTTAGTGAATCCTAAAACTGAAACACAATTATATTGGCCTCTCCAGGCTCCACATCAAAAATGAACTTTGATGGAGCTAAGTAGTAAACCCTCTAGCAGTATCCTCTTAGTGTACATCTTGCACATAATACACTCTTGGGATTTAATGAAATTTCCCAAGGATGTGCCATGGGAGTTGAAGCAGGCATAGTAGAAGAATAGAGTTGAGCATTTTATGGAAGGCAGGGGGGAATGGGTCTTGGCATGAATGAAATGTTTGGAAAATATTGGCCCCTGGTTTTGAAAGGGACGAGATAAGTATTTTTAGATAAAAAAGGGGAAAAAGTTTCCTGTCGTCTGTCTTTGCACACCAACTGCCTTCTCATACCCCCACATCTTCAGCTGAACAGTACAACCCTTAGTACTGTCAAAGATGTTAGAAATAATCTACCTAAAGATTGTAGTGAAAGCCAAAAAATAATTGTGTGATGTAGGCTATACTGTTTCACATTTTGGTAAATTGTACCTTTCACAATGCACGTATGACAGGGACCACAGGAACTGAGGTGGCAGAACAAGTTAGGGGAAGGAACAATGATTGGAGGAATGTGTTCAGAAAATGACTGAGCAAATCTGTTTTAGGTTTAAGATAGGGAGTTACTCAAAAAATTACATTCCCTTAGGTTTAAATCTCAAAGGGCTTTGCTTGTAAAGATGAAGAAAATACTGGTACATCATCTAAAAAGTGCCTGAGGCCACATTATTTGGAACTTAAGATGATTTTCATTTTTATGAATCTGAAAACGCTGTGAACACTAAGTTTGGTCGAGCGCTCCCCAATTCATTAAACAGTAAATGATTCCTGCATCTTTTCTGAAAGAATAAGCTGATTATCCTCTTTATTTACCATAGCCACTCCTCTACCCTCCCAATTATAAAATATATGCTCAAACTGAATATGAAAGATGAATCCCTTCCCTTCTCCTCACATGTGCAAAACATTACCCTGTCACCCTATGATTTGTATCAGGATTGATAATTATCAATATTGATAATTATAATTAAATGCAGTTTGTTTATAAGATTTGATCTGTTTTCATTAACTGAAAAGGATAACAAAATTTAATTTTTTCACTTAATTTAATACACAAACCATAGTTTCAATGCTAAGGGAAGAAGAAAGAAAGGTGTTTGGTATGATGTGTTGAAATCATTCTCAGTGCATTTAATTTAGTGTAAAAATTGACCGTTATTCTTTTATTATAGTTATTTTGTGTTGCAGCACATTGTGTCTTGTGGTGGTGGGGCAAGTTTTTAGGGTACAAAGGGAAATGAGACAATGCATGATATCAGGTGTGAGAATGAGATAAAGGAAAACACATGTGGCCTGCAAAAGAGATTTAAATTTAAGCATCCTTGTAAGCATCACACCAAGAAATACTTCTCTCTATGGTGATCCCTTTTTTCTCCAACCTAATCTGGCCACCCTTTGCCCCTCACCCCACTGTCTTCACCCACCCTTCCACCAGTGCATCTGAAACATATTACAAACAATGATAACAAAAGAATTGACTACAGCAAAGGAGCATCTTGGAACAAAACTAGGATGTAATATATATTTTGCTATGCACACATTCCACATCACATGTAATTATGTGAATAAAGAAAGTACAACTCTAGCTTAATTTTGGTGGGTGTGGTAGGCTACAAAAAATATTTAAATTATTGCATTAAATGAAGTTCAGTTGTTAAGAGAGAAAGCCTGTGAGTATGATGGGAATACTGTATTTTGATATTTCATTTATGAACGAGTATATTTATGGTAAATATTATGGATATATTGAAGCCCTTCAAATTCAAGTACACATTCCACTATCCCTTAGCAACCAGTGCTTAATAACTACAAGTGCCTACTGCTCACCCAACTTTTTTTAACTATTCTAAACTGATATCAAATATTTATTCATTTATTTTAGGACAATGGAGCAGAAGAAGAGAGGAAAAACAGTATCGAAAAGCAAGAAAAGGAAATGACCAACATAATTCAAAGGACAAGTAGTCAAGAGCAAACTCGGAAAAACCTTGAAAAGGTAAGTGTACTGTGAGCTTTTGTTCATTTGGTTGCTAGCAGAATTATGAATTGTTTTGGAGCAATGAAACATTTTTTAGGAACCAATAAGCTAAAGGAAAACAGCATTGAAAATGTTTTCTGAAATTGAGATGGAAATCAACCACAAATCATTAGAGTTAGCATAAAAAAAACAAAAAACATGGATAAAAATTTCTAAAAAAATTATCTCATTATCTTTGGTAGATATAAATCTCATTCCCAGAGCAGTTAAAATAGTCTTAAGTTCCTCTTCCTGATCCATGCCCTCTTCTAAGTCCAAATTCTTTTTCCATCAGCAAAAGGACAAAGCAAAGCATGATTTCATCTTGTCCAGAGCGGATAGCCTTAAAAAGGCATTTCGTAAAATTGTTGAGGAAACTGGTGGAAGAATCGATGCAGATGGAAAGAGAAGGATAGCCAGGAGGAAATCGGGGCATGTAGAGGCAACCAGAAGGTGTAGTGCTGTTGAGGAAATGGAGAAGATTAGGAGAAGCAGTGCTGTGGAGATGACAGAAGAATTGAAGAGGAGGGCAGAGCTCCACAGAAAAGAGATCTCACTCAAGGTAAGAGGCAGCAATTTGCACTCCTTTTGAACTGTGAATCATTATGGCACTGCATAGGTAAAATATTTTTATATTCCATATCATATCTACATGTGCTCCACATCTTATTATAATATAGATACAGGGTCTCACTTGCTCACTGACTGACACAATTTGGAAGCTGTTTCTGGAAGGGCTATAAGCTTGAAATTTTCAGAATTTTTAGAGCCCTGAGAGAAAATACCAAAAAAAATTAGACTATACCTCTAGATGTCTCAGATTTGATACTAGAAAGTCACAATAACTTTTTACATTATTTTTTAACATCGGAGATGATTTCAAAATATTCTATAGAATATCTTTCATAAAAAATTCAACTGGAACTTTCAGATATTTAACCTGGAAGCAGTTCTTCTCTGTATAATGTAAGATCCATTGACATAGATGTAGACATTCAAGGTGCAATGTATTTTTTTTCAATTGATTAACATCTAAAATTGTTTCCATTCTTTGAAAGGTAATTTTATTTTATTCATTGAAATACGAAAAAATTTCCTTTACTGACCTCAAGCTTTGATTGGAAAATACAGAAAAAGTTTGAAAATCTCATTTATTCTACATTCTCCCACCTTTTCCCTGACATGTTGCAAAACATTTGTTTAAACATGAATTTTTACCATCATTCATTCATTGAAAAAACCATGCCCATGTCCCAAAAAAGCTTTCTTGATGGAGGATATTTCACAAACATTCATCAATCTTCATAGAAACATCTCATATTCTATGTATGTATCTTCCTAAACTTAGATAAGTTAAGATGTTGACACCCAATTAATTTGTGTTGTCACCAATGCTCATTTCAGCAACTCCAAGTGTTGAAGTGTAAGTCTCCTTGCTAGCATGGCTCTTTCAATAATGACGCACCCATAAAGAAAGAAACACCACAGTATGCCTATATGAATTGTTTTTGAATTTTAATGCTCACCTTTTGTGCTCTGTGGAAGATTTTTCCTCCAGCAAAACCACGTCTTGGTTTTTATGTTTTTCCAACTGTGTCCCTCTGGCTTTTACCCATTCTGGCGACCCTACTCCCCAGTTTATGAGACTCTTTTCAGTGTTATTGTAATTTGCTACTCTGCCCCTTAAGGCACAGACCATTGTCTTGGTTGTTTTTGTTTTATTTCCAACTGCATGTACCTTTTCATTTCACTCTCCAGATCAGAATGCATCCTGTACAGAACCCTTTGTGTCTGCTGCTACTAATTATGCCTGTTCATCACATTCAAAAATTGTGCCTAAAAGGGAAACTTTACAATTAATTTATGTGACTTTATGAGATTAATATCAATGCATATTTTTTGAAGTCTAAATGTACTTAAATAGGTGATCCAAATCTGTTGATTCTAACAACGCATAACGAGCTCATTTTTTCTTCCCTTTAATGCAAGTCACTACTGTCATTTATATAAGGGTACAGACAAAAATCTATGGAAAGGACCATTGAACTCTTAAAGGAGGAATCTGTGCTTTGAAATACTGAATTCAGAAGAAAGATAGTATAGACATGTAGTCACAGTTTAAAGATAATTAATGTGACTGACAAAAATGCCAGATAAAAGCAGAATGTCAAGTGTCAGTTTTCATGCAGCCTAAACTATGTCCACAAAGCAAAATCTATTTTTCATATTTAATTTATCTGTGTTAATGTTCTCCCAGGATTGGTTTTTACTTTTTCCCTAAAGATGGTTTTTGATGTGTGTGTTGCCATGAAGAAAGAAACATTATTGTTGAGTTAAAGTGAACGAAAGTTATTTGTAATTGGGAGGAACCTGCATTCTGAAGAACTAAACTAATAAGATTAATAATATTGGTGCTAGCATGTGATAGGTTTATTATTACTTTTTATTTAATACTTCACAAGGGCTTTTTTAGGAAACATCCCATAAAAATGTAAGCTAAATATGAATTTCAGGACCTTTCTTTAAGTTTTGTCAAACAGAGTATTCATTTTATATGAGTGAAATTTAATATTTAGAAATATAAAACTACTTATGAACAGGATTTTAATTTTTCGAGGTTTGAACATATAAAGCATATGTATGCTCAATTATTGTATTTATTATAATATTATAGGTTAAAGTAATGAGAACACTCGATAATATTGTGGTGTAAACACAAAAAATAATGCAACAGAGCTTTAAGATTTCCTGGAAATTACTACCATGTTTTTCGAGTCATCGGACTTGATTTTTCAAATATCTCATAGGAGCTTAAAATTACTTTCATCATCTGCCATGTTCTCAGATTCGATTAAACTCCTCCTATGCTATTGTACCAAAATTTGGTAAACATTGCAATAGTCCCTAGGTATCGCAGTTGTCCATTGTGAAGTTGCAAAATGTTTCTTGGTCATTTTAGAATAATTTTACTCTTTGATCTCACAGCAATAACAAAATACCATAGAAATATCTCCAGCTTTATATTGGTAAATGACCAAAACTTACTTCACATTCTCCTTACACTATGGCTGAATTGAAAAATGTATATTTTCATGCAACATTATTAAATTTTCTATTTTAAAAACTCAAACTTGTATATCTGAAAACAATATAAAAATTAAAATAGATTTATCATATTCAAGTTTTTTTCATTACTTTATATTTTCCCTCCAAGAAGTTATACTTGGCCAATTCTCTCATATTTTCACATAATAGCATCATAGTGGCTTGTATAAGTTGAAAAGTGTGTTCTCTAAGATTAGTTATCATAGATAATATCAAATACTTAAGGTATAAACATTAATGTTATGCTTTTATATCTTATGTCACTAATATTAGTTTTACAACAACTATCATCAGACCAAACTCGAAAAAAACATGTATATGCAGGGATATTGTTGTTCTCTCATTAAAGTAATGTAAATAGAAGTGAAATTCGACCTTCTTCAAACTTTAATATCTTTTTTAAAGATAGGTGATATAGCTTATATATTTTTGTTCTACTGGATGGCTAAAAATATATTCAATATCATATATAAAATTCAGGGCATATGATTGGCCATACTTTGTATGAAGTTTCCACCTTGAGGGTCATAATAATCATGTGACCTCTATTTTGTAATATGAAAAGCATCCACCTTCTCCAGTTCATTGAAGAAGATTCAGACAGAATGTTTTGGAATGAAAATGTTGGTTTTTAGGTTTCTTTTTCGAGCAGTTTGTTCAATCAACTGAAGAAAATGCCACCTCATACCCCAGGTGCACCTGAACATGGCTCTTGAATGTGATCCTTGACCTTAAGACCCTTCCCTTTTAATTTTTTTTCGTGATACCTTTTGGTTCACTGCGAACGTATTTTATGAAGCAGGTGGCTTTTATTTATATTTCGTTCAATTCATAAATAAAATCTTTCTGCATAAGATCGTCATCTCCAAAGCCATCCATATCCGAGACAGCGTTTTACTGAGTCAAAATTATTTTTTTCATAAAAATTTAGTAGAATGAACATTCAACGCGGGAATAGAAAAACGGAAAAACCCACGCGGGAACTAATCAGCCTAAGTGTTTGAAATTGGCTTTAACCTCGTGGACTGTGGCGCCTCGCGCACGACTACGAATGCCTGTGACATTGTATGTACGGTATTTCGTCACAACATCTTGTTCCTTTAAAGCCCCCAAAAAATTTCAGAGTGTAAGAGGACGTCTCGGTAGCTTAAATGGTTAAAGCACTCAGCCGGATGTCGAGGGATCCGGGTTCGAATCCCGGTCAAGGCGAGTGATTTTTACTCTCTGAAATTGTTGCATTATAATCAATGGTAGATAATCTAGATATATTTAATTTCTAACTACTGTAGCTTAATTTCCAGTAGCATATTATAAGGAAGTCTCGTATCTTTTTTTTGGCAATTACTTTTATTTTTCCTCGTAATTTCGTTGGCCCGATCTTTCATTTCGTTCGGCCATTTCGCTGATGCAATCGTTAATTCTGTTGATACCTCCGAAAGATTTTACAGGGTTGAAATTACTATAAAACATTTACTTGTAGTTTCTACGCCTCATCATGATCCAAATATATCCGAAAAAACATAGTCTCTGTATAATTTGTATGCTATATTGTCAGAGACAAAATTCTCCCCAATCCTCTTTCCCTAACCTTTGCACTAGCCTGACAGTGTATGAAATAACTGATCTTGAATTATTGAACTACTTCCATCATATGTATGGCGATATCAATCCGAAAGATGAGCTCCACTGATTTAAACTTGTTTCCTAGACTAAACCATTATAGACTATCCTAGACTTATGGGGTCTCAACGCACTAATCTATCCACTGTCCCAGCTCCTCCTTCGCAAAAGCGGATAATCAGCCGAAAACACGGCAGCAGGGAATGAAGGCGTCCGGCTTTGACGAAAGGAGTGTGTGGTCGACTGAGACTCGACCTTTCAGAGACCCCTGGAGTCCCGATCCCTAATCCTTACTTTCACCCTTTCCCATCTCACCAAACAAACAAATAACGGCCACCCACTTTTTCGACTCCACAATAATCTTTGCAATATGACGCGCACGCCAAGGTCTCCATGCAATAGAGCATGCTCACGTAATGACAGCTCCATGAATTTTTTTTTCCAAATAATTTCTAAAGATAAATTAGGCGCCTACTCTCCTTCAGATTCTCTCTTGACGATTCGATAGTTCATTCAACTTATGCCGCACGCCACCTCTTACTCGATGAATCAAGAGTTTTTTTTAAACCGCCTTCCTCAAATGTTGGTTAAAGCAATGTCTCCCGTCGCTCGCTGGGGTCGTAACTAATACAAACAAGTATTATAGAAGAGTCGCCCTTTTCTTCCAATTCTTCCAGAAAGTTTATGAGTTACGGGAGTAAATTACTGGTGCGGCAGGAAAAACTTTTCTATTGGATTAAATGCCATGATAATCTGCAAACTTTTAAGAGGTGATGGAGCGGGAGTAGGGAAGGGGAGTGGAATGTGAGTGGAAGGAATGCCCCTCACTCAGACCAAAGGATTATCTACTCAACTTATAATCGACACTGAACCGCTTCGATTGAAAAGACCAAAGTTCAGGTCCCACTGAGCAAATCTTTTATTATCGCCCCGAAGACTGGAAAGGTTTCGCCTGCTTACTTAGTAAAGTAAAAAAAATCTCGCATGGACTCGATCGTCTACCTTATATTGTTTCCTTGGAGTCAAGAGAGAGTCTGAAGGAAATAGCCTCTCCAATACGCCCCTCTCTTGTCTTATTCACTGGACCAAAGTATCATGACCCTCCTCCGTCGTCGGAAAATGTCAATTACGACTCAGCGCTGGGGTACGTTATTTCGCCTTTTCATTCGGCTGATGTAATCAAGTTTCTTTTTAAAGCAGCACAGTGGATATCTTAAATGTGTTTTCTTAATGTTAGTTCCGATATTAGAGTGGCACCTAAGTAAGTCAATTGAAAAGTTTTTTAAAAATTATAAAAACTGCGTTTCACAGAGTGATGTATTTATTCAACTAGTTTCACTGCACTGCATCTTCAGGGATTTCTAGATTCCTGAAGATGATAAAATATAGTGAACTCAGTTAAATAAATACGAACATTACATTATTCTGTTTAATTAAAATTTGTTGTAACTTCCAAAATTTTATAAACTTTTCAACTTTCATTTGCGTTAGGCAAAGAAGCTTTCATATTGAGGAGGGAATTGGTGACCGGGACGGTCTAAGAAAGGAGGCGAACGGGGACGGAGTAAGAATGTTAAGAAAAGGTTCGTCAAAACTTAAATATAGAACGTGCTTTGTACAGCGCGGAATTATGATCGTTGAAGCAGGATGTAAGACATAGATTGGAGACTTTTGAAATGTGGGTGTGGAGAAGAATGGGAAAGGTGAAGTGGACTGAAAGGAAGACAAACGAGGAAGTGCTAGGCTGAGAGGGAAAAGGGGGATCGTTTGGAGAATTCCAAGGAGACTGAACAGGCAGATGGATACACAGCGTTTTTATGGACAATGAAATGTTGAAGACTACTTTGATATAAAGGGGAGAATGTTGGGGAAACGAGAATGGATAGGAAATAAGATAGTCATGTTGGACGAAATGGAGAGAAGAATGAAGTATTCGGAATCGATGAGGGACCTATTGTAATATTGAATGTCAGGTTGTGTTTTAAGAGAGACAAGGGAATTGTCGCTTTACCATATGATAGCTTGGAAGTTTGTGTCCATCCAAAGCCTATCTTAACCGGTAGATTACCGATATTAATAATATTGGGATTCCTCAAAGTTTCGACCTCTCAGAAACCCAGGTATTAATTTTGCCCCAATATACTTGCATCTAATCCTCTCATTTCTTAAGGTGTAATGATGATGGAATTTATAACTGCAAGTGCTTGCGTGATAATGTGCATTTTTCCTGTTTAATTCATCAACTATCATTATTTCCAAATCATTCAGGTTGTTCCACCACCCGAACCTGCCCCACCTAGTGTGACTCCCCCTCGTCCCCGCACTCCTCCCCTCATCACTACCACCATTCCAACGTTGTCGGTGGAAAATGAACCAATGGGTGAACCGGAGGTCAAGGTGATCGCGCCGAGTGATGGAAGTGACAAAAGGAAGGACAGCACGAGTGGATTTTTACCAATCGGAAAGAGTTTTCTTGCCCCTCCCTCCTTCAACGTGGAAGAAGTACCATGCGAGCCCGATAAACCATCGGAGAGCTTTCTGGGGGTCCCGCAAATGCAGTACCTGACGCCTTCAGGGATGGAATTCCTCTCACTTCCTCAGGTAAAGAAGCTAACATTTAGATCCCCTGCTCGTTTGCCCAAATTGTCACCTGCAGTCAAGAACTTCGCCTGAAGTATCCATGATGATATGCAACCCGCGCACGCATGTATGTAAAGCCGGTTGCCTAACTCCGCATTTATGTCACGTTGATATTACTAAAACTTAACCTTAAATTAAGAAGCATTTCTTTCCCCAAGAGTGGCCATTTGTTCCAAGGTGACGAGTCTCGATTTGAAGGAAGACGTTTTAATTTGTAATGAAATACCACTGTTCCCCTTATATCCTTAAATCCATGGAGCCATTTCTCTATTATCTATATACGAACAAAAAGAAAGAGCAATTATTTTATTTGGATAATAACCTCACTTGAAAAAGCTTGTTAAGTATCATGTGTCCCTCATATCCCGTGGAATTTAGGCGGTGGTTACTGAATGAAGTAAGCATTTGAGGTCAGAGATTGCGTCAAGATTTGGAATTTCCAAAAACTAGTTATATTACTCTTGTTTTATTGAAAACTTCTAAATGGTGACACAACTGAAATCCTGCATTAACCCTTGAACGGATTTTTGAGTTCTTTGTCTTGATCAGTACGGATGCAATGGGGCATCACCAGATTCCCCTTCATGTAAATTCCTAATACTTGTCCACTGGTATGTCCATTTCAGATCTTCACTCAGGTACTACTTTCATCTTGTCTAATGTAATTCGGCCCTAATTTCCACGCTGAATATACCGGTGAAGTACCAACAAACTTAGCACCCCTTCAGATCTTAGTCTCGCCTAAAAAGACAACCTGACACCCCACACTAAAACAAATCCTTCTTTAGTTCTGCATACTTCCTTCCCCCCTTCATTCCATCCAACGCGCCTTTCCTTTTCCTCCGCCTACCTTGGTTGCCTAACGTTATCCACTCTTTCACAGTCTTCAACATTCCATCACCCATCAAAATGCTCTGCATCTATCTATACTGCCTCCTTTGGATTTCTTCTAAAAACACTATCTCTTTCCACACCACGCTTAGTACTTCTTCGTTTGATTTCCTATTCGTCCATTTTACTTTTTTACTTTTTCCGGCATAATCCACAATCGCCTTAGTATCAAAAGCCTCTATTCAACGCCTATCATCTTGTCTCAGTGATAAGTTTCCGCGTCGTACAAAACCACGCTTTATATAAAAATTTTCAATAGTCTTTTCTAAAAATTCTTGTTCAACATACCTACCATCTAAGGTACATATTTCCACTTAGTGTCACATACCCTAATCATATGTAACATCTCTCTTAGGCAATCTCACCCCTTCCCTGTATCCGGCGAGATTCCAACCGAAGCATGGGATATGACGAGGATCTGGCAACACTTCCGGTGCCGAGCGAGTTTGCAGACACCCGGAGGAACAGCGGTAGCAGTTATTGCGGGGCGCTGGAGCCTGAAGAGCCCCCACCTGATTCACAAGACTCGCTGGATCCCATAGAGATTCACATATTGGGCTCGGACGGGAATTTGTTGGACATCGACGATGACGAAGGCGACGAAGAAATCGCCCGTCTGGACCTCCCCGAATTTGGCGAGGGAAGGAAACTCGGGGAGGGTACGGTTAGAGAAGGCGGCGACCGCGAACCGACTTTTACCCTGAACATTCCCGTTCGCACCACCGATGATTTCGGTGACGGAGAGAAGCCCAAGACGGCACCGATAGCTGTCGAGGAATCTCAGGAAGTGACCCCTCCGGCAACTTGTCGCACGCCTCCGGACGTGGTCATCAGTGCTCCTTCTCCCTCCACGTCGGAGGACATAGTCCCAGAGGAGAAGGGGATGTGGGATGAGATGGGGCTCGGGGGCCTGGATGTGACCTTACCCATACGTAACCTTGACCTCAGACGACACAGCGACGATGGAATGAGGAGAGGTATGTTTTTCCAATCAAAGCAGAGAGAAAATTCAGTTGAGATAGATATGCTACATGCAATACTGCCTTAAATAGTAAAAGTCTTGCATTCTTCAATTGAATCATTTAATTCAAAATATGTGCAGCTCAAGTCATTGTTTTCTTAAATAAACAGAAACAGGGAAACCTAGTTTCACAGATTCTCGGTTTCACGGATTCTTGAGACTAGAATCGGAATGATAACAAAAACCATCGGTTCCAAAACCGATACCAAATTTTGGTTAGTTTGATTTCACATATTTAAACATCGTAACATTGTACTATCCACCGTAGGGTATCAAAAAATCCAATATAAAGTTTTTAGATCAAAGTATTATATGGTTTTGTCCTTGCTATATAGACTAGATTGTCGATTAACCGGGGAGCCCCGAAAAAGCCTGTCCTGCAGAACTGCGAAATAATTTGGGATCGGAGAAGACCGCCTCCTTAAAACGATTCAAATACATAGTTTATTTTACTCGGTCTGTGATGAAGATAGCATACACATAAGCGTTTTGCATTTCATGGGCTTCACGCATAAAAGAATATCATGGTCTGTATGTAAATGATTTGGAATCTAGAAGGCAACCGACGAAAAACGATGGACAAAACATAGTCCCATTGTTTCGTCTACCCCATGCAAGACAGGGATGTGCATGAGATATGACTTTTTCTATGCTTCGCATATTAAAATATCTCGTAGAGTGTATGTAAGTATTTTGGTATTAGAGGAGGCTGCTGCTGATAAACGAAGTGAAAAACTCTGTCCGAATTGCAAAAATTTAATCTACTTATTGTTCTGCTTTGTCAATTTATTCGTCGTAACATTTTTAAATACGTGTATATACGCATACATACACACCCAACAGAGATCGAGAACTGATTTGGTTGATAATTCCTTAGTTTAATATCAAGAAACTCCTATATATGTCAATAGGTAGTTAAATCGGTAATCCGTTTCCTTTAGTGTAGACAACCAGATTTGAGACCTTTTTGTTATTATTTAGCCGCGCAATATTTTATAAACGTGTGATAGAATGTTCACTACCTGAGTATCATTTGTACTGTGTTGGTGAATTTGTTCTTGTCTTGAATAATAGCGAAAAAATACATTCTACAGGCCGCAAAAAAATGTTGATGTTACGCAATTGGTAATTACTACATTTTTTCGTGTGGATGTTAGGTTAGTAAGGGCCCTGATTCTCTGGGGCAACTATTTTCCTTCCATACCAGGCCATCGAATGTAATGTACCGATGTCTAATCATGTCACAAAGTTTATTCTTTATGTCGAGACCTGCGGTCCATGCTTAATTAGAACGAATAAGAGTTCAAATGTTATTAAATAATTTATAAAGATAAGGAATAACAATATCGCTCTTACTTATTCTGAAGAAATATTCGTGGATTCTTATGATGTATTGTGCTATCTAAGAGCTGTTAGTCGTATGAATCGTAAATGAATGGAGGTTTTACGTGAGTAATGACAAATAACATGGAACCTTTTGAACTAAGTCTTTAAATTCATACATAAAATTTGGCGAAGTCCATAATCAGTAATACTTGTTCATTTTAGTGTTTTGAAGGAGAATAAAAATCTGACTTTTGAAGAGTCCCTCCCCAAAAATATTTTTGTGGATATAGTATATTGAAACAATTGTTATGGACCTTAAAAGTATTGGACAATACTTTCCATTTATGTACATGCCTTCACACAACGACAGTTCTAGAAAAATGTAGAATACTAATCGTTTTGTAACCATTTTCACAAAATAAATCATGCAAAATTTATCGTACAGTAATTTTGATGCATAAATTTTATGTCTTGTAGTGGTCAAAATTAAAAACTCATAAAGGTTGTATTTGAAGCTTTGCGATGGTATGAAGCTTATCATAAAATTTGTGTATCATTCCTGAAAAGCTCCAAATTTCTTTGAAAGCGATTGATCTTTAATTTATGAGATGAAAATGTTGATAAATTAATACCTATCCATTCACTCAAACTTCTGAAACTGAGATCTGAAGCCAATAACCAAACCGACACCACAACCAAAAAGTGGAAGCCTAGTTTTCATATAATGCTATAATGCTATTTGCATTTATTTAATCCAAGAGTTTATGATGAAAGCATTTGATTGACTTTGCTGCAGCTACTGTACTTTTTTCAGCAATAAATTGTTGTCTAAAGAGTACTTAGTGTAAGAGAAAAGGGAATAATACTTCTTATTTATTATTTTCAATTCTACCTAACCTAATCTATGATGTGTACATAATATAAGTGATAATGAGTATAAATGTCTAATGTTATAAACAAATATTAGTAAATTCATTAAAACTGAAATATTTAAAAAGTTTCATATAATGTTCAAGAAATATTAGATACATTTCTAATCTTGATTGACTCAAGGCATTACTATACTTAAAAATATTGAGTGAAATTACTATCTATATTCTCTCAAAGGTCTGGGGGTCAACTTATATTTTAATTCTAACAAGGCCTCTCACTAAGTTGAAAAATAGGTTTCCATGTAGGACTGAACAATTGAGCAGTGTAGGTTTTCTAACAAAGAAGAAAATCTGAAGTAAAAAAAATATTAATTCTGGTTTCATGTTTGTCCATTGGCCTTTTTAATATACTATATAATTTTGAATGCATGGCATATATGACTAAATGAATAATTTGAACTATACATATTGCCAAAAAATGTATGCTTGCTAAATAGCTATGGTGTAACACCAAACAATCATGAAATAAACTTGGCTGGGATTTTAAGATCAGGATTTAAATCAGTATGATTGACTGGTATTTTCTTTATATATATTATATATATCTGTACAGTCTGGCTCTTATTTCGTACATATGAATATTCAAAGATATTTTAACAAGGAATGCATTGGATAACCTAATACTTTCACCTGCTGTAGTAGGGCTTTTTATACGTATTTGATTGGCCATCATTTTGCAGTAGCAAGATTTTTAGAGCAAAGAGTCTGAAACTATTTTAACTAATTACTTGAACAAGTCTGAATAAAAATTATTGGTATTTGATATGCTACAGATATGATAGAATGGCCAAAATTAAACCATTTGCATGGAACTTTCATTCTCAGAGATCACTTTTTAAACCAGATTTGTCATTATTAATGATCATTCAGCTTTCTGCAATGGCATATAATACATTTTCCAGCAATTGGTGTTTCATAAAGCGCCTTAGTGTTAATTTTTTCTAACCCCTCGCAGCTGCAACTAGAAGAATATCAAGTGGATGCTTACTAAAGGCTTCCGATGCAGCACTCTTTGCTGCCTCTGCTCCAAGTATGTCTTCTCTTGAGATAGGTGCAGAAGGAAGGTCTCTTGATGAGGTCGCTAGGAGACGAAGCATGGAGGTTACATCTTCCCGAAAAGTTGATGCTAAGAACAAACTTCTGAAGAGGAAACTACCAATTATCAATCCCCTTGTGAGGCTGCCCATGTGGCCAAGTGAGTTTTATTTACCTGTTTCCTATGGTCTTCTTAATCAGCATCAAGTCAATTTTTGAAAATTTCATCCATGTGATCCATCATCACATATTCTTCTTTTTCAAATATTGTAGATGTGGGAGGATTTGGAATTGGAGGAGGAAGTTCATCTCTTGGTGCAGGACTGATAAGCAAAGCATTGCTGGCCAATGCAGATGCCTTATGTGCTGCAGCATCCCCCTTGATGGACCCTGATGACACACTCCTGTGAGTTCGAATTAAGTATTTTTCAATCCAAATCAAGGATAATGAAATTGATTAAACTCTAATAGAATAAGAGATAAAACTCCACAGTAAGCCAAGAATTAAGAGACATGAACTCTTTGAGTTTTCATGACATTTAGTGACATATTAATTTTGGTAGTGTATGAAAAAATCCTTTCAGAATTCAAACGTCCTTCACTGGGGTGGTTTGAGACTGCTGATTCAGGAGTGCTCTATTCAGATGTACAATTGTATCCACACAATACCCACTAAATTGTCACAAGTGTTTGTGGTAGGAGTAGTAGGGCACCAGCCACACATGCACAACATGCCATGTATGAGTTTGAATAAAAATGAGCATAATGCAAAAACACTCATACCCATCGATCTCATAGCATGGAATGTGTGTAGAAAAGGTCACTTGTTTTCAGTTCACCTTCTCTAGGATATGAATTACTATGATACCACTTTCTACTCAATTGCAGTCGTGGTATAGCATGACTTTGACTGATCAAGCAAAACAAATTGCTATTAGAGCACCAAAAATCTCCTAATTTGCAGTGCATGTGCATAAGTGTATCTTATGATAATGAAAAAAATTGTTATAGAATAATCATTTTTTATCAGGATATTTTCTAAACCACATGCACATCCTCTCTACTGGATAACAGTTCAAATGGGGACCTGCTAGTTGCTTCAGTTGATATCGATTTTGTGTTTTATTATAATTTCCAGGGAAAAAATCGGAATATTTCACCTTATGATATCAAAAGGCACTTTCAAAAAATTAAGTCATTACTATCAGCACATGTGTAGTGCTTATTATAAGCAACAGTTAATGAACTGGTGAAGTCTATTTCGTAAAATTTTCTGCATCCTATGCTCAGAGCATCAATGTTTCTAGTTTAACTACATATGATATCAAATCCATCATCAGTCTTAGATAACTTAATCCGTAGACAATTTTGGACCATTAGGATATACAATTTTGATCTCTTCAAATATTTTCCTGTTATTACTTTATGCATAATTAGATTTCTTGCTATTTTTTCAGGGAAGGATTCTTTGAACGCTGTGTGATGAATAACTATTTTGGAATTGGTATTGATGCCAAGATTTCACTTGATTTCCATAATAAACGAGAGGAACATCCAAAGAAATGCCGTTCACGGGCAAAAAACTACATGTGGTATGGTGTTCTCGGTAGCAAAGAGTGGTTGCAGGTAATTGCAGTGGGTTTTATTCAAAGTTTTATCCCTCCCTAAACCTCTTCATTGTGTTGCAGTCAGAACCTGTATGTAATAGACTAATATACTTATGCCAAAAGACTCCCCTTAAAATTAGTCAAATTTAATTTCAAACACTTTTTTATGCTTGTTTCTGTTGGGTTTCAGAAAACTTACAAAAATCTGGAACAGAGGGTGCAGCTGGAGTGTGATGGGCAAAGAATACCACTTCCATCCCTCCAAGGAATTGTGATTCTCAACATACCAAGGTAAGGGAAAAGATGAGAAGATTGAGTATTAGAGTGGTTGAAGTTGAAATTAGGTAATGAGTAACAAAAAGATGCTATTTTCTTTAAGATAAATTTGATGCAACCTTGGTTTCATTGTAATATGTCAACAGCATATGATGGTATCACTTTGTAATGCAGGTCACGTACAAGTTTCATTCTGTGGAAAAAATTGCTCATTTTTGTTGATAATTATCAGCTTTGTAAGGGCATTTCAGATGTATCAAAATGTATTTTTAGCGTGTTCCCTGAAAATCAATTAGTTCTTATCTTATTAATATTTTATTAAGATGTCAAGAAAAAATTTTGTTAATAAAATCTCCAAACATTTCTTCCTCATTTTTACTAGGCATTACACTTTGAAAAGAGAACTGAGTTCACTGTCCTTCTGGAAATATTGATCAAAATCATTTTTTAAATGGCATATATGTGAAAATGTTGTTTAAAAAATGGTCATGTAAGCAAAGCTTGTGTTCTCAGGAATTTCTGACAGTCAAATTAAAGTATCTAATTCAAAAGAAAAATTGTATGTATTGCAGAAAAATATTCTCATGAATGTGAATAAGAAAATAAAAGCATGAGAAATCACCATCTTTATTCTCAAATCTTGTTTTCAAACAGCTTCATGGGCGGAACAAACTTCTGGGGTGGTAGGAAGGAAGAGGACTGTTTCCTGGAGCAAAGTTTTGATGACAAAGTGCTAGAGGTAGTTGCAGTGTTTGGTTCAGTTCAAATGGCTGCATCACGTCTTATTAATCTTCAGCACCATAGAATCGCACAGTGCCAGTCAATACAGATCACCATCTTGGGTGAGTATTTTTATGTATATTTAACAGCTTATACATATGACATAGCAAAATATTTTCTTTTATTTTAATGGTTTCTGGCAGGATTTGTTGATGAATGCTAAAATTGCCCAAACCTCATTACAGTAAAATACTGCACAAAGACCACTCTAAAGAATGAAATTGTTAAACATTTTTTATTAGGTGAACTGTTTTCCAAATTTTACATCACAACAAATGGCCACTAGGAAATGACCTTGTTGAAAATGGCCTTTTAAGGAAGATTATTATTCATTCGAAGTTCATTAATGAGTGTGGTTTACTTTTTACTGTGGTCAACTTTTTTACCTTATGCAAAAATCATGTAAAACTGCATTTATTGAGACATTTTGTCATTGTTGGAAGAAACCAAAGTTAAATCATTAGTCTTAACAAAGTTTAAATTATCTCTGTCTACTATTACAGAATCTAATTGGCATAATTCCCATGCAATCAAAATATTAAAAATATGTATTCATATATTCTTTCTAAAATGTAAATATTCTCATTTGAAGGAATTATAATATTCTTTTTTATGATTATAGTATTAGTATACTTTTTATGATTATTTGAAACATTTTATAAGTATATTAAGGGTTTCAAATGATCACTTTGTTCTTAGATTACGCGCATGAATTGTGAGTTCTCTTTGAAGACTAATGGATGCAATAGCCTCTTAATTAGACAGTTCATATTAAAATACACCTATTTTCTGACATCATTCATCATCCTGACTGAAAATTTTTTACTCTCCTTCCTATTATCTTGAATGTTATTAATGAGGTCTTATTGCATTGCATTTATGATCAGGTGAGGAAGGAGTCCCAGTTCAAGTGGATGGTGAAGCTTGGGTTCAGCCACCAGGAATTGTGCGTATAATTCATAAGAACAGGATGCAGATGTTATGCCGGAATAGAGTAAGTACAACTGTTTCTCAGGGCTGAATCACAAATATTTGGTTCCGAATAAACAAGCATGAAATTCTAAAATAATAGTCATTCTTTCTGTTGGAAGGAGGATAGTTGTAATACAAGAAGTATTATTCACTATTTGTCCTTCTTTTGGAAAAATGCATTCCTTATTAAAAAATTTATTGCTCACTTTTTATAATACATATTTTTTTGTCCATTCAATCTGTGACTCTAGTCAGTGCCTAAACTGCTACAATAGGTCTCTTTAGTATTTCTTTTGATAGTAATTTCTTTATATTCTATCTGTGCCACTATTCATAGCAATTCTTTAAATCTTATTAGATAGATGTATCTAGAAGTGCAGTAATTAACTAAAATTATTTTCATAATATGTAAGAATATAATGATTATCCCTGAGTTCTATGTTTGGTACTGTTGTCTTCTATAAACCCAGTGCACCTTTTTTCGGATTGTCTCATTGGGAAAAAATTAATTTGAAAAATGTTTTTTTTGCACTAAAGTTACAAATTATTTTCCATTCAAGTTAAATACATGATCACTCATAACACAGTTTATTCAAAGATTTCTTCAGGCCAATGCCAGTAGAAGTTTTCAGTTAGGTAGCTTTTGTTGGTTAAATGAAGAACACAATGAAAATATCCACTGCTCTTTATTATAAATTATACATACACATTAATAAAGAACAGTAGATACATACATTGTGTTCTTCATTTAATGAACATGAACTTCCACAAAGTTGAGCCTTAAACAATAGAAAACAATAGAAAGCTTTTTTTGGCTTCATAATTATTCAGGATTTGATTTTTACCAGGATTCAGAGATAATACACATTTCTTTTATTACAATGTTAGCTCACCATCAAAAAACTCTAAAAAAATTATTTTGCTATAAATTTATCATGTTAAAAATAGCAGAGGTTGTAAGTCATGGTTTCTTGCAGTTAATCCTTGGGGATTTTCCTAGTCCTCTAGTCCACGAAGTCATATCAATTATTTCACTTAAGTAATTATTATTTAGAATTCTAATATTACCTCACAAGCAGTAGCATCTATGTGTAATGTACTGCAATAGGAACTTACACTTCATTTGTTTGGTAGCATACTGTTTACATATGCTTTGGATTGACCCAGGCTGAACATGACTACTTTTATAAGCCTTGCTATCGCCTCGTAGAAGAAAATTTCATTTTTCACATTGACTTATAAATTGCATCCTCAATTAATTTCTGCCTTTGTTTCAGGCCCTTGAGACTTGTCTGAGATCTTGGGAAGAGAAGCAGCAACGTGCCCAGTTGCAACACACTTCGGGCAGTACTTCTTCAAGTCTCAGTTCTCAGAGCTCCAGTGTAAAACCCTTCTCCATAGAGGAAGGACAACTCTTATTAGGATTCATAGAATCAGCAACAACACTTGTAAAGTTAGTATATGTTCAAAATTTTCCAAATATTTTACTTTCTCTCCTTTAGGGCATCACATATGGTCACGATAGAATTGACATGAATCTTCTTGGTGAGGTGTAACAGAATGTAGATTTGCCTAAAGATTAGCACCCTGAGAACTCTGGTTCCATGTTATGAGTGTACATTAAAATACTTATCTATTGATCAATCCTGGGAAATTATGGATTTATGGAATCCTTGGGTATTTGTGGTGGATCTGCCTATGATTTGTTGACCCTTGTAAAAAGATTTAGGAGAATCCAAATTCTCCATGATGGTAGTAAACACTTCATTATTCATAATTCATTCGCTTTTGTAGTTTCAAGTTGTTGAAATACATTTGCAACCAAGGATTTAGTGAAAAAGTTTGAGGTTCTGATTCACCCAAAAATCACACACATGTTCCAGGTTTTAGTTGAAGAAAATTAATAAAACATATTAAATCTGAAAAGATCAAATATTGATGTAAGGAAGCATTAAATTTGTGTTCAGGAAATGAAGTTTAAGAAATTCTTCAAAATACTATCAAATTCTGAGATCTTGGCAAATAATCTTCAAAATACATAGTTAATGTATAGTCCAAATTGGTATATAATCGAATGGATTAATAATGCTAGAGCAACATGTGGTTATATATGTTGCAACATCGTACTTTGACTACAGAAATATAACTGCACAATAGTGATAGTGATTGTGGATAAGTACTAACCATCTAAAAATTATATCACTAGAATGCCACATTTCCAATCTGTTGAGTAGGTGTCACCGAAATGTTCATCTGGAAAGGTTTTAGGATTTGATGCAAAAACCTGTAAAGTGAGGAAAATTTGAGAGTCATAAACTGAAGGTAACAGTGAATGCTTCCATTTTAATTGAAGATAGGGATTATCTAAGGAGATTCACAATAATTTAACAGGCAAGTTGAGCCATTGGAGTTTATGATGTAAACCAGTGACAGTAATCAATGTAATACCTAATAATTTCTATAAAACTGACATGTACCTCGTTTTCCAGACCTTAAACCA
The DNA here is from genome assembly GCA_037158775.1 of Hetaerina titia. Taxonomy (NCBI): domain Eukaryota; kingdom Metazoa; phylum Arthropoda; class Insecta; order Odonata; family Calopterygidae; genus Hetaerina; species Hetaerina titia. The sequence goes on along the minus strand of CM073774.1, from coordinate 76,028,856 downwards.
TTAATTTCTTAGTCATGTAATTAAATTATAATGCTAAGTGCATCAAGTAGGCCTTGAAGAGAAAATTCTTCTGTTCCTCTTCCCTGAAAATCTGGAACCTGGAATGAGAAAAGTGATGCCATGCCAATACTGCTAAAACTCACATTCTGTAGGCAGCTTTTCACTCTGCCAATGAAGAGTGATAATCATTTTAAGGAAAGTTCATTCAATGTAACACATGCTTTTTATTTTACAGGAAAGAATTTGCTGTCGAAATGAAAGTCAAAATGAATTCTACCTATTCAGTCCACAAACTCACACAGATCATCAAGCTTCAAGGCTAACTTTATGCTATAAAAGCCATGTGTTGTGTACAAGTTGTGTATTTCCCTAATTCTCTAGCACTCTTCATAAAATGCCAGTTTTTTCTATTATTTATAAAAGTCACCAGCCAAATCAATGTGATTTTGCTACTTGTGAGTTAAATTTTCATAAAATAGCAAAACATTAGTCCTATAAATGAAATCAGATGTGTACATGTATTACATTTATTTCACTTATTATTACCAAATAATTTTTCTCTAATGACCAATGGCATTGTGCTTTCAATGTGTAATTTCAAATTCAACCATAAATCCTGCAGAATGACAATGCAATTTCTTAGATATATTTACCTTTTGGATAATTTGGGTAAGGTGATTTCTTTTTTTAAAGGGATTATTAATTTTAAAAGTGAAGACAATATTCTAACCTTTTCATCCTCCCATTTTTCTCAGCGATGGAATTTTTTACTCAAATTCTTTGGAGAGGTTACTTCTCTTGACCATTTCTCTCTGTGCCTGACCAAGCAACAGCAATGGATTTCAGTTACTAATAGATGAGAGAGGCATGAAACCAGGTGCCCACGATTACTTAATATATACAAATCCTCCTGCAAAGTTGACTGTAGAGCTTCACACCATGCAATCAGTGTATAAAATCTAATATAAGAATATTAACATGTACTATGTACCTTTTAGTATATCTATTTCAAATATGTAGGTGCTGTTTTCAAATTAGGTAAATGCTATCACCTAGCACTATCACTTTAAAAATTGCTTTTCTTCATGCAGCAAAATGTGTGTTGCCCAATTTCATTAACCATACATGTTCCTCCCGTTGTGTACCTACTGGTATGGGATTGAAATCAGTGTGATATTACCACCCTCTTTTTAGGGAGGGTCGTACCCTTTGTTCTCCTTGCCATAAAAATGATGAGAAAGCAAATAAATATTTTTAAAAATTGGATGGTTAAGTTTACAGTGATGTGGTAACATGCTGATCACTGTTCTATGCTCTCAAACATGCAATTTTCAACTACTAGGCCTGACTATACTTGCAAAGCAAATTAAAATAGCATTTGAACAGTGGATTAAAGCATGGGCAATTTAATCTGACTATATCATATAGCACACGTTTTAATAGACAGTAATTAATAACTTGCTTACTGAAAGTCATAATAAGGGAAAATCATATTAGGTATTTGGTAACTTTTGATCATGAAATTCTAAATTATTTGAACTAAAACTCTGTCAAGCAAGACTTTATTTTTTCTAAAGGCTGTCAAGTCCTCAATATTAATAAAACCATAGATGGTTGTGAAATGAAGACTTGTCACTAATTACATTTGGCATGATGATTAAAGTTTCAGTCATCATTGTGTTTCCATTCTACTGTACATCTTTCCAATATTTATGCTTCCTCAGGCATCAGTTCCATCATTTAAGAATTATATAGTCATTTTTTCATTTTTACTTCATGAAAGGAAATTTTAATTTTTATGCATTGCTATAGTTTCTCCCAATTGTGAATATTCAAGGTGGAATACATCACCAAGCAACCTTAGCCTCCAGAACTTGAACTTATCCTCCCTCACCTCAAATATACTTCCACGCCATTGTAGCTACCTATATCTCCCACATGCAGACAGGTTTTGGAATTGATATACCCATGAAGGAGACTAACCTAATGAGCATCAACAAACCAAAATCAGAGAATATTGAAATGAATAGTTTGCTTTGTAATTTCAATATGTAATGCAAATTCCATAAAGTTACGCCTGAGACAACAAATTTTAAAAAATCAGAGCAATTTGTCCTCTTGATTTAATAGCTGATTGGCCCAAAAGATGCCTGCTAGAATACCCCCAGTGTAATGACCATAATGGTGCCCTGCTTACCTACCCACGTGGATGTACCCAAGTATAGAAACATGGTGGGAATGCTTACTCAATAGTTAGACAATACCAGTAGGACAGTGAGCAAAACCTGAGTGACTTTGTATTCCCCCAACCTGAAGGTCTCACTGGAAAGAGTGTCCCAGAAAGGAAATTGCTTAAGTAGTCAGATGTCTTGTTATGTAGTTCTGCAAACTTGCTTTGGTGGTTCAAGAACACAAATGTCAGCATAGAAACATCCCAGCTGATCAATAATTACTTAATTACTCAGCTTATGTGATGTATGTGCTTATGCATAACCATTAGGTAGCTAAAACTTTGATTGGTAGAAGAAAATCAGTACTTTTGTGGTGACATATTTGGGTAGGCATCAGTGAATTAAACATAATTGTATAGTCACCAATGTAGGTTAAGGTTAGGAGGGTGGAGGAATGGGAAAGTGAAAATTATTAATTAAATATTTCAAAATGTATGTCCACCATTGGTGCCTGTAGTCTCCTTCCAGACAATTTCTTATCTCCTCAACTACAAACTCCCACTGTGGTGTGCGTGTAAAACACCCGAAAGCATTACCTCGATAGGAAATCTGAGCCATGTGTTAAATTATTTTGTGTAAAACTTCCTTTTTATCATCCCATTAAATGCTTTCAATGTGAACCTAAATTAAATGGCATCATATCCATGACACAGGTTTGGACTGGAAGCTGAAATCTTATGAGTAATCTGTAATTCATGAACGGCTTAATTCAGCTGGTGGATTTTATCTGTAGAAATACTGTGAATATGAGTTACGATTGTCACAATCCATCTTTGTCACCTGCACGATGAAACTTTGCACCATAACACAGGCACTTATAGTTTTAGGAAATTGGTATGAATCTGCCTTCTTGTCATGTTGTCCACTAAATATACAACACTGTAAGCATAATAATTATTTATTTGCCCAAGAACAAGTACAGAATAAATACATTGTATTAGGCACTTCAGTATAAGTCACTTATTGTAGAGTAGGATTGAGATGGGTAAATCTACAAATGCATAGAATTAATGATTTAACTTTGCTTGACACTATTCATGTACAATAATCCTTTGCAATAAGTAATCCAATACTGGTAAGTTAAACTGCTAAAATGTATTATATTAGCATGCAGTATGTAATAGGAACAATTCCAATCATGCCAACTAAGCACTATGCATAACATAATAGCATAGTTCACATTTGATTAAACCTTATACCAACCCATTCAGTAAAGCTGGCCAACTGTCAAACTGGTGCTGAAGTACTGTGTGTCATATGTGGTAGCAGAGCTTTGTTAATATTGCTGAATATGGTTCACTCCAAATCTATGATATTTTAGTGGTCTTGTATTTTCAGCTTTTGAGGGTGTTGGACCAGGCCCCAAACCAGTAGATAGTAGAAGGGCTAGCAAATAATATGATTGTCTGTATTAATCTCTTTGCTTTTACTTTATTCTCAGTCATTCTTGTCATTTTAAATCGGCTAATTTGAGTGAAGTGATCATGCTTAAATTCTGTTGAACTCAGTTTTTTTAAGAGATTATTTTTCTCATTTCACTTATTTAAAAAAAAATAATGTTCATTAATATTGTTTCGTGGATATTCTGATGCATTAAATAAACTAATCCATGAGATTTTTAAAATTATTAATGTAATGTTGAATTAATGTTAAACTATGTAACATTTCAGGTGTGTAAAGCTACTTACTATCAGCCATCCAAGCATAAAGGCCGAGCTCTATGAAATGGCAGCAGCGACGGCAACTCAGCTGGAGAAAGTTCACCCTGGAGGAAAGATTGTGGAAGGGGTAAGAACTCATTTTTATCCTTTCTTTTTACCAAAGTGTAGACATCCAATATTGAGGGCAATAAACTAAAACTTATCAAGGAAAAGACCAATTGCTCTCTTGTTAACATAATTTTCCAGTATCATGAGCTTCAAAAGTAGGTATATATATTCAGGACTATTTGTGAGTAGGAATGGGCTGGAATTCCATTGCATAATCTCCTTCTTAATATTTTAATCAAGCTCAAGTATCCATAGAATGAGGAAAAAAGTAGTTAATGACCGAAAAGAGTGCAGAAACCCAAAAAAAACCTACTGCATCATCAATGAATCGCAAAAACGTTAATTTTGGATCACATAGTTTTGGTGACTACTGTTGAGCCGGAATCAAATATAAAACCTGGTTAATAGTATTGCAAAAATCATTAAATGGAATGAGAAGCAAATTCATATTAATCGATTAATGTAAAAATATTAATTATGGTCTTCAACATGGTCATATAAGGTTAAGCATAAAAATTAAAAGTTTCACTCGCCTTTCATTTGCGAGAAAAATATTTTGGAAGCCAAGGTCACAAATTTCATCTATTGATATGCACTAGAAAAAAATGTTGTTGCTTATAAATGACTATGAACCTCTGTGGATAAAGAACTTGTGAATGCCAAACCACTACTGATTGTATGGCAGTCAGATAGGTACACCTATGGTATTGGCCTCATCGGTGGAAAAATGTTGACACTAGAATACAATTAGCCAGCATAATTTTCTCATAAAAATGGTATTTTAATGAGCTATAAATCTGTAAAAATGTTCTTTGACCTTATGATTCCATATTATTTCTACATGTTATTGCGTCAAAATACATATTTATGTATCATAAGTTAAAATATATGGTTGAATATATTAATATAATTGTTTTGCATCCAATCTTCTAGCCGGACCTGAGACTTCAAGTCACTGAGTTGTATAACAGTGTTCAGCAGTTGCATGAAGAATCCTGCACAGTTCTTAGAGAAAAGGCCCAGCATTTGGTGAGTTAATACAGGGATTACAATTAAGTCAAGTTTTTTCAGAGATTATGGTGGTGATGACACCATATTAGTACTCTTTAAGCCCCTTGTATTACAATAATAGAATGTACGACTTTGACTTTTAATAATCAAACCACTTTACTTTTCCACATAAAATTTTTATGTGGAAAAGTAAAGTGGTTTGATTATTAAAAGTCAGTATGAAGATTTTCCACCAAGTTACGCCAGAAACTGTTTTATGTACGACTTTGTTTAAGGAATTTAATAATTCTATTCTCAATGCACTTCAATGATTTCATCATGTAATTATATCATGAAAATCACTTGCAAAGACCAAGTTCAATAAGACGGAGTTAAGTTGAAGAGATAACTTTTTCCAGTTATTATCAATGTCTAATTGTAATGCATTTATACCAGGAGTATATTCATATACCTAGTTTCAAAAGAATTACTGGTGACTACATGTATGTAAATAGTTACCTAATCAGATATTATATGATACCTATGACCATTCAAAATCCCTTCTGTATCTCAAAAGAGAAAATCAATCTTTTTTTACCTTTTTGTATTCACACGGAAAGCATTTAATGTTATTGAAATATTTAAATCATGAATTAGTAGGGGAAAAACTTGAACAAAATATCCAACGAAGGCAGTAGAGAAAATGTTTTTAACAATAATACTGCTGTAATTTACCACTAAAAGCAATATAGCTATGATAACAGAGGTGAAAACTAATACAATTTTCGTTTCTGTTATTATGGAAAGGTTCCACCACACCATGCCTGATTCTGTAATTTATAATAGTAGTTAACCTTCAAGAGAAAGCATTCCACAAAAGGGAAACCAATATTGATAAGAATACCCATACATTAGAGGTAATAAAGAACAAAAAAGAACTACTGATTCAAAGAACGTATATAGATAGACATTAGCCTACCAGATACCTCAAATTTGCTGATAACACCTGGGGAAACATTTTACCTATTCCTTAGGAAAAAGTGGATCCTATGTGCCATTGAATATGCTTTTTCCTTCTTATATACATAGCTTGGATTTAAGATGAATGATGAAATGAATATGCAGATAAAAGTATTAAGAATGTTTAACTCATTACTAAAATCTCTATGTGGCATGAGATACTACTATAAGTACAGAAATTTAAGGAGGAATAAGTTTCATATGGGAACAGTTGTGATCATCACACTAAGAAATTGAAAACTGAGAAAGGCTTTGGACAGTGTCGCTACACTCCTCTAAAAATTCACAATTCTTACCTCATAAAAGCTCCATGGCTTACCCAGATAACAGGCATAATCCACTCCAGTCTTTTTGGTAAAATGAAACAATTTTTCTCCTATGAATTAATGTAAAATATGATATTGTATCCCATTCCAAAATAGATAAACTATATTCAAGTTTTAATGAAGAAAATTATATATGGATTGTTTAGGATGATGAAACATCTTCATCTCTTCCTCTGTCAAGGAATGAGCCCACCCAGAATGCAAGTTTGACTTGTAGAAAACAAAAAAGAATCAAATTAGTTAGTTCATCATTTATAATACATCCCTAATTTTATTTACTAGAGACATTTACGCATACTCAGTAATGCATGTCAGGGTAAGATGCAACCATGATCTCCACATCACATTTACCCTGATTTTCTGGACTTCACACTTCTTGAAGATCCGAGGAGTTTCTGAATGGTAAAAAAGCAGGGGTTTAATTTTCAAATCACTACTTCCATTGGCACAAAATAACAGCTTGAGATGGTTTTTCATTGGCTTGTGGCTGGGCAATGCATTCTTCCTGCTGTTGTATGGGTTTGCTTTAGAAAATTTTCCCAGAAAATATCCATTTTGTCACAATTAAAAACCTATTGCGGTGGGTAACAGAATCTACAAGCTTCTTGAAGCTGCTGGTTAAGATCTCTGCTACCTTTGAGTCAGAGCTTGCTGCTTAATCATGCCTCATAACACGTTCCTCTCTTAAACTTCTCAAATCACCCATGGTTCCCCTCAAATACTTCTTTGGCCATTGATGGTTTTCAGATTTCCTGCAACAACTTTCCCTCTTCCCCTGTCATTTCTTTGTCTGCCTCTATTCAGTTTAATCTTTTTATCATTCTTCATACTCTCATTTCAAATTTATGCTCATCCTCTTTCCTCAAGGACTTGGTGTGTGATTATAGATATGTAATAAGCATCTCAACCTGCAGTCTGAGCTTCCTATAAAACAAAGTTGGTATGCAAAGATCTAGTAAAGCAGCTCCAATGTTTTGTGGTATGGCCAGAAATGAATTACATTGTATGAAAACAATTCAAGCAATTACGATTATCATGATTCATTACATAATTATGATGATAACACACACATTCATTATGAAGATCCATCATTGTATGTGTCCTAGGTTTTAAATCCATGCAATTCTATATACTTACCATGTGAATGAACTTGAATAATACTGTCTTCTAAATAAAATATTTTTCCTCTCACTCAAAACATCAGTCCATAAGGGAGGATTTAGAGACCAAACTGAGCTCTGCCCTCTCAAGCATGGAACGTGAGCTGCAGCACTGTCAAAAGGACAACAGTGGCCTGGTTCACCTCCAGCCGGGTGGCCGCAAGGCCTGCGACGAAGGCAAGAAGGGTGGCAAGGCCCCACTCTTCTGGGTGAAACTCAAGAGAGGAGCCAGGGGTGGGGGTAGCAGCGATGGCTCATCCTCGCACACTTCCTCACAACACTTCCTCACCTGGGGCACGGAGGAAGTGAGTGCCTGGCTGGACAGACTCCAGCTCCCAGAGTACAAAAGCACCTTCGAGAAGCACGACATTCGAGGGAAGGAGCTTGTAGCACTGGGCAGGCGAGACCTGAAAGATCTCGGCGTGGTTAAGGTAGGTCATGTGAAGCGTATCCTTGCCGCAGTTCAAGACCTGCAGCAGGGAAAGGACACATCCGGGCCTGCAGAGTGAGTGAAATTGTTTTACGGGTACAGGACAGCAAAGCTATGACTGAAAAAAGGTCTATGTCTTCTATTTTCAAAAAGATTACCCTAGGAGTATTCTAAAAGGAGTCTCGAGTGCAAACTATATTGCCCTTTCGAAGTTATTATTTTTCGCAAAATAATGAATAGGGGCACCCATTTTTTTAATCCATGTCTTGACGACTAATGCAAATAAAGAGGAAAGTGGAAGGTGTCATCGGACAAAGGAAGGTTAGGTGTGACTTGTCCCATGTTTAATGTTTTACATGCAATATAAAAGACATTGAATGGAAAAAGTACTAAGCAGTGACAAATCACGTTGTTTAAGAATCAAAACTATAAAGCAATAAACATACTTCTTAGTATTCTCCAAAACTAACTGCTGATTAATGAAAGCTGTGGGAAAGCAAAATTTTTCTTCCAAACTTTTGGACAAAAGGTCTCACTTTCTTGGTATTCCTTTTATGGTTACTTGGGAGGTGTGAAGAAAGAGGTATTTTTCATGATGTCAAGTGGATATCTAATTTCTTGAAATCTGTGGGAACAAGTTATGAAGCGGGTTAATAGGATATTAATCTTTTATTATTGAAACATTTCACAATACTAATTTGAGGTGCTTTGGTAAGGACTATTTTTTAATCACCCAATCTGTATAATACCTCAGGAAAAGGAACTCAATTGAGGCTTTCCTTTGGGCCTTGACTCTGCCCACTCCTTTCCAAATAATTTCTGCTGCATATGCTAACATTTCTTGGGTACACTGTAATAACTTTTATCTCAAATTCATTTGCTTTTTGGGAAACTGCAGGAAGAAATTAGCTATGGGCTGAAAAAAAAACTTTTATGGAATAAGACAGAGAAGTTGATTTTTAGGGTTAAAAATAAATATATGCATATATAGCCATCTGCAATAGTATACAGACAATACACTTAAAAGCATGTCTGATCTAACCAAATGACATTCATGTTTCCCTGTGCAACTAAATTTAAAACATACTTGCTCTCTTCTGTTATAAGCCCATCTATGCAAAAAGTAGAAGGCAGTCAGTAAAATGAACGCATTCCTGATGACCTTACTAGCAAGGCTTATCCCCAGAATAATTTCACAGCTCCATAATTTGTGTCATCCCAGTATTTTAATGCATTTGTCAAATTGGACCTTTTAATGTTCTGAGAAGTGCTGTGTTTTAGCACTAAGAAACTTGATGCATAAGCATTTCATAAAATCATGAAAGATTCCTCTCCAACCTGTTGGTATATTTTGTCAAAAATAATTTCATCTGATTGTGTGGCCTTCAAAGATTTTTATACAAAAAAACATTAGGGATAGTCGTGGTGTAGATGACAAGCCTCTCTATTTATGCATGATTTTCATGCTTCAACCATTTTAGACTTCCCAGTATACACTTGCTTACCCATTTATCCTGTTGACTCATTCCAAAAAATTTTCTGATGGAGATAAAATGAAGTGACTACTGTGATGCTGTTTTGTAACTCTTTCCTCGTTCCTATCACTCTTGTAAAGGGATTTCCTTTCTTTTATGTTGTATAGTGCCTGAAAGGATGCAGTATTTTTATTACTATTGGTATGGTATTTCATATACTTCATTCTTTGATGGTGCAACCTGGTTGTGCCTTAAAGCCATCTTCCCTATCCATCTTGCCTTTATACAACCTATCTATTGGAACCTATTGTTCCTTCCCCTTGTTGTAACCTCTGGTTTTTAGAATCTTCTAACCTCTGTCGTACATGTGCAGCTATCCTAAAAGCTGGGCTCTTATAGTTGGTTAAAGTAAATCATTAATGAGCAGTTCCTAGGGATAGTTTAATAGAATAATGCTGGTATGTGACAATATTAACAAAGGTTTAACTGATAATATCATAATGCTCTTGAGAAGTGTAAGTTATTCCATGTTAATATTAATAGATTGTTAACATTTATTTATGTTTAAAAAAAAGTGTCTCATCTTTGCCTTCATATGTTTTGAAGTTGAGTTTTTTTGTAAGGACCTTGAACTAGCGAGTGAAAGTTTTGATATTTAAATTAGTACAAGGAAACATTTTTCTACCTCTTGGTGTGATAGCGGAGACAATCTAATTGATATTGGTGAGCAAGTGTTATGAATTGTCAAGGATTTATCCTCCCAATTTCTTACTTCCCTATCTTGACTTGAATGAGATTACCTTCAGCCAAAGGCTTTCAAGTCTTCGCATCAAAAAGGATTCTTTTGAAACTCTTTAACTAGTCAAACTGTGGGGCCAACAGCTACCTTTCCCTAAAAAGTGTGCCTCTCTGCACAACTGAGTGTGCATGTTTTCAATGCAATGGCATGAAAATGTATTTAACCTCAAATAACATTCCATCATTCATTTGAGGTTTACTGCAATACATTTCAACCATTGTATGTTCTCCGTGTATCCTAAGACTGCTATTTTTCTGTGATATTGTATGTTGACTAGCATTTTTCATGGTACCTTATTGTGTGCTGTTTGTAATTTTTGTCAAAAAATGTATGCATTTTGTCTTCACATATCATTATGCTGATTCATTTTTATTTTCTGATAAAAGCTTCAAAGAAGCAGATCTTATTGATGAAGCATGAACATTTGTATTTCATTTAATCTAAAGACTAGTTATCTACTTAATTAAATAAAAATTGAATCATGCAAGGAATTGCTTATAAAATGCTAACATTGTTCTCATGTTAAACATATGCACTGCATTTGTCGCAGTTATCTTTTTAGCTACCAATATTTAATAGCATAATCATAAAAACGTTCTTCATAAATAAAATTCACTTATAGAAATGAAATTTTCCATAGGCATATATTTAAATTATAATGTAGGGATTAAAGTTTTTATGTATTTCATATTTCTTCATGCATAAATCTAGTTAATCTTTTTGCAGTGCCCCTTCTAAAGTTTCATTCAAGTTATATGATTTCAGGATATTTTTTAGAATAATGACATCATGTAATATGAACTATTTAAAAATGTTTAATCGAATACAAGGGAAAATTACGTACAATATATGCACATCGAATGAATTTTAACTGCCATATTTAATTTTAATTTTTCTCACACTAAAATAAATAATAAAGTCTGCAATACTATTTTAACAAATTACAAATGAAATATTTATCAACTTGAAACTACTTTGTGCGATAATATTGTTATTGATTCAGGATGGCACTTTAAAGAAATATATTTAAAATTAATGAAATAATTAAAGAGTGCATTTCAAAATGGCATGAATACCCTTCAATGACAAATCGATAAAATACTTTTTCAGATCATTGCTATTTTGTAAGTAAAAGACATTTATAATAGAATCACTATTAAACTCTTGCAATAAAGTAATTTTCAAAATATGCTGATTCTTGATATCAGAATAAAGCTATAATAAGAATAAAAAAATTGCTTTAATCTCTTTATTGTGAGTAGTGGAAAACACTACATATTTATCATACACTGGTTCCTTTCACTAACTTTAGGGATTTAATTTAGACATTGTGTACCAGCAATACTTTAAAATCATTCATAAGGATAAATTATTGATTTTGTTACATCTCCACTAATAATTAATCTGAAAATCACATGTTTATTACCAGTATTATAGACTCAATAAATATTTCTAGCATTTTTTCATAAAAAACAACCTTGTATTTATCAAGGTAGCGCATAAAATAATTTCTTCAAATGAATGTAAAGAAAATTGCTGTGAATTTTTGATACATTCTTTATTAACTCCTTATGGTACCTTTGTGCCATGGCACAATGTTCATACTAAAATTGGTGTTAACGTTTTGTTATAAGACCTTGCCTTAATAAAATAAAGGTGAGCCAAATGTGTTGATGCTTTAATTTTTTCAAGGTTTATAAAAATGCAATAAAGATGATGTTTTATTATGTCACAGTGGGGAACCATTGTAAAATTTCTTTAAAAAAATAAAAACTAAGTGAGTGGCAGTGATAACTTCTTTATCAAAATTCAACTGTCATAGAACTTTCATTCGATTATTTAATGGCATGAAGCAGCATTGTAATTTCATGAAATATGAAAGCATAAGCTTCCTGTAGATAGCTATGTAATTAGTGAAAATGCTTAAGGAATTCAACTGTGAAAACATTCATAAATAAATTTTTGGCACATATTTAAATATATCTTCAATTATGTATATCTGCACACAAAGACAACAATAACTCAGCACAAACATTCCAAATATTTTAGCATTAGACAACTTATTAATACAATCATGCTCACCAGAGACATAGTTTTCTAATGTTGTTTAAATCTGTAATGTATTTCAGATTTAACCCGTTACTGAGGTGTATTGTTGGTCTGTTATTTGCTGTTAATGAGGTTTTAGCATGTATGTCAACCTTATGCAGTGTCAATTGTTGATTTCTTTGTCAAGAATTAAAAAATCCACTCTAAGTCAATGTTTTATTTCAATTTGTTTACTGTACAATTTAAAAAAAAATGCTTTTTAAGCTTTACCACCATAAAACTTGTTTTCCCTGAAAAGTTGTACTGGAAGGTGTTTTAGCAACGTTAAAGTAATCTCACTGAAGATTAGCAAGAAATGACACAGCCATGGCTGAAAACAGGAAACTTTGCAATCAACTTTGTACACGGACATGAAATTGTGTTGGTTACATCAAAACATAAAATGCATAAAAATTAATGTAGTTCCTTTGACTTAAAATATTCAACCAAAACTTGCAAATAGTTATAAAAATATCACTGAAGAAGTGACAGTAAATGCATACATAATTTCCATTCAATCCTAATTTTTTTTGTAGTATGTTACATAACAGAACATGAGGTTCTCCAGTTATATAGGCAGTACAAAATTCTGATGCAAATCATAATTGTATCTAAATTTATTTAGTTCTTATAAAAATGGCTCTTGTAAAAAAACTATGTTTTCACTTTGCGTTTAAAACGATTTATCTTCAATGAGATTGCAAACCCTGAAAAGTATGAATTTCATTCTATAAGACAAAGCAAAAATTAAAAAATGATTGAACTGTGCATGATCTTCCTTACATGAATAATGAAATGGACCCCAAAAAAAAAAAGATGAGTTGTTTTCCTGAATCTAAACAGAATTTTTCACCAACATTCTAACACAAAACAAGCATTTTGGCTATCTGCAATTAAAATTTCATAAAGAGCCAATTCACTAGGAAGCTTGTTTGTGAATCTGCATGATGACAATCTATAATTTTTGAGTAACCATCTTAATCTTCCTTGATTGTCAGGATATTCTTTGATCAGGAAAGTTCCACAAGCCTACACACAAAAGAACAAAATAATAAGCTTAAATATTTAGACATAAGAAAAAGCATGATTGAAGCTTATAAATTATGCACTTCACTATTTCCAAAACTAGGTAATAAATTTGCTCTCTCACAACAATATTTACTTTTTAGTAAATATTAAAAAAAAAGCATTTCTGGCTTGAATAAACTATCTCTTATGCATTCAATGGTAGATTTGTAAAAGATTACTTTGGTCAGATACCAAATCATTAAAGTTAAGTATGCATTATGAAAGTAACACATGGCATCAAAATTTTGGCAAAATCTTGTACAAAATTTTGGCAAATTGGCAGGTAAGTATTATGAAATTCCTAATCGCCATCATTTATGGTTTCAAGCAGTTGGTATATCATCAAATCAGTAAAATAAACGCAATATCAATATTGAAATGCACGAGCATGGACTCAAGGGTGAAAAAATGATAAACTTCCAAAGAAGATGATCCTAGGTTATAAATATGACATAATAAGATCAATTTCCTTCACTTTTCCATGAACATAAAGGTTCATTTACCTTTCTCTAACACTTAATCAATTTTAACTAGCTTCTCCATATTTTTGTTTGACTGCATTGAGAAGGGCATCACAGGTCTTCTTAGCATCACCAAGCAGCATCGATGTGTTTGGTTTGTAGAAAATTGGATTGTCAACAGCAGCATAACCAACTCCTAATGATCTCTTCATCACCACAACCTGTTGAAAATAATTGAATTAGTACTTTTTTAGTGTCATCTAACAATGCCATCCATTACACAAGGTACTTGTTACAACATACCCAGTTGGGTAGGTGCATACATGTTAAGGGTAAGAAGTGCTTTACCAACACAACTACAAAGTGAGCATCAAAATCATCAACATGAAAACATACTCAACAATTATCAACAAAAGATGTATATATTTCATACTATCATTATTATGCAGCAAAACAAAGCCAAGTTCAACTTGATAACCAATGCTGATGTAGGGGGGAAATGGAAAATTTTTTGTCTCACAAGTTTAAACTTTATCAGTTCAAGTGCAATCATCAATGAATTCATGTCTCTCTCTGTCAATAAATAATTTTAGTCTTATATATGCTGTTACTGGTCCGGTTTACTGTATTTTTATTTTTGACAGTATATTTGTATTCAAACACTAATTGCAACGTGTTGTGTTTGTCCCCAATATTTGCAATCAATGTGATATGTTCCAAACATGTCTTTTAGGAACCAATAAACACCATCACCATCAATATCAAAACAGCCCAAAGCAATAGATGGGAGTTGGATGATAACTAATAGGCACAAACCTGCTGAGAATTCCAAACTCTTAATACAGGCATTCCAGCAATTATTGAGTTGGGGTCATCTTCCGCAGCACTGTTAACAGTGTCATTAGCTCCAATAACAAGGGTGAGATCAGTTTCTGGGAAGTCTGAATTGATTTCATCCATCTCAAGAACAGAATCATAGGGGACACCAGCCTCAGCCAGCAAAACATTCAACTGTCCAGGCATACGTCCTATAAAATATGAACACACATTAAATTAACCTCAATAAATGCATGAGACATAAAACAATTGATCAATATTATTTCTGTGGCTAGGGCTACATACTAGTTCCTACAAAAGTATATGTTTACATTCTGAACGGAATTATCTTCTACCGTTAAATACTATATAAAATGTTTTATGACCCTCTAAATTTTAATACTGTTACTAAATAACCTTACATAATGAGATTGTGATGATAGGTTTGTCTTGAACCTTTCATCATTTGCTAATTATAGCAAAAGCCATTAGTTTAATAATATATAATACCTGCAACAGGGTGAATTCCAAAACGGACATTCTTTCCCTTCTTCTTAAGCAAATCAACCATTTCAGCAAGGGGATATTGAGCTTTGGCCACACACAAGCCGTAACCTGCACAAAAGAGAACATCCAAATGATAAATGAAATTGTCCAAGTCATTAATTTAGGTACATGAAAAATAAAAGCCATAATACTTACTGCAAATAAACTTTCTGAAAAACTGAACTCAATCTCCCTTTCATGTTTTTAAAACAAAATTTGAAAAAATTAATAAACATCTAATCATGAAATTTATAATGTTTTAACAATGTAGCCCCTATGTAATTATGTATTACTGTATAGTATTGGAATTAATACTATAGAATATAGAAATGACTTTAAAACCACTTCAGAGTCAATATGCATAATGGCAGCAGACAAATGAGACTTTCATTGTGTATAACAATTTCTATTTTCCACAGGAGTTTGCATTTGGTGTAATGTTTTTTGAACTCCCAGCATCAAGTACACACAATGACAGGGACCTTAAATAAACTATGGGAACTTCAAATGGAAAAGGATATGTTAAAACCACAGACTGGTGAATCCGAGGATGTTCCACCTTAATTGCATCATTGTAATATCTCGGGTATAATAAAAAATTATCAAAGATTAAATAACATATTTGTGCCTGTAGAATAGACATTTAAAATGGCAGATGCTCAAAGAAAAATTCCAATTCAATATCTGATTTTATACATAACAGGTAATTCTTAAATTAATGAACTACAGCCATTTTTAAGATTGAAATGCACAAAAATACTGTGCCTTTTGAAGCTACAAATGCTTCTTTGACCACGAATTTTCTTTGATTTCACTATCTCCAAAAGTTTTCTTCATTTCTGCAGTTTAGGAGAAGAGAACCATATTTAATTGAGAAAATATCCTACAATGTTTACATATATTTTTCGTACAAGAGGTTAATGGATGTTTGCAATTAGTGTCTCTTCCACATTACCAGTTCTATCAGGTATGTGTCTGGATATGTAGTACTGGTATATTCACTAATATTATATGATAGTTCAAAACTGAAAAACACTGATATTTCCCATGTGATTCTCATGTATGGTAGGGATGACCACACCAGTTTTTGAACCAGCCATCTAATCTTAATTCACACAAACAAACATTTAAGTAGAAAGAACATAATAATACATTCATCTATTCTATTACAATAATTTCTTTTGATAAAAAATAAATATTAATTTGAGTTAACTTCATCAAAGCATAAATAAATACAAAAATTTCAAGTTAAAAATTAATAACGCATGCTTAAATCAATAATGAACTTCAGAGCATGAGAATGAGAACATGATAGTTTTGCCCACCTGGTGTGATAATAATATTCCTAGCATTTTCGATCATCTCTGCAGCACCAGTTACATCTACTTCTGTATGAGTTCCTGTGATCTCCATTGCTTTTCCAGTGCCAGTTGATGATGTTCCATAGCCTCCAAGGATGACATTCGGCAGGGATCTATTCATTGCCTGCACATGTAGAGGTTGTGGTTTTGGTGGTGAGGGAGAATTCAGAGGTTCTGATCGGCAATTTAATAAATGGATGTATCTAAATTTGTTAGTCACCATAATGGATAGTATTCTATACACAGTATAAAGGGACTAAGACACATCTGGGATGGGAAGAAAAGCAGATTGCAATAAGGTTAATTCAAAGTACTATGTAATTTAATCTTAGTTTTTCTCAAAAAAAAAACTGAGCACCAGAAGAAAATGTAGAAACTATGCTCTTAATAACCTGATGGCAGTAAGCAGCAAGAGAAACCATTTCTCAGTTTCTTGGGACAATGTAAATTATTAATCAGCTGAGTAAACTGATTCCTTTCATAAAAAATATAGCATGCAACACACTTCAGGAACAATTGCTTAAAACTTAATATAAAATACCGAAATATTTAGAATAAAATTGACGAAGTGCACACAAAATTTCTGGATCTTAATATTTCCTACACAATTTCACCGTGACTGAAAGTGTCTAGACAACTCAAACAATCCATTCACATTTAATTGTACTCGCCATAGCAGTTTTTCGAGCAGCAGCATGGGACTTACCTTACACATGATGTAAGACAGAATGGCTCCTGAAGACCCAATCAAAGCTCCCACAATTGTCATTAGGTTGTTGTTGAGCATAAATCCTTCCGCACACAAAGCCCATCCACTGTAACTGTTGAGCACTGTGATAACTACAGGCATGTCAGCACCTATTTGTGTAAATTACACACATGATGAGTACAGCAGATGATGATGCACAGCAGAGCAGAAACAGTAATTAGATGTAGACTGTGTAAATAAATAAGCAGCAACCCTAAGGTGGTCAATAGAATAGGTGTTACACTCATCAATTACTCTAAAGTCAAATCATACTGCAGGAAATCGCACATTCAGTCAAGGAGGTTGAGCTCCTTCCTCTGCGCTGCCATTGATTTAGCCGAGTTTTCAGAAGCACCATAAGAATTGGGACTTTGAACCCTTTGAGCATTTAAATACTGTAGTACTAACCAAATTGACTAAACCCCTCACAAACATGAAAAAACCTTTCCTTCTCGGAACAAGTTTACTTAACCAAGGAGAAAGCCGTTTTAAGATTCAGTTGAAAGAGGACTACAGTTATAAATGAAATGGGGACTAATATGAAATATCACGCACCCTTAGAAGGAAAGTCATTATGCATTTCTTAATGATACTAATTTATGGAAACGTAAGGTGAACCATGATTAATGTGATGCTACAATTCAAACTATAATATTTTGATAATGGAATGTAAAACTAATTATTTCAAGTCCATTTTAAGAAGCCTAGTATTTCAGGATGATAAGGAATTACTGAAAAAGAACATTGTTTATGTCCTGTCTGAATGAAATTACAATTTTCTTACCTCCAATAGCTGCCGTCAAAGTTACTCCCATAATAGATGACAAAGCTGCAGTAGTTCCAAGCATGGACAAACCAACAGTAGATGTTGCTTGATCTCCCAGGAAATAATAAGCCATTGCTCCCACATTACCAGCTAAAAGTGCAGAATTTAGAGCATGCCTTCCAGGAAGCAACAAGGGAGCTGAGTTCAGAATTCCTTGGAGTTTTCCATATGCAACCAAGGAGCCACTGTAAAAATGTTTATTATTTTGAGAATTGAGTCAATTTTGGCCTTGATCATTGGCTAATAAAATTGAATAGCAAATAAAGTTGACATGATTAATTAGCATTTGGAAATTTATAACAGCAAAAAAAATACCTGAACGTTACACCTCCAATGTAAGTTCCAAGGAAAAGAGCAGTCTTCACTACATTAGCTGCTGGATCTGTAGCAAAGTTGGGAAAATCATGGATGTACGTGGCAACGCAAGTCAAAACAGCTGCCATTCCCACCAAACTGTTGACCATTGCATGGAAAAGAATAAAACGCAATTCATGAATCAAACAACCACAACAAAGAAATCAAGCCATTAGCAATCAAGCTAAAAGAATTGGTACATACTAAATTGACCTGAGAACACAAAGATGTATTTTATCTAAAGATATCTCCACAGAAACTCAAGAGTTAATGCATATTCAATACATTTCCTTTGCTTGCAAATAGCATGCATGCATATCCAAAAACATTACTCAAAGAAATGAATTAATCCCAAGCTGAAATTTATACTCCAAGGTGCTCTTTGTGTGACATCCCAAGCTGACCTAAGAGACTAATCTTAAGTCAAAATGACATCAATGATTCTTCTGTCACATGAAAATTAACTACTGTAGCATGATGGGTAGGATTTTGTCAAAAATTATTTTTTTTTGTAAAACTACTTTATCGTACTTAATTTTCCTACAGCCACAGGCTTGTGAGTTCTGATGACCCTTAGAGCTGTCCTGGTGGGAACATTGATAATTTCTCTGGCTACCCGATCCAGTTAGTGGCATACTGAGTGATGGTGTCACATTAAAAACACTATTGAGGAAGGCAACAGGAAACCATCTCAATTATTAATCACGTGGTTTTGATGACGGAGAAGATAGATGAATTGAGTCCTGGCAACTATGGGACTTGACCCAATCGGTTGTGTGTCATGCCCGGCAGCGGGAGATACAAGGCTTCACAGGTCATCATCTTACAAAAGCCTTGCAAAGCAAAACCAACAGCAGCAGCAGAGAAGAAGACTGAATTAGTGAGAATAGGAAGGCTTATTGAGTTAAGCATGCCTGTCTGAATCAAATTGTATTTCTCGGCTCAATAACTGCCATAATAAATTGTTGCAATTTATCTTATTCCCAGGTATGGGGGCCGCTCTTATGGTAGCAAGTATTCACTTCACAAAGCACAGCAAAGTTCCTTATGACAAGTGGGCGAGCATATTTTATACTCAAAATTTCACTTGCATGCGTATCTTCTATCTTTAGGATGCTAAGTCTAAACAAACTTTGTAGGATTGACACAAAAATTAATTTATGAGATATAAAAAAGAATGCCAATGAGTTTACACTAGTATCAGTAAAAATAAATAATAATCTTTATTTTTGGGGCGAGACAGGTTTTCATCTCTTCCACATAAACCCTTTTATGGGATCCCTCTATGCCCTTCTAAGGAGATTGCCGAATGTTTCTTCATGCAGGAAATGTTATAACCTTACTTTAGGCTGAAAATGCATTGGGATGCAGTAATTTGCAGATATTTATAGGATTAAAAAAATATTTCGGGAGTAAATAATATTTTTCAACCCAAGTTGGACTAAAAATTAGAGCTCATAAGTTTTAAAAATTGACATGTGATGGTTGCAGGATTAAATTTGTAAATCAATCTCTAAGAAATAATGGTTTAACCCTTAACAATAGAAATCTGGTTGGAAATTAAAAGTGGTTAATAATTCTTGAGCATAGAGAAGCTGTTTCAGTACCTATGAAATGCAGCCACAAGTTGTGGAAGATCTGTGATTTCAATTTTCTTGGCAATAACTGTACCAATTGTCCCACCAACAGCCATGCTGGCTCCCATCTGCGTGAGAACTTCCATACTTGGAGCCAGCTGGCCTAAAGTAGCAGCTATGCCTCCAGACACACCAATCTATTAAAAAATAAATGTAAAAAAATCACCCATGAAATAAGTAAAATTACAGTAAATTTTGGTTACTGACTAAGCAAGCAAATGCTATAACTAAAGAGATCAATCGGTATGCTTTTTAATTAACACTGATGAATTATTAATACCAGCACTCAATGCCTCCCAATTCTTTCAGTAATACAATAAGGGTGACATTAGGTTAAACATTACAGAAAAACACACCACACTATACAAGGATCAGTATATTGTAAAAATCACTAAACATTTGACTGAAATTTGGGCACTATTCTTAATTTATTCATTTTAGAATAAAAGAGATTTTTAAGGTGATCTAATGGTTGTGTGGTCATACCAATCGAGTGGACTCCACCAAGTAATGACTCTATCACAGCAGTACAACATATAATTGCAAGATTCAAAGTGGAAATATTAGGTTAGTCAATGGCCATTATAATCAATGATCTAGCAATGTTGGCTTCACTCATTTAGATTTGAACTGCATGAAAAACTAACCATTCCAAGAGCATTTCCTAATCGGGATGTTTTCTGAGAGCTTAGACCAGCTAATGCCCCCACACAGCACAGAGATGATGCTAGATATGCCATCTGATGAAGTTCAGGAGATGCCCCACCTCCCATAACACCCCACGCATATGCACCCAGGAATGCAGCGGCAGGGATCCCATAAAGGTACCCATACTCTGGTGGATCTGTGGGTCTGAGAAAATAGAAACATTTTAGGTCAGGGCAAGGAACAAGGAAAAATAATTTTTTTCACAAAATGAAAACAGTGGCTGAAATGTAACAGATATTGAGAAGTAATATTTGGCTGATTCCAATGACCCTGTAACAAAAATCCATTAGGCATGCACAAAGAGAAAACTCGCAGAATTCTGGCAGATGCTATAAAATTTAAAAATCAACATCAATTTTGGATGAAACTGCAGAATTGCTCAATAAGTCTAGCCCACAAAAAATAAGAAGCAATCTTGTTTGATATGATGAAAAGGTTGTCCACACCTGACTCAACATGGAAAAAGATTTTAAGTAATAACATTATGGACTCTTTCACATTTAAGATCAGGCCTGTCAGTTTTTCATTATGGCAATACCATATCTAAACAGTTGTGCCCCACTATCTCCTGATTTAGTGTCCTCTGTTTCAGTTATCTGTGGTTTCCAGGAGCAAAAAATAAATAAATAATTAAGGAAATAAAATGACTAAGAAAAGTTTCAGCAACAATACATATGGTGAAATCCAGCAGCCCAAATATACCAATAGTATACTTGTGAGAGGGATAAAAAGAGAAAGTACACAGTAAATGTATTTATTCAAGTACATAGAGTGTTATGACTTCTCTGAACAACTGATGTTTAACAATGCATAATTCATGATTTAAACTTTATTATGTTTATATTGATTTCACATTTATCATACAATTTACAGAATTCAGTATTATCTATGGTTTTAACCAACCATATCAGGCCTCTGAATATATTCCCTTTGGATATGTGGAACAATTAATAAATAAAAATAAAGAACACAGTGTAAATGTATGTTTATTTAAGGTTGATTGGGGAGCAACATCAAACATTATGTGTGACAATTTTATTAGGTAATCTACCGTTTAAGGTAGGTTTTTGGATGGACACAACTATCAAATAAACATTTTGTGACTACCCACCTAGCAAACTAATCTACAGTATATCAGGTCCCTCTTCATCTCCGTGTACTTCTTTCCTCCCTTCATTCCGTCCAACATCCCTATCCTGTTCCTGCCCTTTCCTCGTTTGCCCAACATTCTCCCCTCTATTACCTTCTTCAACATTCCACTACCGCTCAATACGCCTTTCATCCATTTTTCCTGCCTCCATAGGACTTCTCTCAACAAACCCCTCTCCTCACCCACCTCCTCACTCCTCCAGTACTTCCTCATTGGTCTTCCTTTCGGTCCATTTCACCTTCTCCATTCTTCTCCACACTCACATTTCAAAAGCCTCCAATCTACGTCTATCCTCCTGCTTCAGCGACCACGTTTCCACGCCGTACATAGCTATGCTCCATATCAGAGTTTTTACGAGTCTTGTCTTAACATCCCTACTCAACGTCCCTGTCATCAACTCCCTCCTCCTTGAGAAAGCCTCCTCGCCTAGGGCAATTCGTCTCCTTACGTCCCTACCACTTTGACCGTATCGGTCCAAAACATTTCCGAGATATGTAAACTGCTCTACCTGCTCTATTTTTTCCCCGCCTATTTTAATATTTAGCTTAGCCTTTTTCTTTCTGGAAAATCGCATAACCTTTGTTTTATTAATATTGATTCTCATCCCATATTTATCGCACTGAACCTCCAATTCACTCAGCAATACTTGCAACCCCTTGGCTGACTAAGCAACTAATGCTTGGTCATCAGCAAACCTAACCGATTTTATGAATTCTCCTCCGACTTTCATTCCTACCTCCAGTTCTTCCCATGCCTCTTTAATCATTTCCTCTACATATACGTTGAACAGCACCGGTGACAATGGGCAACCCTGCCTTACCCCTCTTCCTAACACTGCCCATCCGGACTCTTCGTTCCCCACTCACACCTGAGCTGTCTGAGACATGTACAGGTTGCGGATCAGTCTCCTGTCCCTCCAATCCATTCCTATTCTCTGCAATACACGGATTAATTTTTCCCAATTCACTCTATCAAATGCTTTTTCGAAATCTACAGAACAGGCAAAAACGTCCTGGTTGTATTCTATATTCCTCTCAATTAGTGATCTCATTACTGCAATATGTGTGACAATAATGGTAATGAATTAAGAATTGTTTCAATGTTAGCCATTGATATTTAAGATGAAATCAAATGTAAAGACAGAACCAGACAGTAGACTACTCAATTTAACATTTAACTAGGGACCAGGAATGGTCATTTCAGTATTCCTGATTGCACAATAGGGTGTTTATCATAATCACATTATGTTAGCAGTGACCCATTAGCAGCCTGCTTGGGTGAGAGGTGCATAAGAAATTGATGTAATATGCATCAAGTAGGGGAGTTCAAGTCACGGAGTAAAGGCATATATTGGGTAATCACATCTGTTTTATATGAAGACTGCTGGCTTTGAAACTTTAGGCATCACATTGTACCTCATGCTTGCTTCTAATTCACTGAAAGAGTCATCACAGAAGTTAACAGAGTTCCTTCCAACATCCCTCTTCAAATGAAGAAGCTCAAGAATGTGTGCTGACAACAGCTTACTTCTTTTGCACAAACAATTATATAGGCTTTAAGAAAACTCCAAACAAGAATTGAGATAAAGAGTCCAGTGAGAAGAGAAGAGAAACATGAAATATCCTTCGAATGGTACTTATCTCACTGTACTCAAAAGATTAAGGGATGACCATGGTAATTATTAAGCATTACATACTACAATGATAAAAGATTAAAAGTGCATGCTGAAGATCAATCCTTGAGAAAAAAGACAGAACTATGACACTTGCAAGAAGAAAGACATTCCATAAGCAAAGACATTCGTAAAATCTGTAATTTAAAAAGAATACAATGTACTAATAGAGAGCTTGATCATTTTAGGCTCAAAAAGACACAGATATATTCATTCAAAAATAAATAACCATGTGTTTACATTCAAATCTCATTTTCAATGAAAGTGTTAAAAAACCTGAAGTTTAACAAACCCCACCAAATAATTTTACGGCTCATCTATCCTTACTACCATTAATAACTTTAATTAATCACTATGCATGGTTGATATAACTGCTACATATCACTTTGAAACAGGATATCTATGCCATGGAATGAACTAAAGATGAATATTCTACTTTGTGTTACTAAAGTGAACTTGTGTTAGGAAGTTAAAAAAAAAACTCATTAGTGCTTCATGGAGTTTTATAGCATACCAATAGCCTTAAGGAAGTTCCCTCTTCTATGAATAGAGTTAAGAAATTAACTTGCAATTCATACCGTTTGAACATATCCAACATCCTCTTGGTAACCAGGAATCCACCGTAAACATTGATAAAGGAAATGAATGCTGCAGAAGCTGCAAGTGCCTATCAGATGAATTAGAAAATAAAATCTTCAAATGAGTCCAAATATGAGAGTGCATACTGTAAAAATTAATCAATCCAAATTTTTGGCTGGGCACATTTATTATTATGAGAGTGTGTTAAAATGGTATAAATAACATAAATAGGATGAAATGATGCAGCAAAATTATGAGAAAATGAATGAAATGAACACATATCATAGTCAACTGATATGTTCTTTCCACAAACACAAAAAAATGTCTCATCCTTCTGAAATACATTTCACTCGCCAAATGGTTTAATGAATTTGATCCTAATTACAATGAAAAACTCAACAAAACTGAGGTACAAGGAACTAAATAAAATCATTGTGTTTCTAAGCTATCACAAAACAAATAAAAAGAATTTTTGCCAGCTTAAGTAATGAGAGTAGATTGTTTTATCATTATTAAATTAAATAATAGGGGGAGGTGAGTTAATTAAGCACAGCTGAGACAAAACAAAACAAGTTTGGGACATAAACATTAGCTACACAACATCTAAAGCATAAAAAGGTTAAACAAATATGACTTTTTGATTTTAAATATAGCCAAATGTTTCTCATCATTCAGTAGAAATTCTGCCAATGTTGTGAGGCATAGGATTTCACTCACCTGCACCGTATTGGTTGGATAATAGCCACCATCCATTAACAGCAAGCCACCAACCGCAGTGATACCAGAGATGGCATTAGTCACAGACATCAGTGGGGAATGCAAAGCAGGGGTCACCCCCCAAACAGTATGATATCCAACGAGACCAGCAAGGCCAAAAGTTGTGGTCATAGTTGTGAATGCAGAGTTTGGAGATATATAACCAAGAGTCAAAAGACTTCCAAGTCCTGGTGGGAGGAAATTAAATTCATATTATAGATTCATTATCCATAAGCCCATTCCAATATCTACATAAAAAATGAAAAAATATGAAGTCCGAGGCATTTTTGAGTGATATTTCATAGTTGAAAACTACCAAGTGTCTATTTGAATGACCAAACTCAGGGACAGTGATGCTTAGTCTCACCTTATCTAACCAGAATTTTTTTTTAAGAATTTAGGTTAAGATGAGAAGGGTACAGAGTTATGCCATTGTACAGTTTGAAAAAATACTCGTACAACATGATTAAAGCTTACCAAGGATTTAAAACATTGCAATTTGTGACAATATGAAAAAAAAATTTTAGACATTTGAATTGGCTTTTTGCATGCAGATACAAAATTGAATAATTTTTACCTCCACGTGGATTTTAGCCCATTAAAATTTGATTATTATGGTGGTCAAGTTTTTCAATTTCTTTTTGCAAATCAGAAAACTAAGGTAGAATGACTACCCATGGCTACCTATATATATTGAAGTATTTTAGTCAGCAAGACTGCATTGTTGATACATAGATGAATGGGTGCACTGACATCTCCAATCATTAATTGCTTTCATAGCACCCAAAACTTACTTATTTACTCTTAAACTTCCCACGATTTCCCTTTATTCACCCAACTGTTTGTCTTCCCCAAATAAAGAAATGCACAATAACCTTTCTTTTGCACATCCATGCATTTCTCAATGCTTGCTGAAGTGCAGCAATACCTGTATAATTGCATAGCCCTCACAATACATACTACCACATTGCACTCCTCAGATTTTATTCAATGCAACCTTCTAATCTTTTCACTCAATTATTTAATGAACACCTCAGTAAACTCAAGTGAGCAACTACTTTAAAACTCTAACATTTCTCTCATGCCCATTCCCTCTATAAAAAAAACAAAATTATTAAATCCCTCCAATTGACTAAATTTTCCAAACATAAATTATAAAATTCACACAAATAAGTAAATTTCCCCTTTAATTATTCAACATTTCAACATATATTGGTACCTAATATATGCCTGCAGATTTTCCATTTTTCAAAAACTATTTTTGTCTTTCAATTTATTTTATAATTATAACAACTTATCATTTACACCGCCTACACTATAAGTCATCAATAGCATCCTCTATTAAATTTCATACCCTTAAAAAAATTATGTAAAAATTGAACATTTCTCATTTTGAAAAATTATAAACCATGAAGAATAGTAAGAGAAAAAAGGATGTCTATTTTCAAAAATAAAATTACAAAATTTTTGTATCACTAGTGAAAAGTCTTAATAAATCATAAAAGTATTAAATCTGAGAGTTTTGTGCATCCACACTAAAAAAATACTGCCTCATTTTAATCAACTGAACTTAACCTGGAGGCATTATTTCTTACCAGTAGTATATAAAAGAGCATCTTTCATAGTGTCAGCAAATGGGTTGGGCTCTGGTGCTTTGGCTTTCTCTACCACTGGTGCTGTGGCGGTGGGTGCTGCAACAGCCATCGAAGGTGGTGGTGGTGGTGGCCACATAAGTTCTCCTTTGTTGAGAACAATGCTACCCCTGACAACTTCATCTTCAAGATTGATATCGAAATGGTCCTTCTGACCTAAATGCACATGCAAGGGAAGAGTAAGTCATCAATTTCTGCCTAAAAAATACTTCGGAACTGTTAAAAAGAACTTTAATTTACACTGTATATTTTATGAAGGTAGGCTGGAAACTAATGAACATACGTTTGTAGATCGCCAACAAAATGACCTTCAAAAGCAATCCTGGTGACATGTGGAAGTAACATTCCCCCTCAACATGTATGTGCAGGTTTTAGGTCTTTGCGTTCATCCAGTGTATTTTGAGAAGTGGAAGTATGTAGATGTGTTCTAGTACTATGTTAACGCAAGTTAAAAAGCATGATGTTATCGAACTCTTAACTGCTTAAAAAGTGACACCTACTAAGATTCATCGTCGTTTAAAGGCCGTTTATGGTGACTATGCTGTTGATAGGTCTACTGTAAATCGATGGGTAGTAAAATTTCGTGGTTGCGAGCCTGGGAAAGCCATAATTGTTGATGAAACACACAGTGGACGTCCGATCACTGCCACAGATGATGGACATCGCAACCTCGTCAAAGATTTGATTAAAAATACAGGCAAATCACTCAAAAGCATATTGCAAACCATATTAGATGAGTTTGTCATGTTAAAGGCAGCCTGGTACCAATAATTTTGCAGCATAAACGACGCTCGTCCACACACCTCACGCACAACTGGAGAGGCTCTGCAAAACCTGAAATTTGAACCGATTCCACACCCTCGGAGGAATAACTTCGATCTTGTGCCTTGCGATTTTTATTTTTTTCCTCAACTCAAGAGACACCTTAAAAGTAATCCTTACACCTCAGACAATGAGGTGAAGGCAGCTGTCAAGTGCTGGATTCGAGAAAAGTCGAAAGAGTTTTTCGGCGACGGAATGAAATAGCTTGTCACACTTTGGGAGAAATGTGTTAGCCTTAAGGTTGACTGTGTTGAAAAGTAAATATATGATTTTGAAAATTAAGAATGGTACATTAATGTACTTCCCGATCTTGGTATTTGATTTTGTTTGTGGTCTACAAGCATGTGTGCATTATATTTCAACCTACCCTCGTACATTAAAAGAAAGAATAATCACAGTTCTAGATTCCCTTATCCCACCCAGGCTTCAACAACCAAACTTTTCAATTTTTCTCAACAATTCCAATTTCCTTGAAGCAATCTCCTAAAATTCTACCAAATATAATATTCCCTACTTTCTTACCCATATGGCATCAGCAGTTTTCATTGGCCTTTAAGTGATTCTACCCATAATTCACTTTTTTCTCCATCCATAAAACAAATAGATAATACAGTTTTCAAGGAGGAAGGCTTGGTTAAACGTTTAAGTAAGAGGGCGAAATTTAGAGCAGTTACCCATCTTAGAAGCATTTTGTAACAGTATCGTCAAAGTAGCATGGACATCAGAAGAACAATTGCATCAGACAAAGAAGCTTTCACAAGGATGTGGGAATTGATGACAGTACCACAGATTTTTGTGAAACCCACACAGTAATCCTGATTCCTCTGATGAAAAATAAATTTAAAAGCATGTTATTACCCCTACTCAGTTCTGATTCCCACTATTAATCATATTCATGGATATCTTTAGTCAGAAAGAAAGTTGTAAAACATAACTAACCTACTGATAAGAGGAACTTGGAAATATTGTTGGCATAAAGGGTGGAGGCCTGGGTTGGAAGTCGACTAGGCAGATCTGTCAATCCAATATGCACAACATCTTTATGCGTGTACACTGAACCCGGTTTGGTAGTCTCAATGTTGCCACCGGCTTCTGCTGCAAGATCAACAACAACGCTTCCTGGGCGCATCGATTCCACATGACTCTGAAATTATCAAAAATACATCTTAAAATCAAAATTCACTAATCAAATCCAAAATAAGCAGATGGAGGTCAAATAAAGCTCCTCTCACAAATATCTAAGGCACGGTATGCCATTGCAGTTTCTTCTAGGAGGTAATCAATTAGTATAAACCTGAGTAAAGAAGGAAAGAAAAGACTAGTGAAACCTTTATTACACAGAGTAGTGTTATGTGGTTTAGAAACACTTTCCATGAGGATGGAGAACAAACATAGAATTGGAGGCCCTTCAGGTATGGGTGTGCAGAAGAATGAAAATAATTAAATGGACAGAAAGGAAAACAAATTATGAAAATGCGAGAGGAAGAGATAAATGGTTGGGAGAAATGAGGAAGGCAGGACATGTGGATGTGGGTAATACTGAGAAGCTATTGGATGTTGAAGACTGAAATAGAGGACAGCATGCTCGGAAATTAGGGTATGGGAGGAAATGAACAAGCATTTTGGATGGAATTAAGGAAGGTTAGAAGTATATAGATCTAAAGAATGAGTTATTGTAATATGTATCATGGTCTCTAAGGATATTGTGCCATGTAAGTTAGGATTAAGGAGTAAAGTAGTGTGTAGTATCAGGGTCCTTCAAAAACCTACCCTAAAACTATACACTATTACTAAAAATAAGGATGAGAATGCTCATTTTTAGTATTGACAAATGCATATTTTTGTGGGCATATGTTGGATGTTGAATGAACATCTTAACAACAGTTCAAGTACCACTTTATTTACACTCATTTCTTTCATTTTCTTTCTCCGAGAATTACCTTAAAAAAGTAATAATGCTAAGAGTGCTGGAGAAAGTTTTTAACATTATCCACAATATATAAAACTCAGAATAAAATTATTTGTAAAATTACACAATTTCTCACAATTTACACCAATTCTCTTTTCTCCACCACTTGAACTGGCCAAAGAAAGGATTTAATAGTAAATGATATACTTGTCAACAAAAATAAATGTCCCAACTCACCTTTAATATCAGCAAAGGTGCTTTCTTGCCTGGTATTAGTGCTGTTGTAATTATGATGTCAACGTCTTTTGCTTGCTTTGCAAATAGTGCCATTTCAGCATCTATAAACTCCTTTGACATCTCTTTGGCATACCCACCAACACCTTCACCAGATTCCTGCAATAAAATACATATTTCATTAGCAAACCTATTACTCCTGGAGAAAATATCAAGTTTCCTGAGGAGCCAGCATGAGTCATGTACAATAAACCATAACCATTCTTCCCTGTACCTTCTTGAGACACTTCCTCATGAGTTACAGAAATTACATCAGTACATACAAAGGTAAAAGACCATATTGAAGTAATCAGACAAATCAAACCCTTGAAAACATTTCATTTAATATGATTCCCATGACTTCTATTTTTCAGATCACTAATCAACATCAGAGCTGACATAGACATAATTAGCAGATTCATTAGTTGGTTGATAGTGAACCTATTTACGTAATAACTGAATAGAAACACTCTAAAACCAAATGAAATTCTTATTAAATTCTGGTTTACAGCGAACTACCAAGTCTAATATGATTTAAATTAATAAAAAAATGTTAAATTGCGCTTCCATTTTTCTGTTTTTAACCTTCACAGTTATGAATACAGTGCTTCTGGATTAGGTACTTTACCATTCCTACCCTTTAATGGATCTAAGTCAAAAAGGGATACTTTTTCTGGTCCTCCTTAATCACCTAGTTCAGAGAAAAAATTTCCTTAATAGCTCTCCTATACATTTTTTTGTAACTAGACATTACATGAGACAAAGGTGTATTTAACCCTCCAGAACCTTTGTATTTTTCTTGTTATTGGACAACTAATAAACTAAAAACTTAGCTGGTAATTGTGTCAACTATGGAATACCCTATAATAAAAACCAAAACAATTGGCTAAAATCACAGTTCACAAGAACACTTTCCATATTCTACTTTGATGACTTTAACTGCGTTCCTAATTTTCCAAATATTGAACTTTTGAAATGTACTTTAACCATTTCTCCTCTATTGTTTACTTCAAGCAACCACTGAAATCTATTCCATTCATGCCTGTGATAATTCACATCTCAATGAATGTTTTGTGTCCTTCTAACACATGCTTTCTTCAACCCTTGTGGGTCTTGCATTTTTATCTTGACAGAGATTTGATGCAGTTTAGTCAATATTACAACCAATATTTGTTTACTGATAGATTGTGGAGTGATTTTGCATAGCTAATTTGGTCCTTAAGGGGTGTGCCTCAGGGTAATTAATATTTTCCTTCTATCTAATTTGGAAAGTGTCATCATTCTCACCTAATGTTTACCTTCCTTCATATATAAATACATGAATTGGCACACACTATGAATATCTCGAGAACTGATGGGTTACTTGGTGCTAAAAGTCAGGTTTTTCTTTTAAATTGGCTGAGTTATTCATAACAACTCAGCCTCATCACCCACTATTGTTATGTACAGTAAACATCCCACAGCATATGATTCCGAAAAAGTAATTTACAGAGAGTACTAGCCTTGAAATCAAGTTCCAAGAATTCAGCTCCCATAGATTCCACTTGCTCTTTGACAGCAGCACGAGTGTCAAAACCTCTCACAATGGCTCCCATGTTCTTGGCCTGTCCCATAGCTGCCAATCCAGCCACTCCACCACCAATGACCAATACTTTAGCTGGTGGTACCTTACCAGCCGCCGTAATCTGTCCTGAAGATTCAAATTAGTGTCAGCAATATGAACAAACTTACCAATAACACAAATGACTCTAGCATAGCTACATATTTTCTTTGCTCAAACAAGATCACTTCAACGAGTGATTATTTTGAGACATTTCATTTTTGAAGAATAATGAAGTCCACCACCATAGTTTACATTGATGATTGGTCATGTACATTACAATTGAACATGTAACACAAACGATAACAGTACAGGTAGAATCATGGTAGGGATACTAATGTTGAATGAACAATTATGGAGAAAAATAGAGGTAAGCAACCTGCGAAAAATCTTCCAAAATGGTTGGCTGATTCTATAACAGCTCGATATCCTGCAATATTAGCCATTGAACTAAGGGCATCAAAAACTTGTGCTCTGGATATACGTGGTATACAATCCATTGCTGTAAGAAAAAATAAATGATGTTAATACATTATCTGATAATGAATATTAAATGAAAGCTTAATGACAAAACAATGAAAATCCCATGAATATTGAAGTTATCGCACAGGTGCATGCATGACAATTGAATGTTGATTACTAAATCACTAACATGAAAGGTAGCATAATGAGTAATTGCAACAGGTCACTAACCAAATACATTGAGCTTCCTTGCAGCTAGCTTGTCTACCACTTCTTTGTTCTGGGCAGGATAAATAAATGAAATCAAATTTGTTCCTTCACGAAACTTATTCACCTCCTCAAGTAAGGGTTGTCGGACTTTCAAAATTATATCTGAAAAGAAAAATATAATCAAGCTGGTGAAGACCAAAAATTACACCCTTGTTTTAATAATATATTATATATTCATAGCAGCATACAGGGAGATGTCTAGAGTTTTGAGCAAAAATATTATTACACAAATAAATTTTTGAAACTCATTCTTTGCAATACAAAAGGGACTAGATTTGCCCAAGAAATAACACCAAATTATTTTTCATCACTAAAAGCAGCGGTCAAATGGAATGAATGATATCCTGGAGATAATATGAAGCTGTATGAAAAACACAAAATATTGTGTGTTCCTTTGGAATTTCCTAATTTTTGTTGGGCAAATAGGTACTATGTTAGGGAAGTAAATAAATGTCATTTACCCATCAGCTTGGTTACCCAAATGGTTAACCTGCCTTTCCCCTTCCATACAAAAGGCCACATATACAGGACTAACTCTGGTGGATCAGTCAATGAGAAACCCACCCACAAGTAAAAATTGGATTAAATTAACAGAATATTAGGGTTCAAAACTTGCCACCCAAGGCATCAATTGGACACAATGAAATATTAAGATCTCAGATGAGCTGAATCACACTAGTTATTAATGCAACACACAATAAATAGCTAACGTTTACATAATTGGATTGATACAAAGAAAATTGTAAGACAAAATATGGTTTCACCTGAATTAAAAACCTCCTTTGTGTCAACAATTTTGGCTCCTGCAGCAGCATAGTCCTCATCTCTGAATTTTGCTCCCACACCTGCTCCTTGTTCAATTTGAACATTAAAGCCTTTCTTGGTCAAAACAGCTGTCACAGCCGGAGTAAGAGCCACCCTATATACAAATGCATGTCAACAATCAAGCTTTAAAAACTAAGTCAGGTTTTCATTAGCAGATATAAACTCTTTGATTTACGATGTATATGAGGTGCATAGTGTAGTGTATATATGCGGCAATGGACATCTCTTACCAAAGACCACACTACCTGTGTGCAGTCAGTAGTAAATAATATATTGAATTTTAAATTGGTTATCTGCGAATCCTAATCTTCTACTTTCCAATTAAATTATCGGAAATAGCCACTGTACCTAAAAGTAACTAGATTCATACTTATGGAGAAAAGGCTCTAAGCATTCAGTGAAATCTTACCTTCTTTCATTTTGCCAAATTTCTTTAGGTACTCCAATGGCTAGCCTTTGGTAAGGTGTTCCCTTCACTTGGGCCTCTGGCGCCTTTAAAGGTTTAATCCCTGCATCAGCAGCTTTCTGTAATCTACTCGAGTGAGTGGTAAGTCTTCGCACAGAACAGGAAAGCAAATGCATTCGTTTTGACTGCGGTTTGGAGGCCCAGCAGCAGTGTAGGTTCGAAGTGGAACGCAGTAGTAGGCATGTTACTCCACTCATGACTGCTAAAATTTGCAAGAAAAAGCAAATCAATTTTCTTCCACAATATTCACAATTCAAAACAAGTCAGATTATCGAGTTCATTTTATTTCAAACCTTAAGCAAGTAGAAAAAAACTAAGTAATGGTGAATGAAAATGTATAAAACATCGGTTAAAATAGGTACATAGGATAATGTTCATAACATAACAGCAAAACACTGCTTAAACTGATATTTCCACTCCTTAACAAACGTCAATATAACTGTCACACGTACCACAACGCAGAGAGGGGTAGAATGCATTAATTTAAACATTCAGGCAACTGTAAAACTAATTTTGATCAATGATTGGAGTTATCATTTATAAGATGCAACCAAGTGACCTCTGGCCCCTCTCTTTCAGCAACATTCCCATCGGTTACAGGTGCCATTTAAGATAAATAGGGGCACGAGCCTCTTACCAGCAATATGAAACGGTGAACTTCTGGCTGAGTGGTGGGTTCCTTACTCTACCTTAGAGGGAACCTTATCGATGTTCGATACCTTGGTGGAACCACCTTCGTTAAGTTTCCATCACCGTATGGAACACTAGCCTTTACGGACCGGCTTCCCTAAAGATAAAATGACTTTTCGCGGGTAGCCGCTAGAGTGCGCGAACAACCAGTGGATAAATATATCCCCCCTCTTTTGTCGATCTCAGTCCGGCAACAACGCTCCCCGGTGTGGTCAGAATTTGTAAGAAATGGCAGGATCCTTAACTAAAGTTTGCTCACGAATTGTTGGGCAGTTTACGGTTCAGACTCCAAAAGCTGCAATCGTTGGGTCATCACAGCAGCAAAGAAAATGTGAGTAAATAATTTTTATAAATTTTTCAAAAATTCTTCAAATTCGGAACGCAACTTTTTGCCGCTGACATTTACCGTCATCCCTTGCGAAATATAAATTATATTCGTCTATATATCTTTAAATGTTAATGGGTTCAAAATAGCAGCCCTCTAATAATACGAGAGTGATGCCAACTTTCTGTGCAAATCATTGGCAGCCTAGCAATGGCATTCCTAGTTGAGGCCGGCTCTCTATGTTTGTAAGCGCGATCTTTCCAAAGAAATAGTTTTTGTTTTCTGAGTGAACCATGGTATTTTCAATACCTCAGTTCAATCAGTAGGTTGAGTCCTTCCTTTAGGTAAGCATTCGATAAATGTTTCGGGCATTCTCCCTACAATGTGACACTTTGTCTTCCATGATCACACATTTCAAATTTCTCGCTCTATTCTATTCATGCAACCGCTGAGTGCTTATTTGTTGCCCTCTATGTGCTAAGTCGGAAATTTCCGGCGGGCTTATTCGCCACTAATACCAGAAATATCAATTAATTGGTACAATTGTGGTGGCAATGGTTGTGCTTTCATCATGGTCAACAATTTGTTATCCTCTTGAAGATAAGTTTGGGTAGGATATTCTACAAAAAATAGTACAAATAACCTTGAGAATTTTAGTTCTGGCGTTTCTAGTTTTACCGATAATTAATGTTGGTAAATCAAGCTCTTTGAATCCCTTGTACAGTTTTGAATACTGAGTAACAGCAGACGCCATCTGCTGACAACCTGTGTGAAAATGAATTCAAAGCTGTAACCGGCCGTATTGATCTTTACGGGTTAACTCGGGTAAAACCGTCCTGTTCCATCATTTATTAAACATTTATGGTGACTCTTGTTGTTTCTTTGCAATCATATAATTATGCTTTTTCTTTTATGGTATTCTCCATTCATGGTACTAGTATGGTAGCTCCTAAAAACAATAAATTTTCCTTTTCGCCGGAGAATTATAATGTTTAAATAATTCGCGTTATTAGAACTAATCGATTTTGAAAGTCTAATAAAAGAAGCATTTTTTCGATTGCCGCGTTTCACTCTGTAAAATAAATTTGGGAGTCTGATGGCGAAACGAGAGAAAATTAGCATGAATTTCAGCCCGTTTTTAATGTATTGGTACCTGGTCTTGGGATTGGTAGTGTGCCTCATTTATTTCTCGTCCTTATTGCAATACACGTATGTGTACCCATCCATTATTTTTATTTGACCCCCCCCCCCCTTTGTGGTCACAAATGTTCATGTAGTGGATTTGTCCTCGTCCTCGTTCTAGGTACCTAAATGTCAAACTGTCCCAGTTAAAATTATTTTTCATTTTCTAGCATGACAGTCATGTCGTAGGTAGCTATCTCGGTAGTATTGGCTGTGACGATTTCTTGGGTGAGAACCAAGCGGTTTTGTGTTTTGCCAACGTGCATACTCGTTTAACTATTCGTGTGCACACAATTCCTTTGCGCTGATGTTTTACGCGTTCGTTTGAGATACCAACGAGTGAGGATCATTATGTTGCTCACGGAGTGGACCACGGATCATTATGTTGCTCTTTGTGCTGCATTGAAAAATTACAAATAGTTAATAATTTTAAAAAACTATTTATGCATGGGCGGTACCAGCTACACCGACATTGTGTTCTTAAACGCAGGTATGGATATCGTTTCCTTCACGTATCGTGCTATGTAATTTATGTTCAAATTTGATGCCCTTAATCGTTGGAGTGCTAATGTTCCAAATACAGTGTAAGCCATACGAATTCCAGAAAGCCAATTTCCGGAGGCAATTCCGAAGCATACTCCCATTCCTTATTGATTTCCAAAATACATTATATTTATTTTAATCTCCGCTGCAATTTTCGTCTAGAAGCATGATGTCTAGTGGTGCTTAGTTTCGCAAAGGTGCGGGACAAAACGTTTCGAAGTAAGTCCTGATAGGTGCGCGAGAGAACTTGTTGCTCTACTACGGAGTGCCTTTATTCAGAATATAATGGGAGCTCGGGGAGAAATATTTTTTCACTCCTGTTCGAGAAACGTTCACTGAAAGAACGTGTAATTTTTGTGTCCACCGCCGCAATCAATCTGCGGTGGTGCACATGGATGTGGATGAACACGTGCAATTTGGATTCTTTGGAGATGGGGCGAAAAAAATGTCCGTGGCCGGCTCCCAATTTGGCGCGTCAGGTCTTCGCGTAGTGTGTCGTTCTCGACCAGGGAGGGACTATTATGATTCAAACGCAAAATTTTTAAACGTCATATTCAAGGTTCTGTGCTATCCCCTTTGATCCAGTTTTGAAATAAAAGTTGTCGGAAAGGACGGGACTAGGGAGAAGGAGAGGACCGGGTAGTGTGGAAGATTCAGGTTCTCACAGAGAACTAATAGTAGGAAAATAGCGATGTTTTCAGTAAGCTCTCTTCAAGCCAAGGAGAAAAACAAAGTTGCCAGTACTAATCTTATGTGGGAATATTGAAAAAGGAAAGTTATCATAATTTTGTTTGTAAGTAAAGGTGGCATCTTTATTCATAAACAAGGATGCGTTAAAGACTTTTGTTTTCAAATTAAGGGGATTTATTTATTTAGGTTTTATTACAAAAACCTACCGGTTAAGGTAGGTTTTTGGATGGACACAACTATCAAATAAATATTTTGTAACTCCAAACAAAACCCAATACAGCAACCATTAAGGGAATAATGAATTGAAATTCTTTTCCCTACGAGATTGAGAAATTTTGAAAAAGACAATTTTCTATGAATAATGGGTGTAAATTATTCTTTTTTCTGGTTCTGGTATGGTCCAGATGGTACACGTACGAACCTGGGTTTGGTCCGCCCTTCCCAAAAATGCCTAAAAGTTATTCCAATTCCTAACCTGGGAATGCAGCGATGTTGGGAACATCGCCATCAGTTTGATTCTCTCGTAGTATGAAAGATTC
The DNA here is from genome assembly GCA_037158775.1 of Hetaerina titia. Lineage (NCBI taxonomy): Eukaryota > Metazoa > Arthropoda > Insecta > Odonata > Calopterygidae > Hetaerina > Hetaerina titia. The sequence goes on along the minus strand of CM073774.1, from coordinate 75,991,638 downwards.
ATAGTTCTACCGAATAGCCATTGCTATTCGGAAGAGTGCGTGGCCGCCTCAAGGACAGCTGACACGAGATAAAGGGTTTCTTTCCTCCGCCTCAGGTACTTCCACTCCCACCATTCGATCCGCCCAGCAGGGCACGTAAGCATTTGCGGAGCTTGGTGGGATCACTTTCGCCGATATTCCGTTATAAGGCCGTGAGGACGTTTTTCGGGGCCGGGGCATGGTCCTGCCGGCAAGTTAATGTTTTGTCCTCGCGCGAAACTTTAATGGACAAGATCTTTTGGGAGCCCCCTGCGGGTGTACTGGGCCGTTTAAAATGTCAGTGTCGACTAGGGCAACGGAGATGAGTTACACGCAGTCATTTGTTCTAGAACGGGTTCAGAAATAATTTTTTTGTTGAAGTTTTTTTTTTAATTTATCAATTCCCATGCATTGCTACTTGGATACTTCAGAGTTAAAAAGCTCAAAGCCAGCGTAGTAATTGCGTAACAGTCTTCGTGAATAAAATCACGCAAAATAAAAAAAAAGATATGTAATGTATCGGCCAAACTTTAACAGGAGTGACCAATTGTGACGGCGATACAGTATTCTTGGATTGGGCAACTGACTATAGTGATGATTATTATTGAACCACATGTTGAAGATTACAGTGTGGCAATATCTTATCATCGAATTATTTTATTTAGAGTGCATTGGAATCCGCAGTTATCCTCTGGCGACCGTATGCTATAGCAGAGACAGATATACGTATAAAACGCCAACATTCGATAAGTTAAAGAGAATGGGTCTATCGGATCAACTCCGCGCAGTGAGGGGATAGTATTTCATAATATTACCTAACGAAACCTAATATGAAAGGCGGAAGTAAGAGTTTTGAACATCAAGTTTATATATTGTATTTTACGAGACAGCTGCAAAAAGGGACATGTGGTCCTTAAAAAATATGAATATTCAGGATTAAGTTTACGTTAATCGATAGAAATGACTCAACTGAACGGGCAGTGTCAATTACCCCAGGTCATCTCTTAAAGTGGAAAATCGCAGTATGCCTCTGCGATAGCTTCGCTAATATCTAGTTTACATCGACTTACGTTTGACTATAGTATCAACTAATTGAATGTTTGTTGCGACAGTTTATCTTGTCATTTAATAATTAAAAAATAAGAATATAATAAAAAGGAAGGACATTAGAAATGCATACTAACTTGCTTGGTTCCTATTATAAGTAGATTAAATGTGTCAAGAGTGCATAATTCATTAACTATCAATCTATCTAGGAAGTGTCATGAAATCCGTGTCACAAGTCGTGATTCACAATTCGTTCTGCTCCACTTATTTTCTTTTGCGCATATAATCGGAGCGCAAGGCACGTTTGAAATTAATGAACTGAATGATGCGTGCTAATTTCACTCTGGAGTTTTAAAAAGTGTCAATGTGCTCATGCGTCACGCATGCTCGCGTTGACGTTGCAAGTCGATCGCAGCTCTGGAAAACAGCATCGGATGCATCTTAGTGCGCATATATCCTCGCTTGTTTTCCCTCTACGTCGAGCATCTCATTATTTCAGAGTGTTTTGTGTTTTTCCTTCTGACGTAGGAAGTGGGACTTCGACATAAGTAAATGCGAGGATTCATTGGACATCGGCGACCCGTACACAGGCTATCTACGAAGACTCACTCCGCGCCCGCCTCTTGTTTAATACCATCTCCCAAGTTAGATGATTTCACTCGTTGCTGTTGAACTTTATCTTACATTCGCTGCAAGATTTCATGTTCATTTCTTTAGTTCGCCTTGATTTCGACCGATAACGTTTAGTTTCGCAGGGAATGCATTGAAACTTAACTTAAGACGCAGAGTCGATACGAAATACATCTATCCATTGTCATATACTATGCAGAATAAGCGTATAAGGTCACTATCCTTAGCCTTCTAAACCCTCATGTTCGCCTGAGATGTAAGAGCTTTCGTATAAAAGCTCATAATTCCGTTCAGTATTCTCGTTTCTCGTAACCATAATTAATTATTCTTTTCTGTAGACCGCTCGTTGACGGTGCGAACCTACCAAATTTTCCTGGGTAGCGTTAGGAAGGTAACCTTCCCAAGTTTTCACTTCCCAATTTAATTAAGGTGACCATCGCAGTGTTTGTAGTGTATCTGTGCCGGTTTCTACAAGGTGTAAGTCCTCGGAAAAAAATGTTTGAAAATGATATTAAATGTTTCCAATTAGCCCTGTCATATATGATAGTATCAAGTGCTGAATCACTTGTCAGTAGACTCGATATGGGCAAATTGCATGACTTTCCTTGTTAATGGGATTCATTTTGAATTGCACTGCGGTGATCATCAGTTACGAAAAATAATTTTTTTTCCTACTGGAGAATACGGGAGTTTCCCAAACAGTACAGCGGTAAATCCAAGGCAAGAGAAAAAAAAATCTTTAAGATATCTATTATTTCCTTTCTTTAGCCTCGAAAAAATTGTCATCCAGGGCTATTCAACTTCAAGCAATTTTATGTTCAATTTCGTTTACCTAACGCTTAAGGAGTGGATAATCTAATTTTTTAATACGTGACAGGCTAAGAGAGACAACTGTAGAAATCAGTCAAATTGGCAATAAATACTTTAAAAAAAGCCCCGAATTTTATTTTAGAATAAGTGAGTTCATTTAGAATTTATTTTAAAACAGCGTATGTCGCTGTGTCTAATTTAACTCGTTTCCTGGGGGACTAAATCATTTCCATGCTGTCGTATTTATCAACAGATGCTTTAATCGATGATTATGATTTATCGATGCTGCAACCCATTGTTCATGCAGTCAATTTATGATGTCCTTGAAGAACTCCAGAATTCAAGTCATTACCTTTCCCCCACTGCCTTGATAAGATCCATTAGCATGCAATTAATAGACGCGTAATGCTGTCAGGATCCCTTCCTCTCTAATGTATGCTGTCGGTGCACGCCCAATAAATTGCTCTCCGCTCCTAATTTCAAAGTTTTGTGTGCAGAGGAGATATTCTTCTCCCAAAACTCGAAGAGAGTGTCGCAACAAGTTTTCATAGGTGTCGCGAGACGGCTTGGAATTATGAGGTTTGCCAGTTTTTTCTTGGGACTAGAGTGAATGGAAGGATGTGTTTGTGGTTAAATATGAGGGCTCTCCCAATGAATATTAGTCATACCTGTAAATAACTGAAGAGCAAAGGGTTCGTATAGCTTCCGTTCGAGTGATAATTACATGTAATACTTAAAAATGGCTTCTTGGTGTCTTAGAATACATCTACTTTTTACCCCACAAGCCGCCGAAAGGTCGTGTGGCGGAGGGTCTTAGGGCACCTCTCGTAATTAAGAAAAAAATCATACAAAAGCCACAAATTTATACAAGCCACAAACAAAACATTGTATGCATTCATGCCAAAACCCTTAAAACCCACTCACATGTAAACAACAAACTACCACCTAACATACACATGAATCTACAGATACACTTAATATCTTTGCAATGTTTAATTTTGTTCCGACTTGTAAATTAAATGTTTTTCATATTTCTAAAGTGACTTCGGTTTCTTACGATTATAATTCTTGATTGTTCAGGGAAAGAATGATTATTTGAATCTATCTGTATTGGAATCTATCTCCCGTATTTTATCTTTGTTTTCTGATCTAAGTCGAATCTCAAATGGCTCCCAGCCTAAATCCCCTAAGAGACCTGTCACACTTGTGTTCTTATTATAACAATTTTTAACGAATCTGGCGGATTTTCTCTGTACTTTATCGGATCGTTTTGCCAGATTTTCTCCCAAGGATCCCAAATACTTGCGGCATATTCCAAATGAGGTCTAACTAGAGCAAAATAACACCTCTCTTTAACTTTCTCATTACATTTCCCCACCGCCCGTTTAATGAAGCCGAGTTTCTTTAAAGCGGATCCGCATATTGTCCTGATGTGTGCTCCCCATGAAAGGCGTGGTGTTAGAACTACCCCCACGTGTAACCATCCGCTTTCTCCACTTGAGTACTTTAAAACCCATCGAAATTCATCAATTGAGTGAGACATGCGGTGATGGTTTTAAAGATATACAAAGTGGCGTGGCCGTGGGTGCGGCAATTCAAAGGTTGAACGTCATGCGGCAACGGTAACAAGAAACCTCGGCCACGGACCAGTAGTTTTTTCCCGTGGCAAATAGGATCCCTTAAGAAGGATTCCCTGCGACCATGGTATCACGGTTTCGACGTTGTAATCAAATGGACGCGTCTCCAGTGAAGATATTTATTAATTTATTTTGCATTAGTCCGAAAACAGCACTTCGGCCTTTGCATTGGACTTTGAACAGTGGCATAACAATTGGACAATTACATACACCCAAGCCCTAGGTGAAGGAAAAACCACCTAGACGGGAATCGAACCGGCGACCTCTGGGTAGGCAGGTCGCCATAACCCCACCGCCACCGGGGTCAGCGAGGTAGCCGGTAAATGTGTTGATAAGTGCAGAAATGTCATCATTTTGGTGTAATATGTTTGCCCGAAAAAATAGGATACATTAGAGCTTTGAATATCCCTCATAATTCAAGAAGTAAGCGGTGAATAGGTAATAAAGCAAAGGTTTTTTATGCGTGGTTGCGGTTTCTATTAATTATTATGAAACCTAGAAACAGCCGCGCGGTTTAAGTTAATTTTGTTTCAACGAACGATCTAGAGATGGCATTATCTTCGCTACACTGTGAATGTTAGCGTATCGCCAAGCGGATGCCTACGACCATACTTGGGAATCTTTCGTTCATTTCGATTAATCGGCCGTAATCGCATAAACGATTTCTTTCTTTGAAATTTATAGGGGTGAAAAGGGAATTTCCCGTCCTGCGTCATACCCTTTGCGGCGTCTGCGGTGATTTTAAAAGTCGCCGCCTTTCTCTTCCATAGTGCGGTAGATTCACCCGCAGAATGAAAGGGAAAGGGTTAACGCGAAGGTCACCAAGGTCGGCGCTGTAGACCTGGGGAACGTGGAACATATGTTAGATAATTTAAAAGCTTAAAACGGGAATAAACCCCTTTTGCAAAGTACCTTAGAGCAATTGGAAAAATTTACGAGAGTAAAAATCGGGATCAGAAATTCGTACTTTTCTTCGTAATGATTGACCCTTTAATTCAGAAAATGTATTCGGAGCCATAAATTCTGGTGATGATCTGAACGTCCATCTTCCAAATGTTAAATTTTTCATCAGTCCCCGCAATCGCATGTCGTCTCTTTCCAAATTTTGTTCCTCTTCGATATATTATATTCTCCTCTTATTATTTGTGGTGACACCTTTTTGAGTGACCGACCCGTGTCTTCAGGAGGAAAACAATTCTTGTTTCTTTAATCAGATATCCCAGTCACCGAAACATCAATTCGCGCAACGCCCTGCCCTGAGAGGTGGGGGCGTTACACGTTTAACACCCAATGAAAAAATAAAAGTTCTCCGTTGAAAATCCTCTCTGGCAGGCTCAACTACTCCTGCATGGTACTCCGAAGCCACCGCTAGAGGGCGATTCAACATCAGGCGCGCAACATCTTAAATGTTTTTTATTCATTGTTAGGTACCAATAGGCCATGTAAAATGATGGATACAATTAAACTACAGACACTTGCACTTTGTTATCTAAGTGTAAATACTTATCTACGCACGCGATACGAGTTGCTGGTGAGAGTAAGGACGATAAACTAAGGTTAAATTAAACGATGTACAGAAACGAGAAAGGAGCCATGGTGACTTTTGTCTCTGAAACATCTCCTCTGCTGTGTACGTGACAAAATGCAACCCTATAGGGTTTGATTTTATCTTCTGTGCATCCCGGACGGTCGGCGAACTGTATCCGGGTCGTTGTCTAACGATGTTTTCTGTGCGCATGGACTAGTTAACTGTTCTGTCGGGCCATAGAGAACGAAGTTGATGATCATGAAATGAGTCAATAAACTTAAGGGTCGGGAAGTGATCTTTGGAGCATCCTTATCGCAATTTGCTCGGTGCTTGCGCGGAGTGAGATAGTCACGGGCGCATGTGGATCAGGCCAGTGCAAGCGCAATCGATGAGGAAGTCACGTAAGGTGCCCAAGTTCAGTGAGTTTTCATTGGCTGATTGGCAGCGGATCTCATAGAAATGCGTTTTTTAGTGTGGAAGTACTTAAAATTAAACTTAGTACAGTTGTCCACTCCTGAATGAATATTTTCATGGAGATATCAGGCATCCGTAATAAGAGGGGAGTTCGTCATTTCGACCGTTCCTATGAGTAGCGTCATGACGCGTTACACTGCCTTGTAGTATGTTCATGTATTCGTTTTTGCATGAGTGCGAATGCGTGCAGAACGGGTTTCGCTGCGTTGTACTGGGACACGTAGTGTCGATTCTCAATAAAATTTTGGAAAGTTACTGGATTTCTTTTCATTGTGGTTATCGAAAACTTCCACCAAGTCACACCTGGCTCTGTTCATTTTACGTGGTGTAAAAATTCACTTACACACAGCCCCTGATATGATGAATTTTTACCCCGCACTATTTGCGCATGCCACCTAAAATCTCTATCCTTTGCATCAATCCTTCCCTCTTAACTCACGTTCTCCATTTGTCAGTCCTCAACGTCACACTGCCTATCAATGTCTCCTCCTCCACATACTTATTCTTTCATTTACGTATTTGATCCAACTGTTTCTTATCTTCCTGTATCGTATCTTACTTTTCATTTGGTCTTCCTATCTATCTATTTTATATCCTCCCGCATTCTCTATATCATCTTCTCGAAAGCCTTAAATCTCTTCATTTTCTCCGGACGTCAAGTTTTGAAACCGTATAGCGCTGACGCTTCAATTCATAAATGACACGTACATAAATCTTGCGATCCCCTCAGCGAGTACAAGAACTCCGTGACTGAATAGTTTATTATAGCTTGACTATCCACAAATCTTTTAAAACTAAGATAGAGAATTGTTTCGACAAAAAAAAACTCTTCAGTTCTCGAATTATAATTTTATGACTCGAATAAGAATATCAATAAATCGTGGTCTTACATATTTCGTCTTATTGTCGGCTGAGTACTAATTCCTATTGTACATAACATTTCTTTTTACTTTAGCCTATTAAATTGCCATTTGAAAAAAAATAGTTACTAATTTTATAATAAAGTCACAGATCAATCTGACAATTTTTCTGTTTTTGCGAGAACTTCGATGCTCTCTTCGATTTAGGAAACACGTTCTTTGGGCAGGTACTCACGTTTCTATTTCCAGCACTCGCCGCAGATTCCCCCGATGTAAGGTAAATCGGGATTCTGAAATAGAATGTGAATGGCGGATTTCCTCTCGTGGGAGGGGAGACGAGGGTGGAGAACTTTATATATGGATTCAAGGTTAAAAACATAATATACGGAGAGCATTTTTCACTGTGAGATATTTCGGTGCAACTCAATAATATTGACCTTTTGAGGCTCTCGCGAGAGGAGAGGTTATGCAAGCAGATAACTTTCGGTTTCTTTCCCTTCTTGTTTGCCAACATCTTCATCAGGGAGAGAGAGAGGCTTCAGGGGGAGGACTTATATTTCCTGGTTTGGCAGTATTCCAGTCACGGGCAGGAATTTCCATTTTTAAATGTTTGCAGCCTTATTCAAAATCATACTTTTTTTTCAGTTTCCGGTCTTGTCGTGTCTCATTATTCATCATAGTTATACATTGTCAAACCGAGGATTGGTTTGCATACATTCTCTTAGCGATTCCTTTACCTATCATCGTCGTTCCAATTCCCTTTACACTGTCGTGAGAAAAGTCCGCGTGGCATAAAATATACAAACCGAGAAATCGTTCCCACGATCTTCCGGTTAACATACTTAAAAAGGTTAACATTTCGACTTATTGAAATGTTCACATGCCAGTAACAGTAAACATTCAGTGATATAGCTCATGAATACGTGATTGGGTAAAACAAACGAGATTAGTGAGCAAATCTCTAAAACTTTAAAATGATACTTTGCTTTGTGTGGCGCAGAAACATGGTCGTTGAAGTAATTTAATAGATGTCAATTTGGAAGTTTTTGAGATTTGTGTGGGGAGAAGGATGAAGTAATTAAAATTAGCAAATAGAAAAACAAATTGAGTTCTAGGCATGTCGTGTGAGGAGGAGGTATTGCTGAAATCCCAAGGAGGAAGGAAAGGTAGATGCAGGGCATTTTGATTGGCGATGGGATGTTGAGGATTGTGATAGAAGGGAGAACATAAGACGAGGGAAGTATGGGTAGGAAAAGGATATGCATGTTGAACGGAACGGATGAAGTATCTCTGAAGGGAGGAAGGACGTGTGCGGAATTGAAGAAGGATTTATCGTAGTTTGGGGGATGTAGTTGTGTCTTGTTAGACAAGGCCAAGAGGTGCAGTGATGTATCCATTCAAAAACCTACCTAACACGGTTGACTACAAAGGACTACCTAATACTTAATACTACGGAAATGTTGTATGGTACTATTTTAATTATTCAGATTGTTCGATTCACTGCACTTTGGCTCTAGTTAGTTCACTGGGAGTTGATATAAGTAACATATTTGAATTTAAAAATTATATTTTACCGCCAGATTTACTTCTTAATAATATGCCGAAAATTTTATTTTAAATCTGAACAGTGTGAACTTAGAGACAACTAAATGTGTAAAAAATCATGATTTTACGGTGGTGCTTCAATCCTGAGCTGGCGTAAAAATATCAAGTAGTGCTGAAAAATGAAATTGCTTTGTTGTGCTATTTAGGAAGGATTGATAAATTCTTTTTACATTTTTTTCTAGATTGAGGATGTTTATTATTGACATTAGTCTGCAGGGCGATGTAGGTTTTGTACCGACCAAATACTGCTAACCTTCAACACCTAGTACGAAATTTTATGATTGAACACTACATATTACCATAGGCCATATTTTAACGGTGCACTTTTTTTGCCTCTCTTCATTCCGTACAAAGTTCCCTCTATTTCCCTTACTCTACTTCGCCCACCCAAAATCATTCCCTTTGTATCAGTCTCCAATAATCCACTACCACTCTTTATGCACGATATCCACTTTGTTTCATCTACCTCGCATCTCTTTCAGCTGCCGTCTGTCTTCCCCTGCCATGCTCAGGACTTCCACGTGTTTTACTTTCCTCTCATTTTATTTTTGGAGGATATTCATTCTTCATAAGTTCACGGCCCAAGCACATCATATTTTAGGAACCAGAAAAGTGTTGTTAAAATGGATAACATAATTTTTATAATTTTCAATTTCTTCTATTTCTCCCTCTTAATCCTTTTAACTAGGGAATTTTTTGAATCTACTAAGTCGTGGATTTAAATATTTGACTTGTAAATTTGATTTTTTTAATTAAATCGATATTGATTGACTGTAATTTAATTTTGCCACCTGTATATATGCATGTATGTGTATATATATATATATATTTTTTTTTTAGGTAATCTACCGGTTAAGGTAGGTTTTTGGATGGACCCAACTATCAAATAAACATTTTGTGACTCCCCACCTAGCAAACTAATCTATATCAGGTCCCTCTTCATCTCGGTGTACTTCTTTCCTCCCTTCATCTCGTCCAACATCCCTATCCTGTTCCTACCCTTACCTCACTTGCCCAACATTCTTCCCTCTATTACCCTCTTCAACATTCCACTACCGCTCAATACGCCCTTCATCCATTTTTCCTGCCTCCATAGGATTTCTCTCAACAAACCCCTCTCCTCCCCCACCATTTCTAGTACTTCCTCATTTGTTTTCCTTTCGCTCCATTTCACCTTTTCCATTCTTCTCCACACCCACATTTCAAAAGCCTCCAATCTACGTCTATCCTCCTGCTTCAGCGACCACGTTTCCGCGCCGTAAATAGCTACGCTCCATATCAGAGTTTTTACGAGTCTTGTCTTAACATCCCTGCTCAACGTCCCCGTCATCAACTCCCTCCTCCTTGAGAAAGCCTCCTTGCCTAGCGCAATTCTTCTCCTTACGTCCCTACCACTTTGACCGTGTTGGTCCAAAACACTTCCGAGATATGTAAACTGTTCTACCTGCTCTATTTTTTCCCCGCCTATTTTAATATTTAGCTTAGCCTTTTTCTTTCTGGAAAATCGCATAACCTTTGTTTTATTAATATTTATTCTCATCCCATATTTATCGCACTGAACCTCCAATTCACTCAACAATGCTTGCAACCCCTTGGCTGACTGAGCAACTAATGCTTGGTCATCAGCAAACCTAACCGATTTTACGAATTCCCCTCCGACTTTCATTCCTACCTCCAGTTCTTCCCATGCCTCTTTAATCATTTCCTCTACATATACGTTGAACAGTACCGGTGACAATGGGCAACCCTGCCTTACACCTCTTCCTAACACTGCCCATCCGGACTCTCCGTTCCCCACTCGCACCTGAGCAGTCTGAGACATGTACAGGTTGCGGATCAGTCTCCTGTCCCTCCAATCCATTCCTATTTTCTGCAATACACGCATTAATTTTTCCCAATTCACTCTATCAAACGCTTTTTCGAAATCTACAAAACAGGCAAAAACGTCCTGATTGTATTCTATATTCCTCTCGACTAGTGATCTCATTACTGCAATGGCATCACGCGTACCTCTTCCTTTCCTGAACCCAAACTGATCATCCCCTAAGTAATCATTTGCCTTACTCTCTATCCTTTTGTTGATGATCCTGAGAATAACTTTAGCTGCGTGGGATATCAAACTTATTGTTCTGTAATCCTCACATGACGAAGCCTTTGCCTTTTTTGGAATAGGAACTAACACCGATCTCACAAAATCTTCCGGCCAGATTCCTTCCTCATAGATACTACGAATCAGTCCATATATGGCCTTCTTCCCACCTTTCCCTAACCATTTCAACATTTCTACAGGAATATTGTCCACCCCCACAGCCTTATTGGCTTTCATCTCCTTTAATGCCCTTTCTATTTCATCGTCGAGTATGCCTGGACCTAAGCTATCTTCTTCTACGTCATGTTCCTTTTCTATGTCTAACCTTGTCGGCCTAAGTTCTTTACCATACAGTGTTTCTATATATTCCTTCCATCTCTTTTGGATTTTTCCTGGTTCAACTATTATCTTACCCCATTTATCTTTAACTGTTAGCACACATCTTGCCTTCTTACTTCCCGATAATAACTTAACCTTGCTGTATAGAGCACCAATTTCACCCTTCTTCTGTAAACTTTCCATATCCTCGCATTGCGTTTTCCACCATTCTTCTTTTGCTTTATTTGTTGCCCTTCTCAATTTATTGTTTAACTCTTTGTACTTCATTTTGCCTAACTCTGTGTTTACATTTTTCCATCTTCTTCTCTCATCCATCTTTGCAATCATCTCATCCGTTACCCATGGTTTCCTTATCCTTTTCCCGTTAACGGTTCCTATAGTGTCTTTAGCGGCTTCCAATATCCCTTTCTTGATACATTCCCATTTTTCTTCGATAGTACTCAGTTCTTTACCGTCATCCATCATTTTCTCTACAGCCTCTTGATACTCCTTCCTCGTTAATTCATTTACTGCTTCTAAATTCCATTTTTTAGCCCGCCGCCCTTGCCTTATCTTCTTGAAACGAACATTACATTTCATAACAACTAAATTGTGGTCAGAGTCCGCATCCGCTCCTGGGAAACTGTGCGAATTTATCACACTGTTCCTAAACCTGTGCCTAACCATAATATAATCTAACTGATACCTTTCTGAGTCACCTGGCATTTTCCATGTATACCTACGCCTTTTGTGGTGTCTAAACCATGTGTTAGTGATGACTAACCCCTGTCTCCTGCAGAATTCAATTGCTTTCTCCCCGCGTTCATTCCTCGTGCCTAACCCATAGTCCCCCACCTCACCACCATCTCTTCCTTCGCCTACCGTCGCATTCCAATCCCCCATCACTATCAAATGTTTCCCTGCAGGAACACTCGCGATGATATCCTCTAACTCATCATACATCCTATCGACTTCTTCCTCCTTGTGGTTGCTCGGTGGCATGTATACCTGAATAATGACCAAGTTCGTCGGCTCTGCTTTAATCTCTACGAGTAAAATTCTATCTGTCGCTTGCTCTATGTTGACTACGCTTCTTCCTACCCCTTTATTTAAAATTACGGCAACCCCTCGTTGGCTCTCGTCCCCGCCGCTGTATATTACTCTATAATTGTCACTCCAGTAATCCCCGCTATCCTTCCATCTCACCTCGCAGAGGCCTAAAACATCTATGTTACCTCTTTCCATCTCTCGCTTAATATTTTCTAATTTGCCTCTCCTCAACATTGTCCTGACGTTCCAGGTTCCTATTCTAACTACTTTCGTCTTCTTCTGCATCTTCTGTCCTGCTGCTGTTATTTCTCCCCCGCAAGGATTTCGTCGGATGACGACCGCGGGAGCCTTGCCTCCCCCGCTGCCGGGCACGACACACGGCCCCTTGGGCCGAGTCCCGCAGTTGCCAGGACTCAATTTCTGTTTTGCGTCCATCATATTTTCTTGGGAATGATAATTGAGGTGGTTTCCCGTTGCCTTCCTCAATAGTGTTTTTAACGTGACACCATCACTTAATGGCCGCCCCACTGGGGTCAGACGCCATTGCAGCCGCCTCACTGAGGAACAGACGCTGCGTGGACTACCTTTCGTCTGGCTCCTAACCTTCGACCTATCTGGCATGGGTGACCCTTCCAGGAGTAATTATTATTACTCCCGCCAGCACAGCTCTAGGGGTCATCGGAACACACAAGCCCTTCCACCACGACAAGGTTGTAGTCCATGGGAGGGATATATATATATATATATATATATATATATATATATATATATATATATATATATATGTCAGTCATATCTTATCTTCCGAAGAAGACGGAGCTCCAGTCCGTCGAAATTATCAAGATACACTATTATTGTGAGTGTTCTTTTTATGTGTTCTCGTGCTGTGTGTTACTGTCTAAGTTTTTTATTCAACACTTCCGTGTTACTTCGAAGAAATCATCTGTATATATATATATATATATATATATATATATATATATATATATATATATATATATATATATCGATGATGCGGAAGTACTCACGAGAGCAATATAACTTTTGCACGGCACAATAGAACACAGAATAAAACAGATAACACGTAAAAGGACACTCACACTGTAGATGATTTAAGCTTTCGGCCTACTCCGAGGCCTTCTTCAGGTCAGACCTGAAGAAGGCCTCGGAGTAGGCCGAAAGCTGCATATAGTATGTTCGACTTTCCGATTATCATTTTATTTTTGAAAAATGGGATGAGATCCCAAGGAAAAATGTAGATATTTTAATCTCACAAACTAAAGGAAAACAATTGAGGAAGTACTAGGGATAGTGGGCGAGGAGAGGGGTTAGTTGGGAGAAATCCTATGGAGGCAGGAAAAATGAATGAAGGGCGTATTGATCGGCAGTGAGATGTTGAAGGCTGTAATAGAGGGGAGAATGTTCTGCAAACGAGGAAAGGGCAGGAACAGGATAGGGATGTTGGATGGGATGAATGGAGGAAGGAAGTACACAGAGATGAAGAGGGACCCGATGTAGAGTAGGTCGCAGGATTGTGCTTTGCTCGTAGTCATAAAATATTTATTTTGTAGTTGTTTCCATCCATAAACCTACCTTCACCTGTAGATTACCTTATAATAATCTCAAAAAGTCACGGCCCTGTCGTTTTTTGTACATTCGAGACAGATATGCGAGAAGTTAACGGAAAAAGGTCAATTTTCCAAGAGCCAAAATATTCGAACTCAGATCCTTCGATATCCAGTCAGTTACTAACCAGTTAAGATACCACGTAGGTGCTCTCAATCATTTGATATCCTGTATTGTAGCGATGCATAATTTCGTGTTATTCGCCGCATTTTCTCATAATTCAGTGTTACACGTTTGGTGGGCGTCATTTGAAAGAGCAATCTTGTTTCATCGTGTCGAAATTAGTCATTTTATCTCTCTCTCTCTCCTTTGGGGGCAATCGGAGCCAAGTTCTTTCCGGCGGTGTTGCACGATGCACATCCTTGGCGGAAGGGGGGGCAAGGGAGACGTGATAAGCTTGTGGCGAATGATTTCATACCGACTGCGTTGCAGGAAGAGGCGTCCTTACGTGTAGAGATGTCTCCCGCCCACTCCTTCCCGACCGGGTGGGGGTATAAATGTCTAGAGGTGGAAGCGCATTCATGAATGGGCGTGTGCCCTTCCTACTCTCCATCTCATGGATTGGCTCCAACTGAGTTCGTGTATGTGTGTGTGTGTGTACACGTGCTTTAACTACCAGCACCTTCTTCTTTGTCTCATTATTCCTCTGTGTCCTTGCATCCTTGGCTACGAATGAAGATCGCCGGGAGAGCAGGCATCCCATTCGCCTCTTCCCGACGTTGAGGTTTAGCGTCCTCGACTTGAAATCGGTGCGGGAAAATATCGCCGACTAGTGTATTATTTATGTCCTTTTTGCGAGCGTTGAAAATTGTTTTGCTTGTCTTTGGTGAGAATGTATCCAAAAACCTTAAGATACGACGCGGTAGGAGCTAAGCTAAGAAAAATTTCCCTTGGCATTATAATTCTTGGCGCGCAAGCATGAGGACGAAGTAATATGTTTCGTGACTGAATCCATTTTTTAATGCGTTCGTTCAAAATGTTCTCACGGAGCGTTGATTCGGATTTCAAATGGACGATCAGCTTGGTTAGACTTTGTGTTGTACTCTGGAGCTGAATATTATTTCAATGTAGCCGGCCGTTTCTCCCCTCTGATTTCCTCCCGAACTGCGCATCTTTGAGCAGGAATACCTTGTTTTTTTTTCGGCGGAGCCCATAAACCATTTTGCGCCCCTTTCCATCCCGAAGTAGGCGATTGTATCTCACCCGCGCCTGCCCTGGGACCGAAATAGTAGCGAGAAATCGCTTTAATCCATCCTCTTCCCTCTCCGTGTGCGAAAGCATCTGGGACGTCATTGCCCGATGACGCGCAGGAAGACCTCTTAATGCTACCTACGCCCTCGAGTACGAGAGCGCTTCTGTGGTTTACGAGCGGGCGACCGCCGGAGATGTATTTTAGTCGAAGATTCTCCGCACGAATGCAAGGAGCCGGTCGTTTGAATGTGCGGCAACCGATCGAGTTCGCAAAGCGAAACGGATACATTCCACTCTCAGTGGAAGCGATATTTTATGCCATGGGGTCAACCCAGCTGTATGCTTTGACCAAAAGGGTCAGGAATTATCATTTACTGATGCTTTTTTATATTGCAAATTTCCGAATGTACCACTTTGAAAACGGACAGTGAATTCCAATTAAGACAAACGAAAATGAATGAGCTTTTTTTTTAATTGTATCGCTAACAAAATGTGTCCCTGTGTAAACGTATTTTCAAGACGCAACAGGTGGATAGTGGGCTTAATGAGAAAAATGGTAATTGAAAGAACGGAATTTGCGGATTAAAAATGATTTCTCAAAGGAAAGGATTGTTCGCATTCCAAATTATCCCCTGAAAGTGTCGTAGGAGTCGGAATTTTTGAGTTTATTTTCAGTTTCCCTTTCTAAATATTTGACGCCATCCCTGACGTAATTCAGCACCTGCCCGCCAGGCTCGAAGCCAATTGTGGTGGGAGTGACCAATGGAAAGAGGGGATCTCTCCTCTTCTTTTCTATCCCCCACATCCACCGTAATTAGCGACAATTTCTGGCATTTCGTAGCAAGGGAAAGTAAAAATTATAGAAATCCCCGAAAAATAGAAACACCGATGCTTTGTCACTGAGAAATTGGTCATAGCTTTAAACTACGGTTTTTTGGTTCAATTTTTAGACTACGCTATTCGTGGGGCCCTTAAAGTTGACTCCCCACTGACCATCGTCCTCAACCATGGTCTATCCCTGGCTACGCCCGAGTTCCGTAGGGAATTGGAGCTGCAACCGAAATGAAAACTTGCAATTTGTGATACGGGAGCGGAATATTTAGACCGTCGTAAGCAAAATCAAAGTTTTTCCAAGAGAGGATGTTCGCAAACCAAAATTGTTCGATTAAAGGTGGAAAATCATGCCATTTCCGGACAGATGATTAACGTACTGGAAAATTATGAGCTTTTGGAATTTAAAATAGTCCAAAAGATAACCGTTTAATTTTACTAAATTTAGCCCAGAAGGGATCAACGGTTTGGAGCGTGTTAGTCCATTGGATTTTGCGCTGCGCTACTGACTAAAGTAACCGGTTTCGATTCCGGGTAACTCCTCTGGGCACCCTCAGCTTTACCATGTAATGTGATTTTTGGACACCAGTTCTTCCCGATCCCCAGGGGATACAGGGAAAGAAACTATCCCCCCTACCCTACTAATGTGTGACTTTCACGCTGTATAGGGCGTAGTACGTGATGAGCTCTAACATGATCTGTAAGACCTAACTTAGGGTTGATAATGTGGTTGTTTTTCATCTGTGGCTATCGTATTTTACCCAATTTTTATTACAAGCCTATTTTTAGCCAGTGAAAACTTGTGTTTTTATCGAAGTAAATATTACAAGCGCATAAACTTAATTTTTTCTGGCTTTCTCCGGGTGTTATATCGTTTCCTAGTTGAACAATGATCGTTGAAGTAGCTGTTATAATATCTTAAATCCTCTTGTGTCGAGCAAACTATTTCTGCTCACTTCATTGCGCGCCGACTGCCGTTATTTTTTTTTACCCCTCTGGGTAATAGGGTAGCCCTGGAGCCATTAGGTATCGACGGTTTTGGAAGCTATACGTTAGTCTCAAGTGGCACTAAGGCATTTATCAGTGCCTGTGACGTGAAATAGATGGTTGAGTTTATAATGGGTAAATTACGGCTTCCCCTGACTTTGCAAGGGTACGAGATCTTCCGAAGAAAATTACAGTTCTTGAGGATGGCTATTTGCGGTTGCCTAAGGCTTTCGTGTAGGGCACTATTGATATTCTTCCGTCGGATATATCGTGGCTTACACAAGGGAGCACTTTTAACAAATTTTTAAATTTTATTATTAAATTGTGTTATTTTTAATGGACTGTTTTGGCGGACAATTTTTTCCTGTGATTGTAGCTGAGAGAACTTAGTTCAACACGTAACCATTTTTTTTTATGGACTGATATGCGGACAATTTTTTTTTCCTGTGATTGTAGCTGGGAGAACTTAGTTCAACACGCAACCAGGAATTGGTGAAAACTTAAAGAGACGTTTCTTGCTTCAAAAGTTAGGCAATGTTTTTTTTATTTCATTCCAGTTCATCCAATAATGACGAAATGGGCGTTGACATGTTTTGTATACCATAACTGTTGAACTAATAGCAATGCCGTTAATATAAAATGGCAGGCATTCAACAAGGTAGATTTTTGCGATAGGCAGATTTCTTTTCATCAAGACGACACGAAATTATGACTCTGAATGGAGTAAGGTGAATACATTGGCTAACTTTTCTTCCATTTTAAGATACATTTTTTACTAGAATTCGGCATGAGATTTATAACGGACTGATTTCAAGATGCCTTCATGTGCCGACACATTATATTACTAAAGCGAATTATAACAGTCAAAGATGCATCAATACAGATAGCCAATATTTTATTTCCCTGGGTGACGTTTACTTCCAAATATGTCAGGGAAACATTTTATTGTACTTGTGGCTTCATATGTTGTCATTTCATTTATTCCAATAGAACGAGGTTATTATTAGGTAATCTACCGGTTAAGGTAGGTTTTTGGATGGACACAACTATCAAATAAACATTTCGTAACTCCAAACAAAACCCAATCCAGCAACCTACTCTACATCAGGTCCCTCTTCATCTCTGTGTACTTCTTTCCTCCCTTCATCCCGTCCAACATCCCTATCCTGTTCCTGCCCTTTCCTCGCTTGCCCAACATTCTCCCCTCTATTACCTTCTTCAACATTCCACTATCGCTCAATACGCCTTTCATCTATTTTTCCTGCCTCCATTAGAACGAGGTATATGTAGAAATTTGAAATAATATATATCATACAGCCATTAAAATTTAACATACGTAAAAGAGGCGTTCTTGTATTTCTCGTGTCACGTATTACATTGGCTTGTCCGCGCAAAAATAACTACTTGGTCTGCAGCTACTGTGAGTTTCGGACCGTGGATACAATTTCCCGTCATTCCTCCGGTGGAGCGGCAAATCACCTTTTTCTGGAAGGTTTATAGTCATTTCTAAATAGTAAGAATAGTTAGCCTAATGCAGAAACTTATAGTTAGCCTCGCTTAACAAGACAGTCTGATCTTTCGGTTAACGCGGATCTCGGTTTGGGAATGAAGTCCTGGAAATCAATGTCGGAATTCGCATATTCAGCGCTTCCTTTAAAGATTACATTTCTTCTCACATCTTTGGACAATGCTTAGTTGTAATTAAATATTTCGTATTAATGTACTGAATTGAATCTGTGTTTACGTATTCCATTTAATGCTTGTTATTGGGATATTTTTTAAAATGTATATCTATCAGCCACATTAATAAGCCCGAAGGTAGGTTTGATAGGTGACAGTAGACCGCGGCCAGCGGCGTGTGAAATTCGCACACCTGGGTATAAGTTCCTGTCCTTGTGCCGTTCTTGGTTTTCCAGAGATTTGTTCCCCGTAAAATTACAGATCTTGGGTGGCGTTGATGATGTCTAGATTTGTCTCCCGGAATCGAACACGGACCCTCTTGTTAGTAGCCCCGCGCTCTACCCACTGGACTGCCCCATCCCCGTCTATCCAGTGTCATATCTGTCTAAATTGTTATCATCAGATTAAGTATGTACGTACAATACTGTACGCTAAACAAGTGCCTACTCTTTTGTTCTCTCCTCGTGACGTTTTGAGGACCTATTAAAATTGTGGTGATATTTAAAGTTGAATTATCAAAGTCATGCGGGGATAATTTAGCTTGCTTGGTATCCGAATCAGTTATGCTATTAATATTTTGTTTCTAGGTATCTTTGCCAATATTCGATGCTTCGCCCCATTCCCGCGATTTATAGATTGGATCTCTCAAACGATATAGAACTTTGTTGTTGCTATGATACGAGGGATTCGGTTTTATTTTGTTTTTTTTTATTATTATGTTTTGAGAATCCGATACTGCTCCACGCGTATGGTGTAGTTAACCGGAGCTAAACCTGAATTTTCAGGAGACGAAATAAAACTCTTGCGAGTGATAATCGCTTCTTAAACGTTCCCTCCCGTTGGCAGTAATTGGACTTCTGTTATCAGCCTTAAGTGTTTGCCTTCCGCTACCACGCTATCATCTTTATATCAATAGACGTGGTATGAGGGAATGTTTTTGACATAACATCGTAACCCATATCGCACTGGTACGATTAAGCGCTACGCTTTAATTGGCTGGCTGCTGGAGATATTGAGGGATTGATGCTTTTTTTTATTAGCCGTTTTAATATGATATAATAGATAAAGAGGGACTGTTTCTGTGTAAAAATTGTCTTAGCGATATCCTTCCTTATCGTATCCTCAACGGGTGCATACGAGGGGCAGTATGGTTTGT
The DNA here is from genome assembly GCA_037158775.1 of Hetaerina titia. Taxonomy (NCBI): domain Eukaryota; kingdom Metazoa; phylum Arthropoda; class Insecta; order Odonata; family Calopterygidae; genus Hetaerina; species Hetaerina titia. Next base: position 75,972,101 of record CM073774.1, on the reverse strand, counting down.
ATGATAAGTATCGGGTAAAGTTTCAGACAAATAGGTTTATTTTAGACATAGCTAAAATGCCTCAAAATTCTTCAACGTACAACCCTTGAGCGTCGAGATACCTTTGCCACTGGCTTTTCGACGACTCTAAGGCTCCTTGGTAGGTGGATTCCGGAAGGTTCTTAAGGGTAAACGTGCAAGCTTCTTGGACGCCATTTAAGGTCACATGGTGGTGTCCTTTGAGGGTGGATTTCACTTTTGGGAACAGGAAATAGTCTGCTGGTGGCAAGTCGGGACTGTAAGGGGGTTGGGGAATCGTCGCGATGCCGTTGCAGGTCTTCGTAAGCAGATACTCGACTCTTCCCTTGGTCGTCCGTCAAGACCTTCGGGACGAGTTTAGCGCAGGTCTTTCGCGTCGCCAAAGTTTCAGTGATAATGGTGTGCACTGTCATCTTATCAATGTCAGTACGATCTGTGATCATGCACACACTTAACCGACATTCTAAATTCAGTTTTTCACGCACACGTTAGAAAAATAGTTTTGCGAATACTTTTTATTCAAGCCTTGTAGTACGTGTTGCAGCAATTGGTTACATATTGGCACGATCCGTTTCGAAAAGTCACCATCGCCAATGCTTTGAGTCCGATGAAAACTCATCTCGTGCCTTATAAACCTTCGTGGTCCACGTTTCTTTTCTTATATTTTTTTTAATTTAGAAATTCGCAGACAATGTTCAGTTTTTTTGGAAGTGAAAGAATTTGGATCGGAATTCATCCCGCAGTATGATTTACAGATATTTTATAAATATTTCTATCTGTTTGACGAAGTATACCTACTCTTCGACGTCGTAGCGACCATGAAATATGCTGTCATCTTATCTACTCGCGCCACTATATATCCGCTGTTTTCTTGAACGTGACTCAAAATTATATTGAAAGTACCTTCAGTGGTGTTAAAGTCTATCTCATGTGAGAAAACTTCTATTTTCTGGCCCACATTTGGACTGATTGTCTCATTGTATGAGCTAATCTCGGGTAATAATGACGCATAGATTGTTATTTGTAATTCCAAGTATCACTACGCTGATTTTGAAGCAAACCATACCTAATTTTTGGTATAGTGGGAGAATGGGTAGAGCTTTCAGTACCTCGCCTTAGCTGGGTTTAAATCTGGACGGCGCCTCTGGACGGTATCAACGGGCCATTCAATTTCGTTGCACCAGAGCTTTCTTCCGGAGACCGCTGACGGGAAAGGAGCTGGCTCCTTTCTACCATGTTTGCCTGAGTATATACGTTGAATAAACTCACCCCTCGCGTTGGAAACCGATCTTACAGCTTCGGTTCAACATGCATGGTGACGGGGTAACCTCCAAGGAAAGGACTCGAATTCCGTTCGAAGTGAACTCCCTGGTTATTATTTTCTGCAGTAACTAATCTTAAACCAATATTATTGCAGAAACAGGAATGTGTGGTGAAGAGAATTAGTTCAATACCGTGTTTCCTCACTCCGTTGGATAGTGCGTGCCTTCTATCCCCGTAAGCGATCCTCCTTTGGAGCTCACCAGCCACTTGGACGTATCTTTGACTATCAATCCAACAATTGGATCTGTAATAGTGAATAAGTTATGGTTATCGAGATGAGGTCAAACCATTTCCTTTGGCAGTCACCCTTGCCTGTTCAGTGCAGTCCATTCGAGGTTATTAGCCGTAACTTGCTACTCATGAAATGACGTAATGGAGAAAAATCAAGATTCTCGTTTTCCTCGTTCGGTCCGTGTAATTTGAATATGAGGTCGCATAAGGTGCTAAAGGCCCTTCAGGGAAAACAAAAATTCTTAATTCACGTCTTCGTCATCGGCCGTATGTTAGAGACAGCAGGTCATGGAGAACTTTTTATCGAATGGACAACATGTTAGTTTTTCAATTAAGGAATATTCATTAAAATGCTATCTCTCGTGGAATCCGCGTCTTTTTGCCGGTGAAGAAAATCTCTTAATTGCACCAATTATCCGGATAAATTTCCGATCCATCAATTTCACAAAACCTGTGAAAATTTCGAGGCATTTTTCTTCCATTTTTTTGGGTAATTGTGTGAGGAAACTGTGACAAAGTGAAACATTGTGTAGTTTCTCCGGAGTGGCATGTTATTACATTTAAAATTTGTACGTGCGAATGGATGAGTGATAATCCTCGTGTGTCTTCTTTATGAAAAAGAAAAGAAGATATTGGCAGGAATTAGTTAACATAAATTATCAGCAATATTTATAAGGATGTCTTGAACGCGTCCCATTTATGCTACCACCACAAGCATCTTCTTATTTCCTGGGTCTGAAGTTTCGGATAAGCTTCTCGGCGAGAAAGACCACGGGGTTTCAGAATGTGTCTAAAAGTGCAAGTTTTATTTTTTTTTCCTCCAACACATACTGTCTTATTTACATATTCTGACTGCTCTATTTTCCGTAATTTAACAGTAATGCCAACTTTGATCCATCCTAACGTTTAGTACCTCAAATGCCGCAGGATCGAAAGTAAATCCCACTTCTATAATTCACTTCTTAAAAAATTTGGGTCACAAAGATAAACGTTTGGAGCGAACTTCCGGCGAAACGCACTTGGGCTGCTTTAAACTCAGTTGAATCGTTTCGGAGATACAACTTATGAAACTAGATTGTGTTTACTTTAATTTAGTGACGGAAAGGTATCGTTACCTAGACGAGAGGCAAGGGGAAGACTTTCTTTACCGCCGCGATAAAAAGCAGGGAAATTATCGGCTCGTTCCAAAAACCACTTGTCCTACTTCTGGGGTGCAGTCTCGTCTTGCAGATTTCCCCCCGTGAGCGACACATGAACGTAGACTAAGCGGGCGCCCGCCACGTGGCCCACCGGCTGCTCCCGTGGAGGACTGCCCCGGGGCGAACGGAGAAGGTGGGAGGGGGGACAGGGAGGGAGTGTGGGAGCGGTCGGCAGGAGAGGGCAACTACCTACCCACTTAACTTCCTCTCTCCGTTGGAATGGAAACGGTTACGTTCGCCTGTTGGAAGTCGGCCTTAGGGTCGTGTGAGAATGTTATCACTTGAGAATCGCGGTACATGTGTAATTGACCGTGAAGTAGCTATTTATCAGCTAGTGCAATCATAACCCTCGATATCATTTATCGGATTTTCACAATCCTCGAGGTAATGTTCACAGATTTTTCACGGAAATTCCATTTGATGCTGAAGAAACAGTTCCCATGGAAACCGCTGATCTCTGCGGATTCCCATAGGAATTCACGGGAAAGTTTCCAATGAGCAGGAACGTGAAGCTCGACAGAATTTTGAGAGTGTGACAAATTACACCTCCCTCCATCCTGTATAGAGTGGATCAGGCAACCAAGATCTTTAATGCAAAGATCGGTTTGGCGGTAAATAATTCAGGAGACCCGCCGTACCTAGCCGTAGAGCCCGTGAAATTTACACCTTAAGGGTAGGTGAGGCATTTTATTTCCTTGGTACACTTGTGGTTTCCCGCAAAGCCCAACCGCTTGGGTTCAGCTGTGGGTAAGGTTGTGGTATATCATAATTCTGGGCTCGGAACCTGTCTTCCCGTGATTGAATGATGTGGAAATTGACTAGATTTACATTACCATCTGCTTCCATGTCAAAAAAGATACTGATCATACCCTTATGGACGATCCTGATGGCGAGGGTCAGTATTTTTATGAATTTCGTCTTGATCGTGGAGATGTGTAGAATATCCCGTAGTACAATCCAAAAAAGTTGCGATTGGGTCGCACGTTGCTTTCGATCATCGTCACTTCCGTTACACAGACCCAGTTCGATAGCGACTGTTCAATATTTTGACTGCAGTGAAAGCGAAGGGTATTGAAATTCATTGCATTAAGATGTTTTTATTTTCCAAGCCTTGAACCTTTCTTAAAAGAGTTGAATAATATCTGTGAGCACGAAATATTCTGGGAAAGATCCAATTCATTCAAGTTGTGCAAATCTTGTAAAATCGAGTCAATTCATTGTTTTCAAATTCTGAGATATTTGGAATAGGATTTTCAAAGATTACGTTAGCTACAACGACCCAGATATGTTAATTGACTGAATAATTTCCTAAAACTAAGGCGTTCGCCAATCTTGCATTTTCGTTTTTTTTACGGATCTACAGCTCTAATTGCAATTTGTCTACTGGTTAGGATGTGCGTTACCAAAGTACCGCTGTAGGAAATCTCTCTCACTGAAATGTTGATATGAATTTACTGGACTTCTGTCGGAAATCAAGAAAGTATCGGTAACTATCCATTTGTTTCCTTACGAAATACTTTTCTCAATAGTTTATTTCTCTTCCCATTTCTTCCCGAACTTGATAATTTTATATTGCTCCCCAGTTGCATAAATTCTTCTCTTGATAATGTAATTAATTTCTTTTGTTTCCGAACGGTTTATCTTAATCTCCAATCTCTCGAATGTTTTAATAGATAACTAATACGCATGTCTTGGATTTGCCTAAACTAAATCTTGATCCAACCGGACGGGCTAAAATCAATTTCTTAATTGCTTTCGTATTTACCTTTATGCCAATCCCCTCTTTCCATTTTCGTAGCTATGGTATTGAAGGAAAATCCACAATGTCGCATCATGCTCGATGATGTGCGTTAATGTATATTTTACTGCGCAAATGAGCGGAGATCGGGTGTGTCGCCATGGAAGCATCTGGACGATGTGAGGGAATGACCTCGGGCCGCCCACCTTCGAAGGGAAAAGTGAATAAGTGCATATACCCATAATAAGGCCAACATTTTAGATCGTCATGATAACAGTTTAGTCTAAAATCGTTGGATTGAATTTTAAAGTTTATTTAAATCTTTAAAACTTTCCCTTGCTCTGAATAAATTGGGTAATTCCAAGAAACCATCGTTTATTCAAACTAGGGGATCGTCGTTCCCTTTATTACCACTTCCCATAACTTCTACACGGTAACCTATGTGTGAATGGCAGGGGGTGATTCAATACCAGGCATGCAACATTAAAAATTAAATTTTCTCTTTCATTTATCTTCTCGAAAATATTTAAAACAATTCAAATAATCGAGATAATCTTAACTACATGGCATGAACTACGGTATCTAAGTTACAGCACACGCCTAAAGAATATTCGCTGAGAAAAAAATGTTTTTTCATGACCGGGATATGAACACGGATCTTAGATTCTCCAGTCCAATTCCTCGGCAAATAAAATAATGGATCTTACAAGTAAGTTCGCTCCTTTACGCCTTTTCCATTCTTGATAAAAGTTTAAAATATAAAAATATTTGCATTTTCAAGTCCTTTAATTTCTAAATTATTTTCCTAGTTCTGTGTACCGAATATCGGCGTCCTTAATCCTTTTACTTAGGTGACAAACCTGTATTTGTCAGGTCAATAGGACCTTTCGATGTATCTTCACGGCACTGTGTCAGCCTTTTCATGCCGTGTCTTTTCCAAAATGTGGTTCGTTCCCCTAACCATTCGGGCGAATATCTGATGGAGTAATGGGCACTCCCTTCTCATTTGGACGGTAACTTTTATCTTACTTACATGAGTCAATTGCTATTTTGCGAAAATGGTTTTTCATAGCATTATTTTTTCCGCATCCATCTACAGCATTCGTGGATAGCATTAGGATTTCGTACCTGTGTGAAAGTTACCTTCGTGTTTATGCATTATTTTCGGACGATACGCTCGGTATTAAAAATCTGTACGGGTGGCAATGCTAGGTGGAGACACGTTTTCGCGTCTTTTGAGGGGAGGGGTGAGGTTGCTCCGGATGAGAGGAAGGAGGCGAGGAGGGGGTGCGGTATAAGGTGGGCTGCCCCCTCAAGGTCGAGGAGCCAAAAATCCTATCAGAAAATGAAGTCGTTGTCCGAGTCCCATCCGGCAAAAATTGGCGATAGTTGAAACCAAGGGGTTTCCTACGGCTGAGAAGTCTCTTGGCAACAGGTGGAGTGTGGGATGCGTGGAAAAATGACTGCAGGTGGTATTGCGACCATTATTCTTCCGTGTGTACCACGTTATAATGTGAGGACTGTGTACAATAGTGTTATGCGTAAACTAAAACGGCATGATACTACCATTAAAACGCATCCCTGCAGTAATCGTAGGTGAATAATTTTACCTATCTCACAAGACGCAAACGATGTGAATGGACATGGCATCTCATTATGAAAATGCATCTGTATCTGTTTTTCCTGATGTAGACGTCATTGTCTCCTTCTTTATTGTATCAGTCAGTGGAGTAATAATAAATATTATAACAAATAAAATATTTTTTCTGTTTCAGTTCAGGGTTTTATATTACACGTCGTTAAAAGTATTTTTTTCATTCTGGGAGTTTTGTGATCCCATCTCACATTGACCTCTTTATGTTATACTTTCGTACTATATTTATCAGTCTCCTACCCCATGAGTACGTCAAAACTGCTCCTTCCCAACCTTCCACGGGGTGTGAAAATTTTTTTCAAATGTGCCGGTTACAGGCACACCTGTACCTAGTTGACTATCGGTTAATTGACATCATCGTAATTATCGTGAATGTCAGGTATTTTCGGTGTGACATCAGACTTGTGTCATCTTCCACCTTTCCCCATTCCACTGTACCTCGTACTCATCCCCTTCCGTTAAGCATTCGAATTACTATTTGGTATTCGATATATTACCCCTACCAGTTAAGGTAGATTTTTGGATTGACATTAATATTAAATAAATATTTTGTGACTCCAAACAAAACCCACTCCAGCAACCTAATCTACATCAGGTCCCTCTTCATCTCTGTGTACTTCTTTCCTCCCTTCATACCGTCCAACGTCCCTATCCTGTTCCAGCCCTTTCCTCTTTTGCCTAACATTCTCCCCTCTATTACCTTCTTCAACATTCCACTACCGCTCAATACGCCTTTCATCCATTTTTCCTACCTCCAGAGGATTTCTCCCAACAAACCCCTCTTTTTGCCCACCATCCTCAGTGCTTCCTCATTTGTTTTCCTTTCGGTCCATTTCACCTCCATTCTTCTCCACACCTACATTTCAAAAGCCTCCAATCTACGTCTATCCACCTGCTTCAGTGACCATGTTTCCGCACCGAACATAGCTACGGTCCATATCAAAGTTTTGATGAGTCATTTCTTAACATCCTTACTCAATGTCCCTGTCATCAACTGCCTCCAACCAGTGAAAGCCTCTTTACTTAGTGCAATTGTTCTCCTTACGTTCCTACGACTTTGACCATGTTGGTCCAAAATATTTCCGAGATACGTAAACTGTTCCACTTGCTATAGTTTTTGCCCTCCCATTTTAAATGCTTAGCTTAGCCTTTGTCTCTCTGGAAATTCCCATCACCTTAAAAATTCGTATGATAACGCAATATTAATGTACTGGTTGGTCTCCTAACCTGAGATGTTATAGATTGGCGTTAAACCCTCTGTGCTCCCAGATCAGCCGGAAATAGTAATTTCTATCCAATAATTAACACAAATCTCAGTTTTCGGAATAAATGATTGCTTTAGTGTTTTTGTATTAATTAAAGAAATGTGTGCCAATTAAGTAGCTGATTAGTATAGCGATCGATTTGACAGTTGTTGGTCACTTTTTTAATTTATCCGATAGGATTTAGCACTCTATAAGATTGTAGATCGGAGGCTTTCGCAGCTGTTGAGAGATACAGAGGTGGTTCTCGGGTTAGACTGCGTGAGAGTCATTTTTGGCTCAACGTTTCTCTCCCGTTGCAGGGAGCATCTTCCGGAGCGAGACTCTATAAGATTAGATACACGGGTTGCCCGCGACCATTGATGACGACCCGACCACGTCATCTTATTCCCATTTGGTCCTAAACCGAAGTCCCTTTCACGCTCTTTAAAAGATTCAAAGCACCCGAAATTAGTTTACGGGAATGTAATAGGTGAAAGGTTGAACAATCCAATGTGAATATCGAAATTCAGTATCTCACTATTCCATGGGCGCTCACTCTCAGATTCAGATGTCTGATGTAATATTTAATCCCTGGTTTTGATTGCATATGAGTAAACAGTGACACATTATTATGTTATATTTAATTGAGAATCACTATATCAAAGACCGCACAAGCAGCAGAAGAGTTGGCGCAATGATTAAGATACGGCAGTAATTTTCTCCATAAGTTTAAATGCACTTCATGTTGAAACTGGATCATGGGTTATGGATTGTAAGAGTCCCAAATATTCCAGCCGCAGGGACCGCGGCTGGGTTGGAATATTTGGGGCTCTCTGGGCGCAAGGACCGCGGCTCAAGGGCGACTTTTTAACCCAGGGGGAAACAGTAAATCCACGCTAACCGTATATATTGAGGATGTGAGAGACGATGGATGGGCGCCGGAGTTCATTGGCTCAGCGTGGCGAGTTCTCGTATCGGCCTCCGCTCCCAAAACACCCCAGTCATCCGATGATTGTCGGAGTTAATCTCATGGGCGTGCTGACGAATGCTGCATTCGGAAATTTCTCAAGAGATTAATGAACTCATGATAATTCATGAATCAGGCTCCCTTAGATTAAGTTCGAGTGTTTTGAGCCCCCTCGAATGCCTATGTCATCAGATGAAGAAATACTTGAACACTTGCTAAACTGATGACTTCACTTTACTCCTAGTATTTCAGAGGGCATTCCATAGCGCATATTCATTGAAGACATATGTTTCTTTTTGCTGAGTACCTATGGGCTTATTTATTTTACTCCGCATATAATAGCTTATAATATAGATTTATAATCTGTCCGTAAAGACTATTATCCAAGTAACACAATTACATCCTTTTTTTAGCATACATTAATGCCCTTTTTATAGGATTGATATTCATCAATTTTCTGATAGAATGTTGCGATTGGCAACTGTTCTTTGAAATGGCCATTTGGTCGTTGTTGATATTAGGGGAAAAAACCGACAGCTGAGGTAATTTGTGACATAGTGGTTATGCAATTTGGTGGAGGGAGGATGCTCAGATAGTAGAATAAGGGTGGAGAGAGAAACCCCGCGTTGAACTTACTCCTAATGAAAGACATACGAAAAAAATACCACCTCCGGAATTCAGACCTGTACCCTAGGGGTACGAAGCCAGTTCACTTGCCATTTTACCAACCCGATACCCGGACGATTTGGCATAGGGTGCAGACAGAGGTCGGCAATCTCACAGCCCGCTAGTCCCCATCACATATTTCAGCGGTTTTTTCGCTTTCTGGCCGGAATAAATGGACCATTTCCCCAGAGATGATTTAGCAACCTGCAGAATGGTTTGTTGCGTTATTTTCTCAAGTAGCCTCTACATTTCTTCCAAGCCCGATGACTTGGAATATTCCTCTCCTCTGCGTCATGTAGCCACTCACTTACTGTAAAATCATTATTATTTGGTTGTCTACCATGTAAGGTAGGTTTTTGATAGAGACAGACTGAACACCGATACATGTCATAGCCTCTCCTAATAAAGCACATCCCACACTTCAATAAACGGTCCCTCAAGTCCTCATAAATTGACTTCCTTTCCACGTTTGCCTAACGTTCTCCCCTCTATCACTGTCTTCATCATCCCATCGCCAATCAAAATGCTCTGCATTCACCTTTCCTGCCTGCTTTGGATTCTCTCTCCTCCTCCGCAATTCCTTTTACTTCGTTTGTTTTCCTTTCTGTAGATTCAACGTGTTCCATTCTTCCGCACACCCGCCTCACAATGGCCTCCAATTTACGTGTATCATCTTGCTTCGACGACCATGTTTCGGTGCCGTACAAAAACACTCCGAATTTAACCTTTCACTAATCTTTTGTGAACGTCCTCACTCAGCATCCCTGTCATCAATGCCCTCCTTGTGATACCTTCGTTGCCAGACGTAATTTTTCTCCCTACTACTTTGACCACTACTATGTCGCAGAATTATTGGAAATCTTGGGTTAGGATCCGTCGAAAACACGAAGATTACGAGCAAGACAAACGACTAGATAAATGCAAATCGTATGTTCAGTTAGGAAGGGAATAAGATCAACCCCGCAGGAGAATGGATCCTTTTTTTCCCACGAGATTAGAAAACTAACTCATTTTCATATATATTAGTCCTTCCTATTTTATTCTGTTATTACCAGTGCTCTCACCGTAGCGGACGCGTGCATTCCACTCTTGATTATTTTAATATTCCGCTGAACAAGTTGTTATATCGACCCGGTGTGAGGTACTTGATTATTTAATTATTTTAATTTCAACGTAAGTGCTAGGAGTAGAGACCTATTCTCTCCGAGAAATATACGGAAAGAACATCACATAAGGCGTTTTCTCTGGTATTACTCATGTGAGACGAAGTCAATTTGCTAAAGGTCTCTCGTGATAAAAAAAATCCTAAATTACCTTGCTGTTGTGTTATCGCGAAGTCTCTTCGTTGTATTTGAACTAATTTTGATGTCCGTGAAACGATTGATTTGAGCGCGCGGAGGTCTAGGGTAACACTGTTGGAGAAAGCTCTGCCCTTGTGTCTGCTTCACGTTATTCTCAAAGCAAACTTTTCTTACTCTAAAGGCGCGATGTGAATTGGTTACGTAGGAGCTGCTAATTGGTCGTTGCCTGTTTCTACGCTTATCTCAATTACTGCCCATTTTTGGGTGTTTACACTTCCATAGCTGCCGGAGCTCCAAATGGAAAGTCATTATATATAGCTTAGCAGTGGTGCAGTTCTTGCGATATTAAAAGTCGTGCTCTAGCACTCCTTTTAAGGAGCATTTACGATTTAGTTCGTACTTGCCGAAGGTCTGTCTATTCGTAAACCTTTAAGAGAAGTTATTAGTATTAAGTGATCCTCTAATAAACATTGGTGTTATTCCTAAATTAAAATATTACCACTCGATAAACGAACATATTTTCTTATCTATCGCTGAATTCTATAGTACTCGATATATCCTCTCCTCATATAGTTCAAATATTATTTCCTGAACTGGGAATCAGATAATAACCAATTTTCAATGTGTGTAACGAGGAATTGGATTTTGAGATAATTTTGTACAATGGAATCATTCGCAAAGAAAGATGACACTAAGTACAGAATTTACATCCATGAACGTAACTATATGTATTCAATTATTTTTATTATAAATGGTTATCTACCGTGTATGGCAATAAATGCTTGATGTGACTCTAAAAATGAAAGTGAAATTCGGATGCTTATCCTGAAGCCGCAAGGGTCAAATGAAGAAAGCGTATTAAATGGTGCTAAATAGACGGATCGCATAAATGACGAATTTTAAGCAAATAATACTGTAAAATGAAAATTATTAAAAGTAGAAGGATTAACCTATCGGCCGCACTGTGGTACACGATGGCATGGCGAAGGCATTCGTCGTGAGCAAAATTTAGAATGACGTTGATTTAATTATTATTGTCTCACCCTGTGGTGTTGGTTATTTGAAATGTAATAGTTAAATAAATCAAGAATAGTGAACTGCGTATGGCGAATAGCTCGAATCTAATAACATTTCCATTATTTGTTATATAATCATAAAAACGTTAAGGTACAAGCATTAGCATTCATGATTGGTACAAAATGGAAGAATTTTTGAAATATATATTTACAAAACACGATTGTGTATGTATTATTATTTGGTACTTTATCGTTTAAATTATGTTTTGGAAGTAGGCAAGAAAAATTGATGACGAGAATTTTGATTAATGATGAACTGCTGAAGACTGTGATAGAGAGGAGACCACGTTAGGCAAGTGAGGTAAGGGGAGAAAAGGATTGGCACGTTGGACGGAGTGAAGGGAGGGAGGAAATATGAGGAATTGAAGAAGACTTAATTGTATAAACATAAATATAATAAACGTAAAAAAACGTTTTGCATAAGCCTTGAAGATAGTAGACAGCTTGTGCAAGTACTTCCGACGGAATTTTTTTGGCGTTTACAGTAGTCCACGCTACACGCAGTAGTTGTCGTCATGCAAATTCTATTTGGTTTAAAATGTGTTAAGAACATCAATGCGAAGTTTTGCGAGGAGGCAAAGATGTGGGCGAGAGGAACAAAAAGTTCAGCAAAGTAATCATGTGATTAATCACTATAACGGGGATGGGGAATTGGAGACGTCGATAAAAAATTATACCTCCTCCCATGCATAGCCAAGTCTCCACTTTTTCGGCGGTGTTTGTTCCCTTAGGCCCGTTATTGGATATCCAGCCCATTCTCCGACTTTCCAAATGCGTGAAAAGTGGATTTTTACGGTTTCCTCTCGGGCGATGGCATTCGTAAGTCGGTCAGTCGGGAAATTGAGTTAAGTGTCAATCGCAGCTTCACTAAAATACACCTTTGCACATGTCCTGAGAGATGATTTATATAATTCAACCAAATCATCTAATATATTCTCTCTAATTCTATACAATATAATAATATACAATCAAGAAAAACTCAGTTTCGATTTTCAGTGATTTAATTTGTAAACTATTACGCGTAGCAGACATTCCTACTTGAAAAGAGAAAACGGATTTGCAGTAAAAAAATTGCCGCAAATTATGAAGCAAGGTTTTTTTTCAAGAGACGAAGTGAACACTTCAATCCGCCTAAGTTTAAACTAAAGACGTACTTTGCTAATGCTCCTACTTTTTTTTTAAAGAAAGCATCCAATAATGTAACTGATGCTCAAAAAAATACCATGTTTGTCAAACATGTGTCTTCATTAATCATGCTTGAGCATCTCATTTAACAATCTCTTATTTTTTGCCAAAAATTTAAATGTAATACATTAATAACAAGACAATCGGAGTTTAAGAACCTATGTTAATTATAAACACTGATATTGTCATGAAATGTGTCTAATATGTTTCATTACTGGTTTCGTTTCTTTTCCTGTTTTGTGGGTTACGTAAACGCCATTTCGTTTTAACTTACAATGTTACCCTATAAATTTTTGATGGCCAAGTTTACGAAAATTCCTCATCTTATCCGTGCCCCGGAAATAAACGAGCGAATACTTTTTTCGTGTGCATACCCAGGAGAGAAGTCGTCGGTGAAAACATGGAGCGAAAATAATTTCTGCCATTTCGGTCTTTCCCAAATGAACGAAATACATTATCAGAGGAAAAAGAACTTCTGGCATAATTAAGTTTCGGGACTGAGGAAAGAGTTTTAAGAGTTTATATATTTTTAATGGACATTTCTTTAAATTAATTGACCATCCATCAAACATAGCCCCCAACAGGCGTGCAGTTATACGTTAGGCGAAAAGTGTTACAATTGCAATTGTGTTGTGTTGCAAATGCAATTGTGCCATTTGAAATAATATGAATGTAAACATTATTAATTCATTATGAATATCGTTTATTTGAAAAACATTCTTTGGCAGTTAGGCACGTTGTATATAAGCTAACTTAAATATTAAATGGAAGTCTATTTACTATTAATACAGACACACAGATGATTTGCATTCTCTCGCACAAATTTATGATTGTATAAAACTCTTTCATATCACCTGGCGGAAATTATTTTACGAAAGATAGAAAATTTAACGATCACTATATACCCCCCTGCGAGTTTTTTTAATACCTTACGATTCATCCAACCCTGAGGTATTATATCTGTATGTTCATGAAGGATCGCTCCCCTTTTGCTATAAAATGCCATCCATCAGTTAGCCCATTATTGCACAAGTGCTCTATCCTAAGAGTTCGTGCCATGAGGAGCTTAGCTATGCGTACTGCTGGTGTGAGATGCGGTCACGGGGCGTGAGTCAACATCCTCGATTGCCATGCCATCTTCATCTCACGTGTCAGTTTAAAATGGTGGTGCGGTGTGAGCTTTAGTGCATCTAGTGCGGTCTCTAGATACAAATTCGTTTTCAGTCCTCGAGCCACAGGAAATGCCTACTACAGCTACAAAACATTGAATATGATAAATTCCGTTGCTTACACTTGGCAACCCTGGCACCATATGCTAACTGTGCGCGCAGTATCGTCGTAGGTTTTTTTCCCGTGTTTTTTATATATATGCGACCTTGAGGCGTGGGAGGAGGAGATAAGAGCCCTCATAAGAGGCATTTCAGAGCCCTCTCGACTGCTTGCGGAGGCAAGAGGGGTGACTCTCCAGAGTATTGACTCGTCTTCGATTGTGCAACCAGGAGGGATGCCAGTTTAAGCAGCGTGGAGTATGAAAATTATTACGCACGGTCGAAAGTATATTAATCGGATAAAGCGTCTTCGAGTTGGTAAAAATGTTCCGTGCTGGAACGAGGTCTCATGTGTTTTTTTAGAAAGTCAGGTTTGAAACGCTAATTTTTTGTCGCTAAAAATATCTAATATTATTGGGAATAAAATAACATTTAACTGAATCATTGGCTTAATCATTTTCAATTCTAGTGTGTTTTAATGTCCTTCTCATTTCTTTGACCTCCTGGTTTAGTACTAAAATTTTAATTATGTTTTTTATTATTGACTCCGGCCTTTTTGTCAACCAATTGGTGGATTGTGGAAACGCTCCAACGTGTCCTTGTGGAAGTGACATCGTTCATAAGAAAATTTAAAAATATTTCATCCTTGCGAGGAAGTAATATTACTCGACCGAGTTTCATAGTTCAGGATACCGGAAGTTCCAGGTGGCAGATTAAAATCATTATCTGTGTTTCAAGTGCCAATCAAAAGCTCGGTTCTATTTATAGTATTTTTTAGCCTAGTTATGACTACACCTGCTAGGAAGTACCCGCTTCTACCCCCATTTGTTAATTTTCTTGAAGATCTTGGGAGATAGTCGCTGTGTAGGGTATACCTTTGAATAAGGATTCGACGGCACATGGAACCTTCAGTTCCGAGCTCTTTATGGCTTCCAAGTACAACTTATGCCGGTGTAAAGAATTTGTAAGGCCAATAACCTTTCTTAGGAAAAATTAGGATCAAGAAGGAGATCAAAGGCAAGTTGTAATTAAAATCCGATGACCAGTCCAATTTTCAGAGCGTTGCAAATGGAAATGTGGTGCCGAAAAGTAATACAATCCGATAATTAGCTTAGTTCCGTGAGTGTGGTAAATGTAAATTTGGTTCTGAAGAGTATTTGTGTAAGAAAAGTGATTTTAAAAAAATAAGATTTATGGATGAAAGAATAATTTCAGTTCATTTCAATAAATCAATCGATCTCTGTTGTATACGTCACTCTATTTTGAAGCCTTCAAGAATTTTTTGTAAATAAAAAAAATGCCTCTTGCCGTTTCAGTGCGAAACACTGCCGTGACCAGGATTCGAACCTGGGTTGTTGCGGCCACAACGCAAAGTACTAACCACTATACGATCACGGCTACTGCGAGGCTTGTCATTTCACATTTTCCCAACATGAGTTCATTAAATGCGGGAGAGAGAGAGCATTGCGTTGAACATTAATTCTCATTGAGCTCACTTTTTACCGTCTACACTTCTGTGTAATGCGTCGTTTATAGTAGGGATTTTTTCAGTAATGTATCATTGAAAAATTTGCGCAAATTGTATTGTCATCTCGGCATCTTTCGTGAATTAGGAAGATAAAGACATCAAATCTTCGAATACTATTTTATCAAGTTATTGGATACAGATACGTAGAGGAAAGAACATATTTCTTTGTTTAGTGCTTCATTTCATGCTTAAGAACATCTTCATTGTCATTCTGTTTGTATCCATGCCTCGTTTGCGTGCTTGTTAAATCTTATTTTGTTATTTCAGCATTTTGGAAAAAAATCTTCAAGCGTAAGTTTGTGTTTGGAGAGTGTAAGCATTTAGTAATACCCTGAGTAAAAATATAGCTGTCCACATGAATACAACTGGATAATCATAGATTGTTCGCCAAACCTTAGCAAAAGGAGTCACCTGTTTCACTATAAAAATGATCAAGTGCCGACGAAGAATAGTTGTGTGATAGGAAAAAATTTTTATTGATACTAAGTTTAACTTAAAAATATGAAACATTTCGCAAGAACAGTTCGCATATAAATATAATATTTTAATGAACTACACAAGACACAAAGCATGTCTTCAAACAATTACTCTGACAAGGATTAATGGCTGAAAAAATTACCCCCGAGTAAAATAGCTTATAATTAAATAGAAAGTTTACAATTTTAATGTTCTACTGTCTGGCCCCAAAAAAAATATATATATAAAATGCAAAATATAAAAAACGGATAATCTATAAATAGTCAAGTATTGTCCGATAAGATAAAATTAATACGAAACTAATACGAAACTAGTAGGAAACTAGTACGAAATTTCGCCAAGGTTACTAAATCAAAAGAAAAAATGTAAAACTTTAAAATAAGGCTACCGAATGAATTGCGAATTGACTCAGAATCACGCAAAAATCATTACACGGTCTTCAACTGCACATACATGGTTTCATATGCAATCTCAATTACCGAAATTAATTAGAGAACTAAAATATCTCGATAGAGGAGGCAGAAAAAAATCCTCTTGCCGTTTCAGTGTGAAACACTGCCGTGACCAGGATTCGAACCTGGGTTGTTGCGGCCACAACGCAAAGTACTAACCACTATACGATCACGGCTACTGCGAGGCATGAGGACAGAGGACTTTCCCATGTGATTATTTCAAATAAATGTGAAAAAGAATTGCAATTTAGAATACCTTAGTGTTTGGTAAGTTTTCATTAAAAGTATAACGCGTAATTGGATTAAAGTTGATAACATTTTTCTATTTTTAATTTTTTAATCTTCTACCCTTGATAGCGTATCTTTTAAGTGACAATTTCTTTTACAATTTTGCTAAGGAGTCGAATTCGCTGGTCTTTTCTGAACTGGCATCAATTAATTTTATGGTGGCTTTGTCATCCGTGATGTGAGGTGCCGTCGATCAGTCGTAAGCGAAAAGTAAATCTTCCCACTGTACTTGGATCTGTAGATAGTTGTAATGAAAAAGGACTTTCGCTTTCAGTTCTACCTGGAGTAGTGGTACAAAAGAAAAAAAAATCAATCACTCTGGCCAGGTTTCACCAAAATAAAAAAAAAAGAAACTGGCCTACCGAGGAGACATTATATAATAATCTCCTTTAAAAGTTTCTCTCCAATCTCTGATGTATGTGAATCCGTTTTTGAAGACTTTAAGGAATTTTTCTCTAATAACGCCAGAAAAAAATTGCCTCTTGCCGTTTCAGTGTGAAACACTGCCGTGACCAGGATTCGAACCTGGGTTGTTGCGGCCACAACGCAAAGTACTAACCACTATACGATCACGGCTACTGCGAGGCTTGTCATCCTACATTTTCCCAACATTAGTTCATTAAATGCGGGAGAGAGCATGTGTTGAACATTAATTCTCATTAAGCTCAATTTTTGCCGTCTACAATTCTGTGTAATCCGACCGTCTACAATTCTGTGTAATCCTAACCAATTTTAGTGCGTGTAATAATTCGTCATTCCTATGTAGATTGCCACTACACATCCTTATCGCAGTAGTGGAGATAATTTACTGACCGGGTGAGCGGGCGCTTGCGTAAATGAATGGAGGGGGAGTATTTGGAATAGTAACTATAGGAAAAGTGTTCAATAGTGCTACCAAAAAAATATCCATTCATGATTAAATAATTTCAAATATTTCTTAGGCATTCCGATGATTCACATTAATAGTACCAAAAAGACTTGAATGAGTGAAAATTAGATTACACGTGGTAGGAATGTAAATATTGCACTTTTTCGCTAGGAAAAAAATGGCAAAAAAATTCCTCTTGCCGTTTCAGTGTGAAACACTGCCGTGACCAGGATTCGAACCTGGGTTGTTGCGGCCACAACGCAAAGTACTAACCACTATACGATCACGGCTACTGCGAGGCGATGAGTATGGATGGATTCGGGACGACCTCGCTTTCCTTGGTAACCAACCGACCGGCAATACGGAAGGCCTCTCTCTTTCAATGCTGCCTTGGCCTTCGACAGCGGATCGTTGCTCCAAACCCCGAAGGAAGGTCTGAAAGGGTCGCATATTCCTTCACGGCTATCCCGAGGCTTGGTGGTAGACTTTTCTCATGAGATAGGTTCAAATCAATGTGAAAAAGCATAAAAATTTAGTTACCATGGTATTTGACAAGTTTCCATAAGGCGTGTGATGAGTAATCGGATATGATATTTTTAATGATACCCTTGAAAACGTTTCTTTCACAAAACAAACTGTGCCTCAATTTTGCTAAGGAGTCAAATTTTCTTGGCGTCTTCTTCAATGGCTTTGTTTCAAAAGTCATCAATGATGTATGGTGCGGTCGATCCCAGTCCTAAACGAAAAAATCTTTGCGTTGTACGTATCTATAAATATTTGTGGTGATCCTGGACCTTCGTTTCCATTTGTACCAGGAGTCTATTTGTATCAGTACAAAAGAAAACGTGAAACACTACTGCCAATGTTTACCAAATTATAAAAAAAATTGTCCTACCGAGCGGAGTTGAATTAAGGTTTATAATAGCCCATTTAAAAGTTTCTCTTTCATCTCTGATGTATGTGCAATCCGATTTTGAAGACTTCAAGGAAATTTTCTGTAATAAGGCTAGAAAAAAATTGCCTCTTGCCGTTTCAGTGCGAAACACTGCCGTGACCAGGATTCGAACCTGGGTTGTTGCGGCCACAACGCAAAGTACTAACCACTATACGATCACGGCTATAACGAGGCTTATCATTTCACATTTTCCCAACATTAGTTCATTAAATGCGGGAGAGAGCATGTGTTGAACGTTAATTCTCATTAAGCTCAATTTTGCCGTCTACAATTCTGTGTAATCCGTCGTGTATGATATGGATAATTTAAATAATGTATCATTGCATAATTTTAGCGATTTGCATCATCAACTCTGTATGTTTCGTGAATTAGGAGGATATAATGAAATGTTAGTGATAGTTATGCTTAAATAATTAATAGGTATAATCGTCTTAGTAAGTGATTTACTATCTACGTTTGGACAATAGCGAGGACAAAACTATGCCATTTGTAGACTATCCTTGACCAATATAGTATCTCGGCATGAACTGTATCGGCCACGTATCATGAAAGTTTTCAATGCCCCCACGCAAAATTTCCACTGTCCCTTTATTATCCCTTTTAAAGATATTGTTGTCACTGTAATGAATCCCTGAATGATCAGCGTCGGTGTGGTTTATTTATTTATTGATTTATGGTGGCTGCCATTCATGAGTGAGACACTCCCTATATAGTAACAAGCTGTCTGGAAACCGACAGAAGATCAAATAAAAAAAAATTTCAATAAATTTTGGGAATTTGTTTTCATTTTCCGCAGTCATAATGTAATATCTGAATGAAGTCTTCTCGAATTAAATAACCCACGACTAACTGGGAATGCTCGTGCGATTCAGTGAAAATAGAATGAAATTTCTTGGGAAAAAATTTACGGGCAAAAAATTATATCGTTTATTTTTGGTGTACGTGTGTGTGAAACGCAGCCTTGACTAGGATTTAAAAGTGTATATTTCAAATCAAATTAATCTTTATTCAATAAAGAGCAGCACTTGCCACTATAGACGTCGTCGAAAGAAAAACATAGACCAGTGAATACGTACATTCATTACCGTGGTGAAGAGATTAACATGCATTCTAATTTCAGTCTTGAGAAGTCCAGTTCACTTGATTCGCATGAATTGGTTTGAAATCAACCAATTCTCAGTTACATTTTTGAACCTATTATACGTACCTAGTCTGTGATACAGTATGGGGAAGTTTGTTATAGAAATTGAAGGCAAAGTAATCCGACAGATTGAAAGTTTTGGACAATCTGAATTGGGTAATGACTAACATATTTTTTTACATTGTATTATGGCTGTGTATATTGCCTCTTAATACATAGTTATTTACATTATCTTTTACGTGAATTAAGCATTGGTATATGTTAAAGACCGTCATTAATCTTCTCCTGAGAAATAGAGGACGACAGCTATGATGATGGCCAGAGCTGGTTATAATCCTCACTGTTTTCTTTTGCAACATAAGCAGAGATCTTATGTCACTTGCATGTCCACGAAACCTTCGGCTATAACTTGGGAAACTTTGGAAAATGGCAAAAATGGCAAGTTTCAAATGTTCCTCAAGAACTTGCCTTTTATGTCTTCTGATTAGGAAGAGATTCATGGGAAGGTTTTTGGAGATTGCAGTTACATGGCTTTTCCAGAAAAGATTAGAGACGATTACAAACCCTAGGAGCTTACCAGAGATTTGAGCTTTACCAGAACTTCTAAGGTCACATGGATGAAATTGCGTTTTTTTTCACAATTTAAAAATAGTTTATTAGCTGAGAACCATTCACTAGCTTGTTTTTGCATGTCTTTCAGTTTTCACGTGTCTGTTCGGGATTTTTATAGTTATTTATGAAAGTAGTGTCAAATTCGATCTGAGAAATATGGGACGAACGTCAGATTAGAGCGTTAAAAAAAACATATCCCAGTGTTATGGTGGTAATTTAGGAATTTAACCTTTTGTCTTCTTTGGTGTAATGGCATAATCAAGAAAAAATTTCCAGACTTTTCTGGTTTTATGTTAGTAATAATTCATATGACCTAACCAATTTTAGTGCGTGTAATAATTCGTCATTCCTATGTAGATTGGTTGCGATCGAGCTCAGAGGATACGGACCCTTTTTCCATTGTGGAAGGAAAGTAATAGTCAAAAGGAATGACTATTTAATGTGCAATGTTATAAATGAAAAGCTTTCTTCTTACTGCATAGTTAACATAAAAATATTAATGGTAGCCTCCGTATACGCGTGAAACTCGAAAAATTTAGTTTAAAATGTCTCTATAATTATGAAAAAGAATCTCTTCTGTCTCAGATCCAGGTAGTTACGATCGAGCTTCTGCACTGCTTTTCAATTTTATCGAGAAACCATCACGATTGCCACTACACATCCTTATCGCAGTAGTGGAGATAATTTACCGACCGGGTGAGCGGGCGCTTGCGTAAATGAATGGAAGGGGAGTATTTGGAATAGTAATTATAGGAAAAGTGTTCAATAGTGCTACCAAAAAAATATCCATTCATGATTAAATAATTTCAAATATTTCTTAGGCATTCCGATGATTCACATTAATAGTACCAAAAAGACTTGAATGAGTGAAAATTAGATTACACGTGATAGGAAAATAAATATTGCACTTTTTCGCTAGGAAAAAAATGGCAAAAAAAATTCCTCTTGCCGTTTCAGTGTGAAACACTGCCGTGACCAGGATTCGAACCTGGGTTGTTGCGGCCACAACGCAAAGTACTAACCACTATACGATCACGGCTACTGCGAGGCGATGTGAATGGTTGGATTCGGGACGACCTCGCTTTCCTTGGTAACCAACCGACCGGCAATACGGAAGGCCTCTCTCTTCCAATGCTGCCTCTCTTCGACAGCGGATCGTTGCTCCAAACCCCGAAGGAAGGTCTGAAAGGGTCGCATATTCCTTCACGGCTATCCCGAGGCTTGGTGGTAGACTTTTCTCATGAGATAGGTTCAAATCAATGTGAAAAAGCATAAAAATTTAGTTACCATGGTATTTGACAAGTTTCCATAAGGCGTGTGATGAGTAATCGGATATGATGTTTTTAATGATACCCTTGAAAACGTTTCTTTCACATAACAAATTGTGCCTCAATTTTGCTAAGGAGTCAAATTTTCTTGGCGTCCTCTTCAATGGCTTTGTTTCAAAAGTCATCAATGATGTATGGTGCGGTCGATCCCAGTCCTAAACGAAAAAAATCTTCGCGTTGTACGTATCTATGAATATTTGTGGTGATCCAGAACCTTCGTTTCCATTTGTAACAGGAGTCCATTTGTATCAGTACAAAAGAAAACGTGAAACACTACTGCCAATGTTTACCAAATTATAAAATAAAAGAAATTGTCCAACCGAGCGGACTTGAATTAAGGTTTATAATAGCCCATTTAAAAGTTTCTCTTTCATCTCTGATGTATGTGCAATCCGATTTTGAAGACTTCAAGGAAATTGTCTGTAATAAGGCTAGAAAAAAATTGCCTCTTGCCGTTTCAGTGTGAAACACTGCCGTGACCAGGATTCGAACCTGGGTTGTTGCGGCCACAACGCAAAGTACTAACCACTATACGATCACGGCTATAACGAGGCGATATGTGAGGGCTTCATTTTAATGGCAAATATACTAAAGTTTGCAAAAAAAATCTCGTTTAACGAAGTTCGCTGCTTTGCTTACGTTCGTTTAACTGTTCGCTAAAATGTTTTCACAGAGTCATTATCTGTGCATGCGTGACAATTGGAAATTTATACTTAATTCGAACCCTTAAATGAAAATAACGCGACACGATATTCCTTCAATCTCAATATATTTGAAGAAATCGGTCGTAAATTCATCCTGCGGTTCTTACACGTATCAGGGAATCGATTACTACACGGTGTAATACGTGTATGTCATAATGATCATTGACAAGGTATCACCACAGGTTTTATTGCCGAATATCGTATTCAGTCAAAAACACGCTTGAATTGGAGGAAAACTACTTATGAGTTCCTGTATGGAATCGTGGTGGCCTCCTCCACCACCCTTTTCGTCGTAGCCTCTTATTACTTAATGTATTTTTTCAATAAAAAATAATTCCGTTGCATTGGCTGCATTGCGTTTGGGAGTCTGCGAAATATGGGATAAATATTCGCTTAAAACACAGCTAAATAATTCATCTGGCTGTTTCAGTGGTTGAAACACTGCAGTGATCAGAATTTGAACCTGGGTTGTTGCGGCCACAACGCGAAGTACTAACTACTATACGGCTACTGCTAGCGTTGGTATTTTACCGCTCTACGGAAACAGCAATTCTCCTTGGCTAATCACTGAAGCGAGGGAACTTAGTGGGAAGGGAGACTTCTCGTTGGTGCCGCTACGTGAAGGTATTTCCTTACCTGCCCAGCAGCG
The DNA here is from genome assembly GCA_037158775.1 of Hetaerina titia. Lineage (NCBI taxonomy): Eukaryota > Metazoa > Arthropoda > Insecta > Odonata > Calopterygidae > Hetaerina > Hetaerina titia. The sequence goes on along the minus strand of CM073774.1, from coordinate 75,949,229 downwards.
GCCAACTCGCAAAGTTTTTTTAAGGGCGTTGCCCGTGCTTGTCCCTATCTGAGACCCCTTAGCAGAACGCCCCTCGGCAACACTGAATTGTTAATTCCTCTGCTCTTCCCAAAAATCGATAATCACATCTCCATGAAATAAGCTAAGCCTTGTCTCTCGCCTGAGATTTCTTCTCAATTTTTGCATAAGAATTGTTGACGTCTTATGGGAATGCTACTAAGTTGAAGCCAAAATATACGCGTATAATTTAAAGCATCATGTATTCTGGTAGGAATTTAAATATTTCCTTAAGCCTGTCTCTGTATTGCGTATTTTATAGTTCGTGTACGGCATTACATTATATATTTTTTTATATTGCGTATGTCAACTTTTTTCCATTAATAATTCTCTCGGCCTTTTACAGGAACATTAAACCTCTAAAATAAAAAAGCTTGTCGATTCATTCACGGGGAACCCATCATTATTTTCGGGAATCCAACTGGAAAAGTTATAGTTTTAGACTCTTTTAACTACTTTGTGTGATGTGTGGAAATTTTACATACCCTCTGCTTATTAGTAGTAAAAGCAGTTGTCTCAGAAAGGGTCATGTGACTGCCTACCCCTAAGCATTCATTAGTATGACGCAATATATATTTAGACTACTAAATGCATCTAACAATAACACATTCTTTAGCTATGCATGCTTTCAACCATTTAAAATGCCTATCTACCTCCCTTTCCCAGCATTCTACTTTTCTATTACCGTTTTCAGCATCCCATTGCCCCAGAGAATCTCCTGCGTACGTCTTTATAAGTAAAATACAAGAATAAACCGCGAAAGGGATAATAATGCAAAGGTGATATATGTGGTAATGAAATAGCCTTTTTTAGACAGAGGAAAATGTACACGTCAATCAACGTGGATGAAATGTAAATACTCGTAGTAACTTCAAGTAACTTAAAAATAATTAGTAACCTCTCTGCTAGGAAAACATAGATGCTAAAAGTGACTATGTTATATTATCGTTAAATAATTCATATTGAGCTATTGATGCGCTGAGAATTAAGTTAACACCATTTGAGAGAAATAATGAATAAATGTATCAATAAACTCATTTTACGTTGATTGAATAATTGTTCTTATAATGTGGTGGTCTTATAGTATGATGATCATGGACTCATATACGTACGTAAACCTATAAACTTGCTGCTCCACGTCGATGGCAATAAAAATAAGTTGTTTACATGAAATCCCATATTTCGTTTTCTCGTGGCCCAGTCTAGTTTTGTGGTCGCTCCCGAGTCTCATTTAATGCCAATTAAATTGATTTTGGGATCATTTCAAAGAATCACTTTTAGCAATTCTCCAAAATACTCGTTCACGTTGCGTAAGAGTCATCGTCTATCCACTTTCAGATGGGTTACACTATATTGCGCAAAATCGAGCTACTTCCTGTGTCGTCGAGTCGAGGGAGGCCCTAAATTAATGATAAATAAATATGAACTATGATTGGTCATGTGATAGTAGTTGTGGGGTCCCTGTCCGAACGTTCGGGAACCGGGCCAAGGTCAAGGGTGCATCGTTCTGCGTGCGGATGTTAAGTGCTGTAAATAAGTCCGTCCTTTGCGGGCGGCAATGCACCCAGAGCCTTGGCCCATTTCTCTTCCGTTGATTCCGAGCACCAACCTCCCAACGTGACGTTACGTTGTTGAACAGGTGTTTTACTATCTACATAGTGAAGCAACAAGACTATCAGTGGCCATGGGTGAACATGACTTATTTATTGGAACATGATTTTAGGAAGATCCTAGTTCTCAAAATAACTGTTAGCAGACAGGAAGAAATAAATGTAGTTAGGATGCCACTTCTGGTAAATGGACAATCAGGGTCATGCAGTACTTCGCTTACTCTCAAATTGTCAAAAGTAAAATTCATCATAGTTCTTCTTCGTGCAAATTAAAAGAACTTGTAAACTGACTTGTGGCCCTTTGTTATAGGGCCCAGGTGAACACGATCAGGTCACGAGCAATCCCATCACCTGATGAAGAGTATGATGAAAGGAATTATTACAGTTGTCCTTGTAAAAATTATGTATTCGACCATTTCTGCATGAATTGTTATTAGAAGATGGCGTAGATGAGGACTATCAAATGTAGAAGTATTGAAGAAATCTTGTAATAGTTTTTAAATAAATTAAATAAGTCACTTCATAAAGAATAATTTGCAACATACCTATGCCATCAATTGAATCGGGGAACAGTGGTGAATATTCAGTTTAGTTGTAAAAGTATTTGTGTTTAATCAATGTAAATTCGAAAATTTCATAAACTTCGTTTAATGTATTAATTGTATGCGTATAGAAAAGGTTTAGATGTCGTATCAACTTATTCAGTGAAAACATAAGTATCATAAAAACCACAAAACGTTGTATTTGGTCACCCAAAGCCAAATTTATCGCATGTCGAAAATTAAAATCCAGGAATAAGGTGACTGTTACGCGGAATTGATCAAAATTGACTGGGCTATGGAGTAGAGATCACATTGTCCATTCGGTTTCTTCATTCTCACCATTCGGAATGTTTGTTTATGGCCTCGTAAAATAAAATGCATGTATGTCTTGAATGTATGTATTGAAAGTTTTCTATCGGTGCGGCGAGGTAGCCATGCCGAGTAGGACGGAAGAGACATGAGATGTTTGTACAGGCAGGATTGTACGAATACGTAGGAGTAGGGCCTAATGCTGCTGAGGGCTGCCGAAATTCCAGTTTCAAACGAATGAAAAGAGGCTCAGAACATGGTTTCTTTGGACACCTCACGATTCATCCCCCTGGGAGCCCAAGATTGTTAAGATTTCACGGTCATATTTTCGTGGAAGGGTCGGTCCTTTCAGCGCTCCCTTCAGGGTTTCGGGCAACGATCCGCTGTCGAAGGCCGAAGCAGCATGGAAAGAGGTCTTCCGTGAAACCGGTCAGCTGGTTGCCAAGGCGAGTGAGGTCGTCCCAAAACCTACCTTTCACAACGCCTCGCAGTAGCCGTGATCGTATAGTGGTTAGTACTTTGCGTTGTGGCCGCAACAACCCAGGTTCGAATCCTGGTCACGGCAGTGTTTCACACTGAAACGGCAAGAGGCTTTTTTTTCCCATTTTCATTCTAAATATTTACATTTATTCTTGTTAAGTTGCTAGTAACTATGTAAAATTGTAAAATATATTTTTTTAGGTTAAAAATTAATTTTCCTTGGTTTTCCCGACTACATTCCCGGTTTCGTGAGGGCGGACTAATATTTTTCGTGTTATTATCGATATTATTTGGAAGTTTTTTTGTCGGTTCATGAAGGTTTGCAGATTGTTTGCCCATTCGTTATAGTTGATGTCCGCTTTTTATTTTATCTCACAAAGGTATCATAAAGGCGCTACCATTCCTTCTTATAAGGGCTTTTGTCAAATTATGCACATACCTTCGAGAAGTTAATGTATGAAGTTAAATATAGACTTTATGTAATGCGAGGAAACTTTGAAAACGGTGCCGAATGATTGCGCGTCACTGGAACTAATCAATATTTTGACCCGGCGTGTTTTTCAAACCTGCCCAGGTTTTTTTAGCGTTGTTTGGCGACGGCGGCGGTGGAGCCCATCGCATCAAATCGCTCAAATTGAAGGGGAAAAATAATTTCATTTCGCAACGCGGACCTCACGACGGATCTCGGTTGGATAATTTATTAGCGATCTGGAGAGTGGTGTTCTTTACGTAGTGGGTCGAAATATCTGGAGGGATTCGGGAAACCATCTCACCATGGGTGTCGCAAAGTTGCGGGAATAGACTTGCTGGCAGACACACCTGCATCTTGGACAGGTCAAGTCGGTTGGAACGGCTGTGTCTTGAACCCGCCTCTCTTGCAGACACTACTCGTGTATCTTTGGCATAGCTTCAGCCGGTCGGTGACGTCGCCCGACAGCGTTTATCACACGCCTGGAATCACTTATCGCCAATAGCCACCGGGGCGCAAATTGAATTCAGTGGAGCCTTCTCTTCGGTCTGCTGCCCTATTCACTTAGCGCACCGCCAAAATTTTTTACCTCGGGGGACAAATGGCTCGAATTTTTAAGTTCTCCCATCTATTATTTAAAACAATTGTTTGAACTTGCGCTGTCAACTATTTACTTTAATTTAGCGAGGTGCAATTATTGTATTTCGATGCCATTTTGCCGTTTGTGTGTTTTATTAAGTTTTACTCGGGTGTGCAAATTTCATTTGCTTTAGTTTATCGTCGTCGGAATTCTCCGTACGTTTCCTAGAAAAATTCGCGTAACAAATGTGATGAGATTTAATAAACTGATTATACATTGAAAATGAAAAACTATGTTCGTTTTTGTGTGTATGTATGCATATGCATGTGTGTTTGTATGTGGTATACCAGTATGTATTTATGTATGTATGTATATATATATATATTCACGAAATAAGGTTGGTCACAGGGGTTGTGACTGCATATCAAACTTAGAAACATAAAAAAGGCATTCATAATTTTGTTTTCTGAATATTCGGTGACACTGCCACCTTTTTCAACGGAAGAAGACTGATCTTCATCTGAGTGTATATGTGTGTGTGTGCATGTATGTATGTATGTATGTATGTGTGTATATGTATAAAAATGTGTGTATATATATATATTATACATAATTCTTTATTTGTGTTTATTTTCCATCTATGTCGGAAGTTTCTTGAGGTTTCGATCGTTATTCGTTTGGGCATATCTACTTTATCGGAAAAGCACTTGAATCTCTGTTCCTGTCTTTATTTTTTTGTTTTAACTTCATTTCCCTCTATATGGGCCTTTTATTTTTATTATGAAAAGGAGTTTAAATATGGTACCAGAATAAAACGGAGATATTGCATGAACTCTCAACTTTCGTATTGTCCACTACGCAGCATCCCGTTTCCTCTTTATTGGCAACTTAATTGCGAATGCGAAGTCTCTTCGAGTTCATTAGCGTTCCTTGGGTCGGAAGAATTTCAAGCCTAATAGCCTTTGGAAAAATTATTTCATTAAAATATAAATACGCATATTTTTCCTTCGTGTAGAAATGTTCTGGTTAAAACTCCAAATATAGCGTGGTGTAAGAGCTCTCACACTGACGTAAGCTTGTGGGGCTGGACGGTCTATATATCCGCTTAAGTTGTTCCTCAGTGGAAATAAATATTAAGGAAATGAAGACGTCGTTTTCTTAGGAGGTGGTATGGTGTTAAAAATACATCCCATTCTTTCTGGGAAATTTATGACTCCAATAAATGTTTAGGGCCAATGGACAAGAGCGTCCTCGAAGTTACTGGGCTATTATACCTTCGCCAACATGGACCACATGCTAACATACGTACACTCGTTCAATGGTCTTCATTTTCATTCCATTAATTTTTAGATAGTTGTGGTCAGTTCCAGATTTTCCCAGTGAATGAATCAAGCAGTTGACCGAGTTCATTCTTTCCATGCTGATCTTACTTATAGCGGTGTTATTACTTGAGAGCGGAAAGTAAGAGGGGTTGCTTACTTTTTGTGAGCATTAACTGGGCAGCCAAGTTTCTTGCTGGCATGAGGTACTGGGGAAGGTTCTGCTCCAACACTTGTGTTAGTGACTTTTTATAAATCAAACCACTACTTTTCCACATAAACTTTTTAATTTTCACGACCCAGGTTTCGTTATAGCATAACATCACCTGATGATGTTATGCTATAACGAAACCTGGGTCGTGAAAATTAAAAAGTTTATGTGGAAAAGTAAAGTGGTTTGATTTATAACAACGTCAGTTTGGAGATTTTCCACCTAGTTACGCCAGAAACTGTTTTATTTAATTGTGTTAGTATTTCTTTAGAAAATCGTCATTGCCCTCCAATATAATTTGTTTATTTAAAACAAATCAACCTTATCGTATTTTCTTCTTCTAACCTTAAACAACTTTCATAGCTCTCAAAATTAATCGCCATAGGCATGTAAATGCAAAATCTGTGCAACTACAGTTCTGTAAAATATGAAAAAACATTTGGTCAACTAAATATGACGCTGCATTTATTTGGTAGTCCACGGTTTAATTTTGATTTTGATGGTTCTACTTATCGTAGCCTTGTCTAACACTCTTTATTCCATCCAACCTGCCTATCTATTTCCTACACCGGACTTGCCTGACTATCATCTTCATCTCTTTCATAATTCGATCATTAATAGGACGAAAATTATTATTTTCAAATGTCAATATGAAGATTTTCCACCGAGTTACGCCAGGAACTGTTTTATTTATTATTTTTGCATTTTTGCATCGTTTTCTCAATTTAGTCATCGCATTCCACATAAATATGCCCATCCTCGTATGATTAATAAACAATTTTCTTTAGGTAAGAGAATTGCAATAGACTAGAGGTTATTTAAGAGTGGAATTGTGAAGAAACGAATGAGTTACCTGTGATAAGTAATAATTAGCACAAATTGATAATTAGGGAGGGAGCATGGGAGAATTTGGTAAGGGAAATAAAATTAAATAAGGAAGTATGTTTTTATGTGATGATCCTGCATAATCGGTTGTGTTAGACACCGTGCGAAATTTTAAATAAAGACTACTTTTTAAAGCCTATACTCAAGTAACAGGAAGTCAAGCATTACATACAGTATCATGTGATATCCAGGCTATATCCCTCTGAATTTTATTACCATCGCCCAAAATTTACGTAGTTAAGAATATGTGACAAAGAGAACTTCTGTTTTTTAAATATGTTGTAAAATAATGTGTGGAGAGTTTTAAGTGGCAATGTATAAAGAATCTTAAGTAATAATTGAAGAATGGTGCCACTGCGCTCCCTCCGCCAGAAAGCCTCTCTTCGGTTTTTCCAAGTCGTTTTCTTATCGCTTTAGTTGCTCTCATGTTTACATTGGCTGCTCCAAAATGCTTTTGAATCCAGTGAATGGATACTGTTATGAAAGGGTGGTATAGCCATAAAATGGAAGCGAACTGGCGTCACGCACTTATATGAGACAAAGATAGATTTTTTTAGACACGGCTGCGCGTTTAATGTATAATGAGAACAGTTTGTGTGCCAAGCTTGGGAATAAATTCTTCGCGTAACAATTTACGTTTAAATGATATTTGGAGAGTCGACAGTCGTGTAGTTAAAAACTGTCGGAATTACACTATTACAAAAAAATACACCAAACATTCAGGGTAAAGGTTATCCTGAGTAATCCTTTAAAAGGAAATTTGAGTAATCCTTTAAATAAAGTTAATTGCAATTTTTCGTACGAGATTTCAGATATAAAATACTGTGTCGTTATTTGTGTGCCTTGGAGAAATATGTTGAAATAAAAAGAATCATTTCACGGAATAAGTTTGTGCTATGTTTGTTTAATGTTAATTGCATATAATGATGACGGTAAATATAGGAAGTAAAATTATCAGTTATGGTTGTTTTTTAAATATTATTTAGTCCCTTATATTGTGCTTTCTTTGTTTTAGTGAAATTTCCTGTGGCATGGTGGCGACCAATATATTGTAGTGGAATATGTCTATTGAGCTCTCGTAATGTTTATTTTTAGAGTGTCATTATCTTCTTCGATTAAAAGATTGATGAAATTTGTTGACGTAAATCTCGATATATGGGTTTGACAAATCACAAAAATCAACTGCGAACCGTGGGAGCCGATTAGATGTCCACCGATCGTTTTGAGGAGGAAACTCTTGACATTGTTAGTGGAGGACTTTTTATCAGAATACCATATCTTATCTACCGTCACTGGGTTAAAAATTAAGGCTCCAGATTTTCTTGCGCGGGAATTGGCCAACATCGGTATTCAATTCCTGAACAAGCTGTTAATTAACCCCGATCCCCTTATAGTTCATTGCTACCACACGCTGATATTACCTAAATATAAAACCCCTATGGTGGCACCCGGCCGGATACACGTATTTATCTCCCACCGTACATTATTTTGGATAATGTCGTGATACTTTAATAACACTAGCATTCCAGTCCCCATGAAGCCAAAGCGTTATATTTCCAAGTTGTCCACCATAACTATAGCGTAGAGAGGGACGGTTCAGGGTGATCAAAACCCTCCCGTTGAATTTCATTTCGTGTACTTAGGAGAGAAAGAATTCTATCAATCATATTTGAATTTTCAACAAGAATGGTATTGCTCGAAGAAAGACTCAATTAAAAAAAGGTTTCGACACATTACTCAGGCCCGTCGACATTTTTGTTGACCTTTTATTGACTTCAATGTTGACATTTTATTATCATAAGCATCCCATGGCATTAACCTAAAACAGCATACATACGTTCTATTCTTGCAAGCAAACAATTAATACGCAATGCTTAAATGTGTACTTATATATTCGATGATTCAAAGATATTTTAAGTCTAAGAAAAAAATTGATTTCGTCGACCGTTTTGAAATATCCATTTTAATATGTGTGTGATTTGTACATCGGCACGTATTACCGTAATTCTTTAAATGACATAGTTGAACTCTTATCATCTGCTAAACGTAACTTATCTTCTTCTCAGATTTATTCCATCCATTCCCTCTCCTATTACTGGCTCCAGCAGATCTAAAATGCCTTATCGTGTATTCAGTGATGTCGTATTTTCTTCTTAGGATGGTTCAAACGGCTTCTTTCTTCTCCTCCCATATGCAGGACTTCTTCGTTCGTTGGTAATTCGCCCCTCCCGTTTGATCTTCATGCATAAGCTCTGGACATCGTGGAATTGACGGCTTTAGAATCCCATTTTTTTCATTGCTATCAATCATCTCTCCTACTCTGCCGTTACGACATCAGTATTGCGCAGCTAGTTACAGAAATAATATGCCCCTGAAGAGTGAGCATTAACAAAAATATGATATCGTATGTCCACCTGATGAAAATAAACTTTTCGCTGCTTATTCCTGAATTGTTTCGTGTCGATCGGTAGAAAAAGAACAACCGTGTTCCATATTTTTCTGAAAAAAAATATTTGTCGTCTGAATAAGCCGATTTCTCTTCGCGGAATCCATGTGTTTCGTCTATTTTAATACTCACGTACGCATGATAGCGTTTCTGTTGTTTTCCTCAGTTTCTTCTTTGCGAGACGAATGGCTATGTTTTCGTTCCGTTGTTCTTTTTTCCAATACCTACTGCATGCTGAACCAGGCTATTGTTGAAGTGATCACCCTTTTAATGCAAAAGCTTTGTTTTCCAGACCATCTGTCTCACTGCCGAAATACTGACTGAAATTGACCCACCTCATGAAATCTCAATTTACAAAATCCTAAATTTAAAAAAATACATCCTTAATCTCTTGCAGTATGAGGGATGTAATAATTGCCTTGAAGCGAGTTGAACCGTCATACTCTTTAGTATGTTGTCCTATTCAGGTTTTCTAGCAGATAATACTATTCTATTGGACATTTCTTGTCCAATATTGCATTGTTATCCATTGAAGCTACTTTTGATTGCTTTGGAAAGAGGTTAGGTCGTGAAGAACACTCCACAATTTCTGTTCCGCCTCGAAGAGTGAGCGTACTAATTTTATGCTAGCTCATCAATGTCAATATTTACCTTCATTCGTCTAGCCTCCACCTTAGTTGTCGGGTAATAACGTATAAATGCGTCAACAAATTTCCGTGAGCCAACAATTAGAGACGAACTACGCCCAATTATCACCTCTGCAAAAATGTATTATTGTTCCGTTATTTGATTGTAAAGTAAAATTCGCTGTAAATGTAGTATATATAATCTTCCAGTTTTCCTGCATGTCATTCGTTTTGTAGCCTCTCGTAGTCTCACATAATTGGGGACTGTATGAGGTTAGAAGTTTAATTTTCCTTTTGTCACGAAAGACTTTTTTAGACTGTTCGTCGCTTTCGAAATGGCGCTGCCAACTTAAAAGCGCGACGAGTACCCACTTCGAGTAGGGCGAGCCTCTGTTTTCGCATGAAGATCGCAGCACCCCAAACATGTACATCAGCTCTAGGCGGGGAGAACCCACCATCCATCCTCACATGACTCCGTAGTAGGTCACCGACCCCATGAGGTCCGCAGGCCTGCCTTCCTCGTATCGTTTGACTGCGAAGGTCGTCCCTTTCCAGCTGTCTCCCTTTTTGAAAGGAAAGCCTTGAAGGCTGGAACCGGTAAGCATACTCAGATGTGCATGTGCTGGTCCACGAGGGTTTTTTCGGGAGTGCGAGGGGATAGGGTACGTGGTCCCCTCTTCCGGTCTTCCCTCCTTTTATTACCTGCTCTTTGCCCACGCGAGTTTCTCTCGCGCACAAAGGGGAGAGAAAGATTTCCTCGAAACTCCCCCTGTTCTCTCTCGCTCAGCCTTTCCCTCCCCCCTCCTAACTTCCCGTCTCTGAAGCCTGCCCAGTCGGGTGCTATAGTGAGTGCCCTGCCCGCTGCTTGTTTTCGCTGCCCTCCTTGTTTTGTAGCGTCCTTGGGACCAGTTCGCTTTCGCCGAGATCGGCTAAATTTGTTGGCGCCAGCGCGGGAAAAATTTCAGGACGCTCAGTGTCTGAGGCCCTTTGCCCGTCTCCCTCTCCTACTTCGCTTGGATCCCGGATATTATCCGGCGAGCTCCTATTTTTTAAAGCGCGCCAAAGCGTAGTGTCTCATAGGACTGTGTGCGCGAGATAGACGTCCCTTCCTCCCCCATGGCTGTCCCCCTCGCCGTCTGCCGACCGCTTGGCTCGCGCTCGACGTAGTCGTCACGTGCTCACTCCCTCAGTCCGCTTCCTGGCGTAAAAGGGCGCGAAGAATGTGTTTGGCATCTTTCAAACACAAATTCCTGAATTTTTGCTATCGACTCTAGGCCACAGGCCGTGTTTTCACTTTCAGGGTGGTGAATATTATGATAATTTTCAAGGAGTGGGGTTCTTGAGTACCCATGAATCGAGAAAATTGCGCACGGAAAAATCTGGGCGTATCTTGGAATACGTGCAGGCTGTGACCCTAGAAACGCTATGAAATGACAAGGATCCGGCCAACAGGCCAATTGAGCCTGCAGTATCCTATAAAATATTTTTTTATAAAAAATAATAGGAAATTCGGTTCATTTTCACATCCCCCACCTGCACTTTCATTCCAATAAATATTTATTTTTTTATCCTTTATCATTGTAAATGCGGTGGTTCATACAGGCAGTCTTGGTTTCTTCTTTTTTATCTTTTTAACTTCAAGGAGGCTACTCTTTAAACTAAATCTCAGAATAATTTTGTACGTTTTCCGTCATATTTGACGAATTACATCGTTAATATTTGTGTGTTGATTAATTTTTTCGAGAGAAATAATCTAATGTAATCACTTAAATGTATTCCAATCAGTGTGATAAAGTATAAATATTTACGCCGCCCACCTTCGTGACTGTTAATTTATTGTTATGAATTATAAAATTTCCTTTTCATCGGAAGAATCTCATAACCATTTAGTAAATACTGCAGTTATTTGTTGCTCTAGCACAGGTTCAGAGAGGTCCCGATCAGGGACGTTATCCCAAAGGTGCATGGCAACGAGAAGAGAACGAATAATAAATTTGGCATTCATGAATTACTTATTTCGGGATTGAATTAAAGCCAAGGGATTCACATTTGTGTCTCAGTTCAAACAACCGTTCAAGTGCTTAACATATATTTTCAATACATCTTAGACCCCCTTGGCTCCCAAAGAAAAATGCTAACGTTGTCGAAGAAATAAAACTCTTCGCCCTCCTTATTTAAAACCTCAGCATTTATCCACCTCTCTCTCCAGCTTATTTTATCCATTCTCCGCCACACCCACTCCTCTTAAACTTCCTATCTACACTCGTCGTCTTGCCCCAAAGACCGGGTCTCATTTACACACGCTCAACAATAAAGTATTAACTCCTATTTTTTTCACATCTTTACTCCGAATACCCTTCATCAATCTTCTAATGACCGATTGCCTCATCGGAAAACGTTTCTTCTATTCTCTCTCATATCCTCTCTGAATACGCTTTGTATTCGGATAGGAATGTTTTGTCAGCGTATTTCAAAAATATCCTCATAGCCAAAGGTTTCGTTATTTTCGAAGAACTTATTTCGCAGTAGTTTGATCGAATTTTTAATTATTTATTCCAGTCCGCCCCCTTTGTTTTATTATGTACATAATTGTTATCTTCAATTATTATTGAATTTTTAAAAGGGTGGCATTGATTTGTAGAATCTTTGGATACTTGAGTACTTTTCCTCGCCCCAATTAGTCACCACTGGGGATATACCATTTTTCAATTGCGAGTAAAAATGTCTTCTCTCACTTTAATATCTTAAAATGGTCCGTGTTGAAAATTAGAGGGCGATAATCGGAGTCCATCGTAAAACTCTTTTTCGGGAGGCTAATATATTTTCGTTCACCGCCCGCTGGGCATTGTAACGGCCTCCCCTCTCCCCGCCCAGAGAACCATTGTTCGAAAAAGAAACTAACGTTCGCGGTGGAAGAGAAAGGACTTTCATTGGTTATCGATCGCTCGCGGAGAATCATTTATGTTTTGGCCACGTGATCCTAACCGACCTGAGGTCGACATCGACGTTCGTCCCATGCATCTAAGGTTACCCGCGCAGGAAGGGAGCGTGGACCCTTGTGGTTCCCTCTCTCAGACTGACATGGAAAAATGTCTCCCCGCCTTGCGATTGGACCGTCGGAATTGTGCTCGCTGATAGGAGCGTGGTGCACGGCTGGTTGATTTGAAGAGGTTAGCAAATTATCTGTCTGGGAGATAAAGATTTGGGGAAATCACGTGGCCAATGGAGAAAAGATCTTTTAAGTTGGCATCGAAGTGCTTCCCGTGCATGGTATACGTATTAAGTGAAAAGCAGAGACAGTAAACGCGAAGCCACGTGGTTTCATTTCCTCGCTCTCAGATTGTCATGGCCTCCCCGCCGCGCCGTCGCGATAGGATCCCACTTTTTCACGCAACTTTCCTACTGGCAGAGAAAGTGGTAAGGCTGGTCGTCGCCTCCCCGCTTTATATGAATAACAAACTGTACCGGATCAAAGACTGTTTTTTTAAAATGCCACGCGGTCGATGGAATCATTTTTACGGCCGATTTTTCTCCTGATGGCAAATTGAAGCTTCGATCGCATTTCATTTGGTTGCCTCATTGTCATCGAAAAATTCACACAAGAATTTGAATCCCTACCGTTTTTATTTTCGCTGATATATCGATCGTGTTTATTGCTTTTAGAAGGACGCGGTATTTTCCCGGCGTGTGGTTTCAATGAAGCTCTCCTGTGTTCGCTACCGGGTCGGGATTGTATTGTCGACGTTTCGACGATAATTGACTAACGAAACGTCGGAAATACGTGTGCTCACCTTAAGGCTCACCAAGGCGAATGCTGGTTGTTCAAAAGTGTCGCTACCTAGACATAAATCGGTGATCAATCTTCCAGTTTCCATTTCACGATCCACGTGTTAAATGCAAGCAAACAATGCAGTAGGTTTTCCTCATTCCCGATCTTCAAATTACTGCTGCAGACGCAGGAACATAAATCAAACTGTCATGGCCAAAGAAAGGAGAAAGTTGGCAATGTATGCACTATGCTAGGTGCAGTTGGAACTCCAACGTTAGCAGCTAATGTGGTTATTTGCAGGAAACGCGTGACTACGAGCTTTTATGCGCCATATACATGTGGCGGCTGGATGATAATAGCTGGATAGTACATACATAATCAGGAGGAGGAGTGAGCGTTCGGTAAATCTCGGGATAGCTGAACTCTTCTGAGGTCTGCGGACAAACGCAAAATTCGACGTACTGCGTAATACACTCGATTTACGTAAACGACCGTTTCATTTTGGTCCAAGCATTCTCGGTAGTGTTATTTCAGTTGAGTTTTGCTGTTTTTTAATTAACAAAATTTAGATTGCTTATAAACAAACGGATTTTGTCGCTTGAGTAGTAAAAATATAACTTGTGATGCTTCTATTATGAGCGTCCGTTTCAAATTTCAATAATTACCACTTTTTAGCGTATAGATCTACTTAATTCTCTTCCATTTGTACAAAACCCAAGGATTTTCGGCGGAACTTCCTCTGAAACATTTAGAATTACTATGTGTTTGACAATCGCGGGATGGCAAATGCAGATGACGAGGGTTTTGTAGTTTCTTTGGTTGAGTGTTAGGAAGATTGTGACACTAATTCTTAAGCTCGATCAACCTGAGAAGGTTCAGTTCATTGCGAGGAGATTTTTTTTTCGACTGGTATAGTGGCCAGTAGTTCGCCAGCACAGTCTTTTGAAGGTTCGCAAACTTCTCAGAGTCGGGTGGAAAAGGAGTCTTTGGCTCCCCCCGCCCTGACCTGCACTCGTTCGTCGAGGGAAGAAAGAAAAGCACCTCGTCGAGTTTGGCCGATCGTGACAAAAGCTAACGTGGGTCAGACAGGAACACTTAACAGTACTCTCACCTCAGCCATCCATCCGTGAGAAGGGCAGACTTGCTCTTGTGTGCCAACCTTGTACCCCGCACGATTTGCAATCGTGGAGTAAATCTTCAACGGAAACGTACAGAAAGCATCCACGTTCGCTGCCCCTGATGGAGAGGCCAAAGCTCTGGATATTTAAAATTTAAACCATTTTAAAAAAAGCGAAACTATATCCCTCCCATACCTGAAAATACAAGCTTTTCGATAAATACGTCGTGTGTGCCAATTATTTACGCAGATTCAATTCGTTTAATGCATAATGACATAATAGCGAAACGTCTATCAAGTTATTGGATCGTTTAAAATAAAACGAGCTTAAAAGGCTATGTTTGTGTCTAGAATTTACAATCTACCATAATCTACTTTCAGTTACCGTGCGTTAACATTTTCAATGCTTACCGTAAGTTTACACCATACGCATTGACATATAGAGCATAAAAAGTTATAAAAATTATCGTTTTTCAGCCGATCAATATGCACCGAATCAATCCTTTCCCGTATAAATCCAAATTTGAATTTTATCATTCGCTCTGCAAATATATGAGAATGTAAATTCCGATACTGTTGAAATATTGAGGAGAAAGAAAAAAAATTTTAATTTCACTTCATAATTTTGTATTTGTAAGACACTTGCGTATTCAAATATTCATGTCGCGTGAATATGGCATTTTGGGAGGAAACTTTCGCGTGATACAAAGTAAAAAAAAACATAAATTGGAATCCAATCTTGGAAGTTCTCTTTCTCCCTCGATGTGAACAAATTCTACCAATTAAAACCGAAAAATACGTTTTACTGTAGGATTTTTATGTTATGCCTTCTGATCCCCACCCTAATTCCGACGTCTGTGGTCCTCTGTATTCAATTAGTACGAGGCAGCGAGAATTTGAGTGTGAAGGTAAAATTGGTGCCAAAAAAAATAGATGATTGAGAAAGTACCGTTGTCATAAAATATTACGTGAAAATTGATGCTATCGCAGGAAATTGTTTCAGATTTATCATTTAGCAAAGTTTTCACATAGAACGTTTCAAAAGTGAATCGTTCGTTCAGCATTAATTCATCGCAGTGGATGCACAAGCTATTTCCTCGCCATCGTGTCGACTCCCACGCGATACGTCGTCGGAAAGCGACGGAAAAAAGGTCAGGAGCTCTCTCCCGCTGTTTCACTTTCGCTTCTCCAGGTGATTGATTTAACCCGGTCACTCTCCACGTGGCATCTACCTAGGAAGCATCCTTGTCACCGGTTGCGTGTACCTGACCTGCAATGGACATTATCTTGGACTGTTTTTGAGAGCTGTGCCTCAAAAAATGTGTTATTCAAACTGGGAAGATACTAAGCTATTATGACACAGGCATGGCGACGCTTATCGATTGAAAAATAATGTAAATTAACAAATGCCATGCACATAGAAATATACATACAATACCCACACATTAACACATACATCATTCTGCTTTGTTCGAAATTCTCCGGTCATTGATGCTAGATGAAAGGCGTAGATAGGCTTTTGAAATTTTGCAGGGGAGGTATTTGGGTGGATGGAAATGAAATGAAATAGATGGATAGGAAAACTAACAAGAAAGTGCTAGGCATGATGGGGGAGGAAAGGGATTTGCTGGGAGAAATTGAACGGAGATGAGAGAGGTGGATGCATAGGATTTAAAATGGGAATGGAATTTTGAAGACTGTGATAGAGGGGAGGATATTAGGCAAGTGAGGTAGAGGCTAGAGAATAGGCATGTTAGGTGGAATGAAGGGAGGCAGAAATTGTCTGAATTGAAGATTTTATTATAGTGTAGGGTGTCTGGTTGTGTCATGTTAGGTGAGGCTTAGAAATTTAGCGGTGATAGTCTTTGTGCCCATCCAAAAACTAAAACATTCTACCATTAATGATAAAAATAGTGTTTACTCTAGAAACTATGTTCAAACATAAAGATTAAGGACGTAGCAAATTAGGAACTAGTTAATTTGACTTTATTGGGCAAGGAAACATAATTGTAATTGTAATTTATTCATTCACCATAAGCATAGAATTATGCATGGCTTTGTCAATACACGTTTTACACTTCATTTCAGTAAAAAAATATTATGCGAAATCAAAACAATATGCCAAGTACAAATACATACAATTTACAACTTTTTGGAATTAACACATTTCAGTTATACATTTGAAATGGTATGCATTAGAAAATCATCTACACTATAAAATAATTTACATGAAAGTAGTTTTTTCACGGCACATTTGAATTTAAAGGAACTTTTGATATTTTTAATATAAGCAGGCAATTTATTGTACATAAGTATTCCCTGATGATCTATCCCTTTAATCGTTTTATTTACTCTGTGCTGACTTACGTGGAATGTTATCAGGATATGTTTCGTGTGCAATTCTTGTGGATTAATTATATTTATTTCAATAGGTATTGGCAATACCAGTGTAAAATATGTGCCAAAATATGGCTTGGAATATAATAGTAATATTTATTTTGTCAGCATTGCATACATTTGGCATTTTATATTATGTATTTTATACTAATGCAAATGAAAATAAAATTTAAAGGAAAAGAAGTCAATCTGATGCATATTTAATTTGGCAGAACTATTCTTTTTGTATGCATACTTAAATATCAGTATGTAATTTTAGTATCAAAATTCAAGTTTTAAACGTAGGTCTCATTGATAATTTTATAAGTTTATTGTGTGAAGTGTGACAGAAAGTATGGGTGCTGAAGAAATAATGAGAATTTTATTCTTGTTTGATCATTCAGATGGGAGCAAAGGCAGGATTCATGTTGCCAGACCTGTGGTGGAGATGGACGGAGATGAGATGACCAGGATCATATGGGAAAAGATTAAGGAAAAGCTCATATTCCCATACGTGAAGGTAGGTCATTGAAAAATCTCATTTTACTCTAATCTATTTAGCTCATTTAATTCATAAAACATTTTCCACCACTCCTTACTACCTTTCATGTACATTTTTCTGAACATAACATATCCAGGATTAATGTTTTTGATTTTTATGTGGTTGGTCAGTATATTATGGAGAAAAATAGGCATTGATTTAAAAAAAATAATTTGTATTTGTCGAGGAATTTATACCACACTGATCACCTGTGAATGTCCTCATAACAATGTGCATACTTGTTTATATTAAGGATTAATAAGCATGAGCTGATATTGAGCTAGATGCTTTGTTTTTATAATAAATTGACTTTTGCAACTTAAGAACATTAGACAGGGTATTAAGCATTACACTATGGAAATGTTGCATTTTATGGATATGTGAAAATGGTGCACCCATTTCATGTAGATGTTTTTATTAGAGGAGGTGATGCTTGTTTCTCCGCAGTGTAATATATTCGGATGAAATTAATTTCACAGCCAACCAGTAAAGCACCTTCCCTTACAATTCAATTCTAAACATCTTTGCTACATTGGTATTCCCATCTCTGACCTTTAATTAAATTTTCGGTTTGCCCTATATCCCCCTGCCCTTCTCACCCTCGCCTTGAAACTTAACCATCCCACTAGGGTGCAATATTCTATCAATCTTCAAAAAAACATAGTTGTATAATAAAATATGTGAACATTGTAATGTAAATTGAGTCACAGATTCTAGCAGAATGCCTGTCGCAAATTTTAGTAAAAAATCCTCCCTTGACTTAATATGCCAAATTGTCCAAACATCAAAACACACTAATGGTTAAAATCTCCAATGAAAGACTTTCATATTTTCAGAGCTGTGGCTCATCAGTATTAAGCAGAAAATAACATTTTTCACATGATTGTGATTACAAAATAGGTATATGTATGCCTATATATATGATATCATATATCTGATGAATAACTTCTTGTGTGCCACCTGACATTTGTCTATTTGCACATGTAAATTTTAATAATAATAACTAAACAATTTTGTGTCAGTGTCACAAATTTTCATTCCATATCTCAACTTAATATTGAAACTTAAAATGATGGTTAGTTCATGTACAATTGCTGTATGAGTTTGCAAAATTTGTAAAGAGAGCAATTTAATTTCTAGGTGGAGTGCTTGTACTATGACCTGGGATTGCCATATCGTGATGAAACCAATGATCAAGTCACTTATGATGCTGCCTATGCCATTCTGAAGCACAATGTTGGCATCAAGTGCGCTACCATCACTCCTGATGAGCAGAGGGTAGAAGGTGTGTAAATTTGTTATACTTGCTCCTGTAAATTGAAGAGGTGACATGTATGATTTCTGTAGATCTCATTCTGAATTAGTTCAAAATCTTCAAAACTTGGTTGGTAAATACATGATTTGTATAAAAAGTTTGGAAAAATAGATTTATTTCGGATATTGCTACAATGCCTCAAATTTCTTCAAAGTATTGCAACAATTTCAGAGCGTAAAAATCATTCGCCTTGACCAGGATTCTCTTAAACTCTGAAATTTTTGGGCTTTTAAAGGAACAAGATGTTGTGACAAAATACCATACACACAATGTCACAGGCATTCGTAGTCGTGTGCGACGCACCACAGTCCACGAGGTTAAAGCCAATTTGAAACACTTAGGCTGTTTATTACCTTAGAGAAATTTCAAGAAACTGCGGGAGATGACGCAACAGTAAATTTTAACGGAGTCATCCGCTAACATGCATTTCACTGCAACAATTTCAGAGCATAAGAATCAAGGCAAATGATTTTTACGCTCTGAAATTGTTGCAATGAAATGCATGTTAGCAGATGACTCTGTTAAAAGTTATTGTTGCGGCATCTCCTGCAATTTCTTGAAATTCTTCAAAGTACATACCTTGAGCATCAACACACTTTTGCCAGTGGCTTTTCCACAACTCAAAGGCTCCCTGGTACGTGGGTTCCTCAAGGTCCTTAATGGTACGTGTGCAAGCTTCTTTGACTGCACTTAGGGTTCCATGGTGGTGTCTTTTGAGAGAGGATTTCGCTTTCGGGAATAGGGAATAGTCTGCTTGTGCCAAGTTGGGACTGTAAGGGGGTAGGGAAATCATTGCAATGTCGTTGCAGAAGGTCTTCACAAGCAGACCCTGCTCTTGGTCATCCGTCTCAAGACCTTCGGGACAAGTTTAGTGTAGATTTTTCATATTACCAAATTTTCAGTGATAATGGTGTGTGAACTGTCATCTTATCAATGCCAATATGATCTGCGATCATGCACACACTTAACTGATGGTCTGAATTCAGCACTTCAAATAATTGTCATCGATACTTTTTATGCAAACCTTGTATTGTGGACTGGGGAATTTTCACTTTTCACTGCCTCCCTCACAATCGTTCTGTGTCTGTAATTAAATCAAGGGTACAATCAATCCTCCAATCCAGCACATCAGGGGTACACCATAGAGCACTTAGAGATGCATGAACACATTTGTTATTGAAAAAAGTGAAAAATGCTAACAGTTTTTGCCATATGTTTTGCATTTAACTATTTTTGTATTTTCAATTTTTATTTAAATGTAAAACAATTCGCAATATCTTTATGACATTATTGCATTGCTTTTTCTCCCTTTCCTTTGGCCCAACTATCTCCTTATTTTGTAACTAGTTCATAATGATAATCATAAGCGTTGTGCTAGTTGTACCAAATTGTGTAGTTTATGAGGATGAGTCAAGATATACACAATAGAGCAGAATTTATTTTTCTTTAATGTGGGACACCTTGGCATTTGTACCCTAAGAAAGACCAATTTGGTAAGAAAACATTCATATATCAGTCTTTTAGCTGTGCGAGCTGCCATAGCCATACATCAGAGTTTAAAGTACAGCTGGAACAAGATGGCGTTTTCCATGGTGATAAATCCATCTTAAAGTAAATAGCTTGTTTTAGAAGCTCCTGCAGATGTAAATTCCATTACACATGGTATATTTTGATGCCATTGTAAAAATACTGTGGTGGGCGACACTGAATTAATCATCCCCACGTTCATTTGCCTCCACGTCTGCCTCCCAGGCACTACAGACCAATGTCATTTTATATCATGGCATGAACATGGATGAACATTGTTTTAAAT
Source organism: Hetaerina titia (assembly GCA_037158775.1). NCBI lineage: Eukaryota > Metazoa > Arthropoda > Insecta > Odonata > Calopterygidae > Hetaerina > Hetaerina titia. The sequence goes on along the minus strand of CM073774.1, from coordinate 75,928,764 downwards.
TTTGTGACTATATATCTATATTTTATACATGCAAGAATATTGTGTTTGAGATAATAGATTAACTGGAGAATGGCATCATTTGTGAAAATCGTGGTCAATTAATTTTAAATTTGACTGTGAAACTTTTTTAGCTTTTTATCCTGGTTATAAAAAGTTTTCATAGAATGGTTACAGATCACTATCAAGCAAAGTGACTACAAACCACAATAGTATCAAACATTAGTAATTGAAAATGTGTAATTTATTTTGCTGTGATTTAATTACTTTTATTCTTAAACATATTTGTTTTCTCAACAAATCACTCATTATGGCATACTATATAAATTTCAATGTCTCAAATTTTGAACAAATAACCACCAATCTAGTGCATAGTTGTAAAAACATTGTGAGGTAAGGAGGTCACAACTCTTAATCAATCACACTAGTCTTTTAGTATCAGGTGAATAATTTTTTGTGTATCTCAGTAAATTTCTTAATTTTTTTAAGAATTCAAGCTGAAGAAGATGTGGCCGAGTCCTAATGGAACAATCCGTAACATCCTCGGGGGAACTGTTTTCCGTGAGCCAATTATATGTAAGACGATTCCAAGAGTGGTGCCTGGCTGGACCAAGGCCATCATTATTGGTCGTCATGCTCATGGTGATCAGTACAAAGCAACAGATTTTGTTTGCCGTGAGCCTGGAAAGGTTTGTGCTAACCTTGACCCTCTTAATTATTTCTCTTGCCTGAAGGTTCAATGAAATAGCTTGTCTCTGATTTCATCTTTCACAGTTGAGCTTTCACAATAATTGATTCTACCAGACTTTGAGAGATGTGGTTAACATCTAACAATGCTGTCACTGAGTGGTTTCATTAATTTCTTTCTAGATTTGTTCTTATGTGAATAGTGGGAATAGAATTAATAGAATTCCATTGCAATTTCTCAGCTGTAGAGCTATATAGTCTTCTTGATTATTTTCTATCAGCCTGTTATTTATTCCCAAATACATAATTTTTATAAGTTCTTTTAACAAGTATTTTTGATTCGAAATATTCCATTACCTGTTCAGTAGATAAGTAACAGATGTTACTTTAATTAACAGGTGGAACTAGTCTTCACTCCTGATGAGGGAGAACCACAGAAAGTGGAAGTCTTCACTTTCAAAGGAAAGGGAGGAGTTGTCATGGGAATGTACAACACTGAGGAATCTATTAGAGACTTTGCTCACTCCAGCTTCCAGGTAAGCAATCATTTGAAAAGATTAGTTCAGTTATATTCATGTAAAACGTAATCATATGTGTGATGATTACATCAAGCATGTGACATTTTACATCGCTTGCCATCACATGCCAATTATGACTTTTCTTGCCTGTCCTGTCAACTGTATTTCTCATAATAGTAATACCAGAACAAATTATGATAGTAAATAAGAGCTTATGTAACATCTCATTAATAGTTTAAAATATTATATAAAATAATATGCATTTTAGCACTGTAATTTAGCATGAAATATGCAGTGGTATCTCATGTAAAGAATCTAATTCATGAAAATGCTTTTTCTCACAAGGTGGCACTTAAGAAGAAGTGGCCCCTCTACATGTCAACAAAGAATACCATTCTGAAGAAATATGATGGCCGTTTCAAGGATATCTTTGAGGAAATTTATGAAAAGTATGGAACTCATTTTAATGTTTATTCTAAGTTGTTTTCAGATCTTAGTGAAATAGTATCTGTGCTGCACACTCTCACTGTGTTGCAGCAATTGAAAATATTATTACAGAAAGGGAAAATGATCTTGAATCATTTATATACCGATTCAATTTTTTGCTTTGAAGTTGAAGATTACTTGCTTGAAAACCTGAATCCTATCATCATTGATAGTCTTCGATATCATAAGTTCAATCCATCATCAAATACAAATATTTATTAGGATGAAATTAGGAGGGTTGAAAGGTCATTTTTGACCCTGAGGTTATAAGGCGGAGGGAAACTCAGGGATGACAAAATATGTAGTGATGTTACAGGTGTATTGACAACCTTTAATTTGTTATTTAAATCAAATTTTGTGAGCTGATTTGCCAGGTAATGGCACGTAATTTTTTTTTTCAGGATAAACTTTTAATAAATCAGTTTATTTTCCTTAAATATTGTTTTTCCTCATATATTTATCATATACTGATTTTAAATTATACCGTTTGATGATAGGACTTACAAGGCTGATTATGAAAAGAATGGCATCTGGTATGAGCATCGTTTAATTGATGACATGGTTGCCCAGGCCCTTAAATCCAGTGGAGGCTTTGTCTGGGCATGCAAGAACTATGATGGTGATGTGCAGTCTGATATTGTGGCTCAGGGCTATGGTTAGTAGAATTATTGAAGGTATTTATTTTCTGTTAATAATTTTATTTTCTGAATAAGATTTATGATTTGAAAATCGGGCTCATTATTACGTCCGTGTGGTCATTTTCATTGTGTTTGAAATATCGTACTTCTTTTGCCATTTTTACTCAAATAATGCCTGCTATGAATAATTTTCTCCATTGTTATTTGGAAAACAATTTTTATTTTAAATTTTAGTCTCAAATTTTAACTCTTTGACTCATTCAAAATCCATTTGGACAAAGATTTTCAACTTTTAACAGTGAGCATTCAAATTGATTTTCAGGTGTATTGAAACTGATGAAATTATGTGGTGTTTCTTGAAAAATGCAGAGATAAACTTACTTTCCATCTTATTTGTGATTAAATTTATTAATGCTTTTAACTTTAATGAATGCATATCTAATGGTAAAATTGATATTACTGAATATCAATTTGTAGGTACTCTAGCTCAGCCATACCAATACATACAAATGTCATGATCTCAATAAAACCCAAGTACTATATATATTTTATAAATATATTCATAGCACATTCAGCCCAAAATTCATGTGAGCCTTTGCTTGGATAAAATCAGTATTAATTTTAGTTTTGTCTGGTTACCTTGCATTCTTTTTTAACTTCTTTAGTAGTTCAATGAATTCACTACAGCCAGCCAGATTTTCTTCATTTTATTATGGCTAAATATGTTTCTTATTGTTGCTGTATTTTCAAAATGTGCAGTGGTTAATCATTTCATTAGGGATAGACATATATTCTTTTGGATGAAGAAATTTTTATACCTGACAAATAATTCCATTATACTTAAAGGATCTCTGGGCTTGATGACATCAGTCCTCATGTGTCCAGATGGAAAGACTATTGAATCCGAAGCTGCTCATGGAACTGTGACAAGACACTACAGGTAAGAAATGATGTATTTGATCAATGAATTGTAATATTACCTCTACACTCTATTTCAAATGAATGGTGTGCCTCTGATTAAAAAATCTTATTACTTGAGATCATTGGAACTATCTAGTACAAAACAATCTCAAAACTGTTGGAAAAGAGCGTGCATTGAAATGTATAAAATGTGCATCTGTGCTTGCAATGGTTGAGGTAAATAAATTTAACTATATTAGTAATATTGAATGAAAATGATAATTGTTGATATTGACAATTCATGAAAGTTCAGTCAGAATGTAGTAATATAAATGAAAAAAAGTTCTTAAAATATCTGTGAGTCATCCAGAAATTAGTACCCGTTTCTGCTCTCTGGAGCGCTTGTGATGTGAGTAGCTGCTGTTCAATCTCAAGCGCCTTTCGTTGTTTGCCTACTCAATGTGCATGAAGTTTTATAATGCTGTCATTGTTTTTGCTGTTTCTGTATTTATCAATCTTTCAGAAAATTAAAAATGCCACCACTTGTGAAGTTAGGACTGTAATCAGATTTCTCAATCAAGATATGTGTGGCCATGGGATATTCACCATCAGTTATGGAGACAATGTCATTGATGAATCTTTTCTTTAGTGCTGTTGTCAAAACTTTAACTTGGGGAAGGTCCACAATGATGGATGTTTGGGGCACCCATCTGTCATTATGAGCAAACTGCTGAATTCAGTTGATGGTCTCATTAACAACAATCAACCATTACAATTGATGAAATCAGTGAATCCTGATGTTTCACGCACAATTATTCACGAACTTGTCAAAGACAATCTGGAGTGTAGGGAAATTTGTGTAAGGTACTGAAAAGGCATTAAGAACTGCAGGAAGGGTTAACTACTTTTCTCAATGAACAGACAGCAGAGGAATATGTAGTCGGAATACAAAAACTTATCACACGTTATGACAAATACATATTTTTCCATGGTGACTATGTACTTCTAGAGAAGTAGTTTAAGGTTTTTATTCAACAAGTAATGAAAGTTTTTTGCTTTTCTGGATCCAATTGTCAAAAAATGTTTTCAGGTCATCCCACATCTGAGCAACTTTTGTCAAAGTTTATGCTCTGTTGTCAATTTGCTGTAAAAGTATATGTAGTATCTTCTTTAATAAGAATCTTAATAATGCAATTGAAAATGTATATTGGACATTTTCAGATTCTCTTAGGGCATTCTGCCGGTTCATGATTTATTTTTTATTTTGTAAAAATGGGACATGTAAACAGTTTTTATGCAATTACATTGTGACAAACATTTCTGTAGTTGGGTAGAAACTTGCTTGATGAACCTTGATTTGACTGAAAAATTGGCACACTACCTGTAATGAAGTACCTAATTTGAAAATCACTTCCATTTTGTGGAATATCTAATGACAAGTATACTTAGTTCTCCAGTTTCATAATGAAAACTCAACCTCAGCTCATTTGTATACAAACATTATATACTTATTGAAATGGGATTCCTATCTCCTTTGCTCACAGATGTACCTGGTGAATATTATGTATTCCCATTAATTATAGCTGAATTTTGAGGTTACATTATCATTATTCATAACTCATTATTATTAAAATGTATTAGATCTCAGGTATGGCTAGGAATTTGTGCAATTTTATGGCCACTGCATTAATAATTCTTTGTTTAATTTAATTGAAAATCCATTCTAGGCAACACCAGCAAGGCCAGCAGACATCAACCAATCCAATTGCATCAATTTTTGCCTGGACTCGTGGATTGGAGCACAGATCAAAACTAGATGAGAATCCTGAGTTGCATAGGTTAGCAAATTATCTTATGTGTACTGAAAAATATGCAATTTCATTTTTGCAATGCTTTTGCAGTGAGGATTTGTTCTTATCATCATTTTACTCACTCTAATATAAGTCATTGTAGTAAAAGGAATGTTCATGCACCATAACCACAGGTTTACATACCTTCAGAAATTAATGGTTCTGTTTGAAGACCTTATTTTTCTTTCAGTGATTAAAATGTCTCAAAATTTACCTTCATTTTAGTATTATATGTAACTAATGCAATTAACAAGGGTATCAAGAGGAGGGTAGATATAAGCCAAATATTTACCCCATTATGAAAGATATTTTGTGAAGAGATAGAAATAGTGATTTGGGCTATTTTTCTAATTTTGGATGATGGTAGTTATGTGATAACAATAGAGATCCCCTTCCCCCACTTCCCCTATTATTCCCAGATCCCCGTCATTTGTCTTTCTTTCTGTCCATTATATTTTTTCTAATCCACACATCCTTCTCTCAAAGGTCTCCAATCTTAGCCTCTTGTCTCAATGACCAATTTTCTGATTAATACAAGGTCATGCTCTATATTAATATTTTTACTGAGGTTTTCTTGACATCATCTTACTGATGGTGCATATCATCAACTCCTGCCTCTTAGTAATCTCTTTTTGACCTGATCTTTCAAAATCCTCACTACTTGACCCAACTTCTTCTAAAACACGAAATACTATAGGTGAATTATTCAGCCAGTTCTAATTTATGATCTCAGACTTTAGTGTTTACATTAAGGTTCCTATTTTTGAATTCTATGGTTTCAGGCTCAACTTTATCCACATCATCTAAATATGTACATGATTACATGATATTCTCTTATAATTAATTCTCATTTCATGCCTATCGAACTGATTGTGTAATGTTTAAAGTAATGATCACAACTCTCTATACTTTTTATATAAACCTTTTATTCCCATCTATGTTTCTGTGCACATGGATGCTAGTGCAAAATGATGATTATGACATGTTCTTCTTATAATAATGATTAAATGTTTTTCTTTCTAGGTTCTGTACAATTCTAGAAAATGCCTGTGTTGATTGTGTTGATGCTGGAAAAATGACAAAGGATCTTGCCATCTGCATCCATGGCATTAAAAACGTCAAGGAAGGAATGTATTTGAACACAATGGACTTCATGGAAGCACTAGCAGAGGAAGTTGACAAAAAACTTAAAGCTACATAGGTGACTAACTGAATCTAAGGCAATGGCAACGTACAACGATGACAACAAAAATCAATTTCAGATGAAAGTGTAATGCAACAAAGAAATGCAAGGGTTCTTTTCAATTACGGGGGTGTTTCATAGCAGTGGCTACTTAATTTGTTTTTAATTTGATTTTTCTGGCAGTACTTGTGGAGGAATAGGATAGCATTTTGCTGTTATGCTGAGGTCAAATGAAATGCCCCATAAAAATGTTAGGAAAGTGGATGTTTGATGATGTAAAAAGCAAAAGCGATAGTTTTCAGCTAAAGAAAACATACTGTATAATTGAAAAGTTCCAATGCAATCAAAAATAATGAATTTGTTCAGATGGATTGGGTTGTCTTTTTGGTTGGCTGAAAATTTTAAGGAAAATAACAGGTCTATTGAACAGTTTGTTTGCCAGAATTAAACTAATTTTGATTTCAATTGTCATGGAAACTGAAAAGGAAAGAAAAGAAACCCATTGACCAATGGTATCCTGAATTTGTATATTCCACGCGTTAATTTATAGATAAGTTTTTCTTTCATATCTTTTGACAGGGTCACCATTCAATCGTTTTTTGAATGGCATATTTTTCAAAAAAATTTTTGTTGTAACCTAAGTGTAACTGTCATTCTTTCCCCAGTCATTGCTGTCAGCTCATCAAATTCTGTCAAATATTCATTAGTTGATTATTTTTTCTGAGGCTAATTCTTTATTTTTTTATCAGAAGCATTTCTTGAATATTATGTAAAGAATTTTTGTGAAAACAGATTTTCAATCAAGTCTTAAATTTTTTAACTGAATGGATTCCTATTATTTTCAATGTGTTATTTTTGGTGATGCCCACTTTTTTTTGTGTACTTATGCTTTAAATTAAAAATCCAGAAGAATTTCACCACAGTCCATGGTTTTTATTCTGCAAAGAATGCAAATATGCATTAAATTCCAAATCTAAATCTGTAAGGATTAAACTTTTATTCAAGCAGTCAATTAATTACCTTTTTTGGTTAAGTTCACTTTGTTTTTAGGTGATATATGGCACTTAATAAGATACAATTCCATTCTAAGATAAAATGCTATACATCCAATCCATATTTCTATTTCATTATTAAGATTTTAAGGTCTACAACCATAAAGAAATAATGCTTAATTCCTAATTGCTTAGGGGCCCTTGCTAAACTCTTCTCCATAGATTATCTTAGCTGATGCTGATGTCATGACACACGAGCTAGGTTTTTACAGAGTATTAATAGTGCATTTTTGTTATTTCAGTTCTAAGAATAGGGACCTTAGTCTTTATTTTGTGACTGACCATTAATGAGCACTGGTGCCAAATAAAGCTGAACTTCTAGGACTGACTGTTTTAGTACAACAAAAAATGTTAATAAAATGGTGCAAGATTAGCTGTATACAAAATATGCACCATTTATCCATTCAAATTAACAATAATTTCACACTTTAATTGAGAGAGGTATATATATTTTCTAGTAATCTTGTAACATTAAAAAAGAATTTTGGAAGTTAGTAATTGTAATAACATGTTAATTCATGTTATTTATTTCATCTGCTGCTGATGAGAGCTATTACAGCAAGCCAACTGTGAAGTTATGAGGCTTGAGTATTGATGTAAGTTCCTGTATACACTCAATTGACTAATCCCTGAGAGTCCTAATGGAAGCAGAAAACTTAACACATTTTCAAGGAAAAAAATCAATAATTCTTATTGATTTATATGAGTAAAAAATTAGGCACATCAAGAAATATTTTATGGTTGAGACTGTAAGACCAACTGTTGTCAGGGAATGGATTGGTATGAAACTCACTGCCAAATATACCTTCATCATTCACTCAGTATGTACTTGTAACACCAAAGCATCATCAAAATCTACCTCTTCTAAAGCTGAAAGAATTCATAATTAAAATAGAATGACCATGTACCTGTACATAGTTTATAAATCATTTCTGAATTTGTAGCTGAAGGTTGAAAATAAATATGTGAATGCATTGGCAGTTTTTTTGGCTAAGTAATTATTTTTTGTACATGAAACCCAAAAGAGCACCAGTGTTTACTAAGTGAATAGATATATCCCAACTAGAAATGTAGCTACTTAAAGGAAACACATTCATTTATTATCTTATGATCTTAATTGACATTAGTACTAGATAGACATTGCAAATACATTAATTTAATTTTAATTTTGGAACTGAACTATTCATTTTTTCACCAGATATTTTCTTCAGAAAGAGATGTCTTTTAAAATAAATCCTTTCTGTATGAAATCCTATTTATTACTAAATACTACCCTTATATCATGGAATAATTTACATACATAATCTATTTCCAGTAAAGTGGATGCAGAACATTTTGATTGAAAATGGAATTTTGAAGACTGTGATAGAGGGGAGGACATTTTCCAAGCAAGATGTTATCTCAAATGGTTTAATACCACTATCATTTCTCCTAAATACCATTCGGTGAAAAAATGAATGGAGCCTTAGGGGTTGTTGTTGTTGGCGCTACATAATTTTAGACTTTTTGCTATCACATTCAACTAATGTTTGTTCCATTATAGTTTAAATTGTCAAAGTACTTTTACTTCTGGGGCACTAGATTCAAATTTTGGAAACTCAAAGCTCAGAGTAAAATTAACTTTTCTTTTTACTAAAAATGGTCAAGAAATTCATAGCTTATTTTATGCATGCCTCCTTTATGAAAGACAAACTAGGAATTTATGAAGGAAAGAGTAATATTGTACAGAAAGTCTTAATGTTAAGCAGCCAATGAATACCATTTAGTAAAAGCAAAAAAATTAAATTAAAAACCGACTGGTTTAATTAACGCATGGTTTGAACGCACTTCCAAGCCATTATTTGAAAATCTGGAATGGGATCCTTAAGAACAAAAACATTATGGCATGTAATATACCTACTTGTACCAATTCATTACGTACCTACTTGTACATATAATATTAAACATCCCTTCATTCCATTCAACATGCCCATTTTACACCGCATAATTGGCTGTTTGAGGTGTGACTTCATTGATTTGAATCCATTTTATAATGAAAAACTAACTTTGTATTTCATCAATATTTACTTAGAAATGACCTGGGTTTCGATATTCAATGTCGTTATCAAATCTTACAGACATCCATCTTTATGTATGTTAAACTCTGGTAGGTAGGAAGGGTGGTTAGAGGGGCAGGGAAGAGAGGACGGAGGCACTGTTTGCAGATGGTTAAGTGGTGTACTGCACAGTGAAAGGAAGGGTAGACACAGGAGCAGCATCCCCAAAGGGATCACTCTTGTTAAATGGTGAATGAATGTTCGGGGAGGGGGGTTAGCTCTACATTGCAATAGTTCTAAATTTTACTATAAAGGTTTAGAGGAGACTAGGTGCCTTTGATGCAAAATGTGAATTCTGATAAAATTTGGTGACTAACAAAAATTGAACAATTTTTCAACATTACTAGTCGTAATGTTGTACACTGTCGATTCTCCATGTATGAGAAACCAGCCCTAATGTTAGGTGCCTGGGGTGGGTCTGGTAATGTGGCCTCACATGTACCCAAGGGGGGATGGGATCATGACATACCAGCCCTACCATCTTATTTTAAGGGAAACTGTTCCGAATTTTTTCATGATTTTTCTACTTTCAGCCATTTGATTATATGGGGGCAAAGTTGGGAGTATCAGATCTTCAAAGTCATATTTCACATGTTATACCTCGACTGCATCCTAGGGTATCTTCCCACGGCAATATGAAAAACTCACATTAAGTATCCATGTACTCCCGAGTGTATCCATGGCCGCATGGCACTTAACTGTGGAAACATGAAACCAAGCTCCTGAAATTGAATTTCCTTAAAATCTGAAACTGAAAAGATTTTACACAAAGAAATGCTCTAATCATTACCTGCTATGCATTTTTTATTAAATAAAATTTCAGAGAGATCTCTCGTAACATTTTCCTCTATAGTTATCACAATTGCAGTGGCACTTTAATAACATTCGGTAAGTTATTTCCTTTGCCTTTTAATTTCGCCTCATTTGATAATTATTCTGCAAAAAAAAGGATACATGGCATGGAATATGATACATTGAAAAACACAAATGCGTCACTGGAATACTGATGCACAGCTGCTCATTCATACACAGCCTGGTCAACCAAGTACAAAACATATTACCAAATGATCACAGTGATATTTTTGTAAATAACAATCACACCTAATGTGAGAAAATTTCATTTGAACATCAGGTGCAATGTAATGCCATGATCACGTGAACACTCCTCAAGATATGCACGATTGAAATCATTTTAGGAACATATGAACAATGAGTAGCAGTACAGCAATAAATATGAAAGTATATTAACAGATACCCTGCAAAAGGGTAAGTAAAACGACAGGCCACAGATAAAATTACACAGTAAGGGGGGAATACGAGATCATGCATGCGGTCTGGCAAAAGACCACTCTTTAAGGACTTTTTATCATTTCCTCAAGAATCCTAAGCATAAAGCCTAAAATTGTCCTCCTAGTAACAGGATCAGTGTTTAACTGCATGTCCAACAATGCAAACATTAACACAGCACAACAACTTGTTGAATTTTATAGCACGTGTTTGGATGGCAGGATAAAATAAGTGCCATCTCTGCACTAAAACCTGAAAACATTGAGATACACCCACAAAAATTATACTTCTGGCAAGCCTATTCACCATTAGTCATTGTGCCCCTTTGGACAACCATAATTTTCATGCATATAAGATATATGTATATATATATATATATATAGCACAAGCAAAATATCATTCTATTCATATCTTTTAAGTTAAAACTTTCGTATTTGCTATTCACAAGTCACGTCTATTCGTAAAAATATTCAAAATGCTAGCCGCATGGGTTATTAGTAGTAAATCACATTAGTTGAGACATTATTTCTTAATTTATGGACCCTTTTTCCTCAACTTGCTCTTTTTGTTTTTTACTAAAATTCCATTCACGTAATCTTTTTGGTACACAACCACTTAAAATCTCATTTTTTTTACATTCTGTAGACCGATTTCCTAACACTCAAGATACATTGAACTGCAACAAAACGTTGCAATAATAATTTAAAATCTGCTCCTCTAAAGCACGGAGGCACTGGAAGAACAAGCCGCCACTGGTGAGTGGCAGCACATTGGTGAACATAGACAAAGCTTTAAAAGTCGTGAGCAATGGAAATCACATCCCATCGCTCAAAACTGTGGCCATCTCTTTTCGGGTAAAAAATATCAGACCTACCAATCAAAAGCTGCACAGGACACCTGGCTCAGGTATTGTGACTTGCGAGTGATGATAACAATGTCAATGACAACGGAGCTTCTGCCTAGAGGAAGAACAATTGATTCCAGAAACCCCTCACCAATCTCATATAGGTGCCCACTGCTCTCCAGCTGCCCACAGCAAAACATACGATGAGCATCTCTTAGAGCCATCCCCGCGGTCATCCTGTCCTACATCATCGGGCGTGGCAGGGAGGGCAAAATCGGTATATCGTGCCATGAGGCTTCGGTAACCTCTTCCTACCGTGGCCACCAATGGACAACGCTCTGGTGTTTGACTGCACGAGGATGAATTGGAAGAGGAATTGGGAGATTGGATGGATTGCAACGAAGGCCAAGGGTTCAGCTCCACTATGACTCTGACCTCCTCTTCGTATGGACGGAAGACTGTGATTGGGCGCATTGAGCGTCTCTCGGCAATGACAACACACCCCCATGTGGTCCCAATGTACAACTCTCCGCTGCCAATTACAGCCATACTTGTAACCTGAACAATTACAGAAAGATTAATTAACGCCATAGACAACCAAAAATGTCCAAAAACAACATGTACGTATGCACAAAATATAAATTTTAACCACCTTCATTTGAGTAAGATTGTTCAACTGAGTAACTATAAAAAAGTTTTTACCTATTTTTATGAGCAAATTTAGGATTCCTTTATCCTAAAAGAATACCATTCCATAGATTATGATTAATGACTACATAGAAAAAACTGAATACAGATTAAAGCAACGTTCTCATTGCAGTATATATTTAGTATAAACCAGTGTACCATGCATGCCCATACAAGTTTCCCTCCCAGTTTTTTTTTATAAATGAAGGAAGAACTCTTAAATATTCTAGTGCTAGCAGAAACCCCATGTTGGAATTGCAATGAAAACATTTATATAAAAATTTTAAATTATATACAATTTTCAGGAAAAAATTATGTTAAATTATCATTAGCACAGTATTGCCTAGATGCAGAGAAATAACTGTGAAGTCCTGAGAAACTAAGAATCTGAATTCATGTTTGATTTCTCTCTTTTTCAATAGTAATTTCAGGAAGAAACCTATGCATGGTTGTGCTAAGTTTATATGGCACATACAAAGGAGAAGTGAAACTATAGTATGCTAATTATTGAAGAGACTAATTAATAATAAATTTAACTACATGATACACATAAGAATTAGATCATTTTCATGATGACAACGAAACTAGGCCCAAAACAAGTGTAGAGTGCTGCTAATGAGGGATATAGTTTTTAAATTATCCTCTCTTCTACCTAAATTATACCAAGTCCAATTCAAAAAGAAATTTAAAAATTTTCCATATGAGCAACTAAAATACCTGGCATCTTCCTGGGCTGAGATGTTCTTCAATACTGATAGACTTGAGGCTCTCTGAACAAGGAACAAGTTTGGAGCAGTCCAGGCGATTAAGGATTGTCCTTGATTTTGTTTCCCAGTGATAAACTACACAACCTGAGAAGGTGAATAGAAAAAGCATTTATGAAACACTTGAAAGTTCCATTTGGAAGAACCATAAAGCACACCAAGAAAATATTTCTTTATTTGTTACCTCAAAAAGAATATTGGACTTTGAACTTTGGTAGTGAAAAACAGAAATGGGAAATTTAAATTGTTAGTTCATCTCAAAGTTGTCTGGGCGACTCAAAAGTTTTGTTTAGTGTTTGTGACTTGCTAATTTCTTTAAATAAACTTAAGTGACTTTAATGAATGAATACTTTCAACTACGCACTTGAACTAAGGTAACAGGAGAATCCAACTATGATTATGAGTGCTGACTTGAAGACAACACCGTGGGATTAATTAAATATTTGTTTATTTCAGCCATTTAGAGTCAAGATGGGCAATACCAGGCAGGGGAGTAAGATAGGGATATCCATTATCATCAGTTATTTTAAATATACATCCGGAAGAAGTGGTAGGTTAGTCATGGGAAGAGCTGAAGACTGCAGTGAAAGTTGGGGGGAATTCGGTTTTCAGAATGTGGATAAAATCAGTTAGATTTGTGAATGATCAAGAATTACTTATCCAGTCAGTCAAAGGGTTATAATCAAGATTGCAGAATCAATGTGATGAGTTTGGGATAAGAATTAAATATAAAAAAATGAAGACTAAGAGATTCACAATACATAGGAAAGCAAAAATTTCAAGAAACTGCGGGAGATGCCGGAACAGTAACTTTAACGGAGTCATCCGCTACATGTGCATTACAATGCAACAATTTCAGAGAGTAAAGAACATAGGAAGACATAAAAATATAATGAATAGCACAGGAAGACATAAAAATATTAAAGCTGGGGAACATAAGCTAAAGCATGTAAAACAATTCACCTACACAGGAAGTTGGTAATGGGAAACGTAATTCAAGCGATAAATAAAAGACTAGTCAAAGCTTTAATATGGAATGCAATTTTTTATATGGTTCAGAAACATGGTCTTTGGGGCAAGAGAATAATCATAGATTGAAGACTCTTGAGCTTTGGTTGTGCATAATAGAAGAAAATAATGGACAGAAAGGATAACATGTCATCATGTTATGGCTGAATATGTTAGGGGAAGAGAGAGAATCTTGTTGGGAGAAATTTGAAGAAAGCTGGACAGGTATATACAGGAGATGCTGGGAGGTAGTGGGATGCCGAAGATGGTAATAGAGGTAAGAATGTTGAGAAGGTGATTTAGATGGAAGAAAAGAATAATCATTCTGGATAAAATTGAAATAGTTGGAGAGTATGCATAGCTAAAGAATGAGTTATTGTAATATGTAGTATGGGGTTTAATGATACTTTCTGTTATGTTGGCTAGAGCTAAACAGTACAGTAGTGTATAGTATGATGGTCCATCAAAAATCTACCCGAATCCAATAGACTAAGGCTTATTTAATAGTAATAATTATTATTCTATCATTTGCATGAGTCTGTGGATGCAGCGTCTCAGAGAAAACATGCAGGAGTAAACAGCTTCACTATCCCAAATGAAATTTGATAAGGAAAGAAAACATACCTGGATAAACATATGACCAAACTGAAGACTCTTCATCACTCTCAGAGTCAGACAATGATGCTGGCGATGATGCTGACACTAGGTGCAACACTTCTAGTCGCTCAATAATGGGCTCACAGTGGTTGACAGTCTCTTGAGAAGTAACCATCCCATCACGAATAGTGTATATTGATATGTTTCCTTTGGATTCACCACACCACAGCTCACACTCCCTAATAATAGAGCAAATAGTTACATCAATTACCTACATCAACAGAATAATTAAATATGTCACAAAAAAATTAATAATAACAGAGACAAAGACTATTACTAGTAACAGTATTTGTCTCTGTTATTATGGAACAGTTCCAACACATTGCACCTGAATCTGTAATTTATAAAAAAAATTATTGTTAGTTTAAGCCATAATTATATTTCAAATGTTGATGTCAAACTACAATGATTGCAAATAATAATCACCAAATTCCATAGATAAGTATTCTTTGGCAATTGTTTCAAATTATGTCCTACTGAGCCACAAGGTTCTCAGAAGTAAAAATAGAGTTTATGTACGATCTGAATAAAACAACCACTTCATCTAAAGAACAAAAGATAATGAAATAAACTAGTAAGAAACTATTTCTTGGGAATTATAACTGGCATAAGTCACTATGTTTTTCTATCTTGTTTTATTTGCCCATTAATATAATTTGTTAAATGTGAGAAATAAAAAAAAATAAGGTATTAATAACTCACTTAGTGATTTTTGCCAACCAGATAGTGATTTAATTTTTATTTTAAGAATATGAATAACATTTTAAGTTCAATATATTATTTCCCAATCAGCAAAGCTTCAACTGCCATGTTAAATTGAATAAATTGGTTTTTACTGGCTTACATAAAGAAAATCTCATATGATAATTCTCAAGGTAGCAAAAGTATTCAGGCATGTCTACAGAAATGTGTTAAAATTAACAATTCAAATGCCTATCCCCTTTGGACTAAGTAAAGTTTCCATAATTGCCATTAATAATTGTTTCAAGTGTTAAGAAGTCTCGCTCTTGGAAAATTAAAATCAATTGGGTGATAGAAGAAGTTTAGAAAAAGGGTTGGAGAAATGGGATCGAGAATAACTTAAAAATTTACATTATGGTTTACACAAAACATGCCAAGAAATTATACTGTTTTGGACCTGATCAATTGATTTTCCAATGTCTTGCAAATATTACTCATAAAATGCATTTGAAATTAATGTTTCCCTAATGAGTATGATTCAACAGTAATTTTCCCATGAATGCACAGTTATTTGCAACAAAGAACTGCAAATAATGAAATATTCCATGCCAGAATGATGGCGTACTTAGTGTGGTCGGATCCAACAGCAACAAGGGTATGAAGTGCAGAGGCTCCAGAATGGAGGCGTGCAATGACAAAAGAGCCTTCTCCTCGAGTTGGAGATGATGGCAAGGAATCACTGCGCACCAGGAACACACTTCCATCTGACATTCCCACCACTACACGTCCAAGGCCTTGAAGTTCAACAATGGACCTCACACAGCCACTCCCAAGGGTGTAAGAGAACACAGTGCTGCAGTCAGAGGCCCTGAAATAAAAAAAAATATTAGAGCATTTGATATAACACCATTGCAATATTAAAAGAAATGGCTTTTCTTGATGAAATGAAATTTTAAAAAGTAATATCGTATGCTTCATGAAGGATTCTTGGGTCTTCTTTATCATACTTTTTGTTTTCATAATTATTAATGAATCCATAAAATATTAATGGCCAGCTTATAACACTCCTTGGTTTAATTTGGGTAAGTGAATTCCAGCAAATACAATATTTTCCCCAAAACATCAGGAATAAATTGTATTGAAAAACATTGTTTTATACCTACATTTAATCCCATTAAAAAGTGGCTGATTATAGAAAGGCAATGTTTGCAATGAAACACATCTCCTATTAGAATTATATATAATTTCCATTACTCGTAACTTTCTGTTGAGTCGTGAGCCTCAAAAAACTGTGAAAGCATCTACTGCAGTTGTAGAGAAACAACCGCTGATCAATCATTGCCTAACTGATACAACCAAGGGTCTTCAAAGTAAAAGAGAAGGTATGGATACTTACAGGACGCCATGCACATGTCCATTGGCATCACCAAGCCAAATGCATGACCCAATCGGGCAAGCAGCAGTGGGCACAGAGCAAGGTGGAGAGGGCAGGGTGCAGTACTGGACACAGCCCCGCCCCTCACCACTTGCCACAAGCAGGTCAACTCTACCAGCCCCACGCCCCAGCCACAGTTCTGCATATGACACTCCTTCATCTCCCGTTATTGGAATGCCTGAACCCAAATGGAAAGAAGGGATAGCTGAGTATCAGGACCAATGGAGGAATAATTGAATGAAGAGTAATTAAAATTTGAGAATACAATCAAAACCATTTTTTTTAATAACTATCATAAAACTAATAAACAGGCATTTTGAGGACTGATAGACTGAAATTATAATAAAAGGAGAGAATCACATAATGTATTAGTCCAGAGCAATAGTTTAGTTTTGTATTGGATTAACATGGATCCAATAGTAGGACGCATGGACTCCATCAATCATAAACTATAAAAAATTCACCAACACCACAAAACAATTTACATAAAGGTGAGAAGACATAACTGTTCTACAATATTCTTCCTGATGAAACATATACTGTATAATGTACATTGACAGGTGCCCAAGGGAGAGAACTATCATATATACATCAACTAAATTTTTGGGCAATGTTAACCTTTCCCTTGGGAGTCATATGGATTGACCCATACTTACCAGTTTGCGATTGCATAATGTGCGGTGATGGGACAGCATGAAGCATGGGGAGGGCTGATGGAGGGGCAGGGCAGGCACAGAGGACAGGGCCTCCAGCAGATTCCAGTGGGAGAACATCAAATAAGTGAGTGAATTCTGGGGCAGAGGCAATTGAGACAAGCTGGCTAGCTGACGGACGATCCCGAGGTTGTTGTGCCCAGCATAAAGCCATTAGATCCATTATGTAGCTGGGCTGTTGAGTTTCCTGCCAAATAAGGACATAGAAATTTGTTAACTTAAAACATTATATGTTGGAAACGCGGGTCGCAGTGGTCTAGTGGGTAGAGCGTTGGACTACTGACCGGAGGGTCCCGGGTTCGATTCCCGGGCAAGGCACTTTGGGCACCTGCAGCTCCACCCAAGCTAGTTGATTTTTCGGGTACCAGATCATCCTGGGAAACCATAACCGGTACAGGGAAAGGAACTGGCCCCCCTAACCTGATGTGTGAATATTCACACGCCGTCGGGCTTGGTACACGGGTGAGCTCTACCATCACCTACTAAACCGACCTTCGGGTTGATTACTGTGTTTATGGTTTATGTTGGAAACAGAAATATGCATAGAATGTGAAAAAGTAAATTGGACTAGTTCAGAATAAATTGGTATATTAAACACAACGAAAGAGCAAAATAGTTCACCTATTCCTGATTTCTGCTCTATTCCCTGTATGCATCACTGCTTTTTCACATTGACATGGCAGCTGTATGCAATAATGATCTTGGTTACAGCCAGCAAAATAATAATTCATTTATCCATTTTTTCTTATTTAAACTACATGCATATCTGTTACCTTATAACATGTTGGCAAAATATTAAAGAAATATAGCTAAAATAATTTTAAACAGACTTATGAGAGATATATCAGCACACATATGACATATTAATATTCTATGGCCGCCATTGATCCTTAACGGAAAATTCTAACACAGGACTTGAAGAAGTAAAAAATTACTGACATTTTGTACTTTTAAATTGGCATTTGCCTTTCTGTTTTCCTTTCAAATTCAACATGTATGTGCACATATCTTTTCAATTTTATGCAATTACAGAATGTATATAAGTTTTTCATATCATTCATAAATTGTAATGCCCCTTTTTCAGTTCCAGGTGGCCTTGGAAACTGTTACATAAATCTAAATGGCAATAATAAATATTAATGCCAAGCTTACTTTGATTAAATGTTCATTAACATACTCATACAGCAAAAACATCATTCAAAGATGGCACCTGGTCTGAACAATCAACTCTTTCAAAACAACAACAAAGGTGACCTTAAAAAATATGTAACATTTACCTAACTGCAAATAACAGAAGTCATACTTACTCTGTGTGTGAGGGGAGGACGGCCACCTTCCAGAATACATTCTTTGACTGATTCATGACCCTCAAATGGCTGATGCAATGTAAGCAGCTCGTAGATGAACATTCCAAATGAAAAGCAATCCACCTAAAGATGTAAGAAACTTCTTAGTTTTGAGATATAAATGAAAATCTCCATAACAATACAAAAGCATTATGAATATTAACAGACATTTGAACTAATATGTATAAGTAGATCTTGATAAAATAGTATCCTGTGTTATGGTTTTTAATTAGTGATTCAGGAAAAAAATTAGCACCCTGCTAAATGCATGGATAACCTGATTATATGTATATATGTACAAAATTACTACTATATCATGGTAGGTGATAGTTGTGAATAGTGTCAGTCAATGTAATGCATTGAAAAAACTTAACTGTTTCCTCAAAAGTCATGACTGAATTACTATTAAAATCGACTCGGCTATTGCAAGATTTATATGCTATTAATCTGCTTCCATTGAACTGGTACTAAATAGATATTTCATCAAATGCACACAATGTTTGCCTTCTATCCCTAATATAATGAGATGGAGTGGATCAGCATTATATGCTGTACATATGTAGGCAATCTTTAAAACAAACTGGTTATGTGATTTACAGTATCAAACTTATTAAATCAATATTAATACATTAGAAAAACTGTAGAACAGGAACTAACTTTTTCAGTATACTCTTCTTCTCCATTGTAGCGCATGATCTCTGGGGCCATAAAACCTTCAGTCCCACCAAAGCCTTTTGTCCCAGATGGAAGTGTCAACCTGCTAATACCTGTAAATGAAAGCAAAAGAATGCATACATGGCATGTAAATAAGTAATACTATAAAAAAAACATTCTGCACACTCACAATATCACAAGTTAAAGTTAAGTATATGCTAAGGGCAAGGGTACCCAGCTCCTAAAACTCAATGACTCACCCCTTAATGAAACTTACCCACCCTCCAAAAAATTAGATCCACTCTACAGACATGCCAACTTTCAAAAATGAAAAATCGGGAGATTTTTAGAAGTGTATCACGAAGTAATCACTTTTAATTACCACAATATTTGCATGGCACCTTAATCCCTTTATGACACTTTGCCAATTTTTAATGAATGTCACACTTTATTAACATGTTAAGCTAAGTACACAATTTGAACAGTTCATCAAGAACGTAAGAAGGAAAAATCGGGAGTCTCCCGCTTAAATCGGGAGAGTTGGCATGTCTGACTCTAATACATGAATAAAGTTTTTACCAATACATGTTATAATTTGAATGAATTACAAAATGAATTATATTGAATTATTATATTAATGGAAATTACATACAGCAGTATGGCAACAACTAGTATTATCAGATTAGAGCTACACACTAATAAAAATATGGATTATTATTGTGTGGCACTCATTTAATAAATAATAAATATTGTTGTACAAACATTTCAAATAGAAGAAATAAAATGCAGTTAAAATTAATTTAAATGTCAGAAAATGGAAAAAACTATAAAGAAGGGCCTAAAACAATTATGAATGAACTTTTGGCAAAATAAGAACAATAATGTCTCATAAAGTTGCTAAAATAGACTCCATGATAAATACATAGTTTTCCACATCATATCATCTCCTTCTCCTTGTTATGATAGCGTGATCAGGTCAGCTCATATAATATTGGCACAACATTCAAATTTGGATCTTGTTGTCCACTGAGCCCACCACCATTTAAAAGAAAGCATGAAGGATATAAAATTTTATCAAACCTCTTCAAAGCATCACATTCTGCCATGAAATAACAACAGAAGTGAAACAGTCATTCTTACAGTAATCATCAAACATTGAATTCCTTTATTCTTATCATTAACAAATAATTTTTAAGGCAATGCTTGAAACCAGTTAATTAGAAAGTTGAGTTTCTGTTTCAATATCAATTAAAGTTGAGATTCCTTTCTAACTTTTTGAAGATAATATTAATTCCATGACTATTTTAAGATTTACAGGCTTGACAGATACCCCAACATGTATTTCGATTATATTTTTACTGAAAGTCATTTTTATGCAATATGTCTTTTCTGTAATAATTCTACATATATATATTTTTTTCATTTTTCCAGACATTTTAGCACACTAGGATACCAATGAACTGAATTTGTCTCATCAGAATGTTTGTCATGTAAAAAAAATCAGATATACACAATGCCTATGCCCAAAGAGAGATTAAAAACCCTGAGATAACAGGTGTGGGTATTGACCACCTTAATGACTCTGCTGGCTTAGAATTGTGTAAATTAAAATAAGTTTTTGCACAAGCCCAGACATATGATACAATGCACTGAAGGAATGGCATACAGTAGAAGAAAAAATTCTAGCTTTACTACATAAGCAATAATGACATCAATTTACTATCAAATGAGACACTGTCAGCTCCTACACATGGCATATTTAGCTCAAGAGAAAATTAATTTTGTCTCAGAAAAAGATACTAATAGTCTTCTTCTATTGTAAACACCGATACATGTGAATATGAATCCTACCAATGCATACATAGTGTAGATATTCAACACTGATTGAACACCTTCACTCTATACAGATAACCAAGAGCAATAAAATATTTTGCATATTTTTTCATCAATGTTTGCTTGTGTCCCAATTAATTTAATTACCAAACATAATTCACTCTAAACAAACTCCCTTAAGATATAGCATAATTACCATAGTCTGCCAGTTTAACATGGACACGATCTGTTGCTGGGTCACACTGGAATGGAGAAGGCAAGTGCCAAACCAGGACATTTTCAGATTTAAGATCTCGATAGATAATGTGCTGCTGGTGTAAATATTCAATGGCCTTGGCAACCTATGTAATGAAAGGGAAAGATAAATGTACACAGTATGTCTGATATCCGGCACAAATAATGAAAATTGAGAAGAGAAATTTGAAGAGTCACAAGTTCAAAGAAAAAAACAGAATTCAAACTATTTTAACATTAATTTTATGCTCAACACACATACTTATTTTCCTCTGGCATTTCTTGATATTTCATAGTTTAGCAATTACAAATCTATTGTCAGCATTAGTTTCAAAATTGATTCTATGCCTTGTAATGATTATAAAACAATTATTCCAGCTTCAATCATATTATCACTAAAGAATAAAAGCCAATTAAAAAATCTACAATTATTTACAACTTCTTCAAGAAGACACAGTAAGAATTTTATCAAAAGGATGTACCAGGTCTTACACAGATCATAATATCTATCAAAATTATTACAATAGTTATGCAACAAACAAATTTTATTTGAAAAGAATCAGTTTAGTTCAAATATATTAATTGACCATAGCATGAATATTATTACTACGAATTTGGCATCTTTCTTTCATATTTTCTTAAGAATTACTTGAAACTGCTCAAGATACCCATTTTTACTTCCTCAACATACTGAATGCACATTTTTTCCTTGACGATTTTTTAAAATGACGATTTCATGATTTTTTTTACATTCTCTTTCCCTGAAAATTGAATAATTCCTGTTTTCATAGGTTAGATATTTTAATTATAAAAGCCAATGTAATATTAAAACATAAGATATTAGCACTTTGGTTACCTGGAGGATGACTGCTTGAAGCACATGAGGTGTAAGTCGAGCACCAGATCTTCTGTAGTGTCTGAGAGTGGTGTCGAGGGCTCCCTGTGGTGCAAGGTCAAGCACCAGTGCCAGGGGTCTGGTGCACACACCCACAAGGGGGACTATGTTGGTGTGGTGGAGGGAGAGCAGGATGTTCAGCTCCTGCCGGGCTGTGCAGTATGCCTTGCACGCATACTGGAGGGGGTCCCTCTCCCACTTCCCTTGTGCAGCCTGAGGGAAAACAGGAAACCGACATTTACAACAAGAACACATATATTTACTCCAATTCATCATCTTTCAAAACAAAATAAACACAACTTTTTAATGCTCAACACTAAATTTAATTGTCCCAATTGCAGTCTCAAAATCTCTGCATCATTTTCAAGGGCAAAATAATGAAATTCTTTATTGAATATTACAACATTACAAATTTCATTAGCAAAATGTGCATTAATTGATGGTGCACAACAATGAAACCATGCATGAAAATAATTAAAGATTAAGAATAATACAAATTGATTTTCTGAAAAATTTCAAACCCTTTCAGCCAAAACTATTGCCTAAGAAGTTGAACTTCTGACCAGGGGATTTCAAATTCTAATCTGAGGATCCTTCTGGGCATCCATTAATACATAACACAAAAAGTGAGTTTTTTTGGGGTAGAGAACTTTCTGGGAATCAATTAAAGTATGGATGGGAAACTGGTCACCCAACCCTGAATGGGTAAATGTCACATTTCCATAGAGTTCTGCTCTTAACTGCTAAACCAACCAATTGGTAAGCTTATCTACATCCAAAAATCACAGCAATTGACCCAAAAGGTTGGTTTAATAGGTGAGGGTAAAGCTCACTTAATACTAAGCCTTATGTCATTGATAAAATTCACTCATCTGAGTACAGGGGGGGGGGGGATTAGTTTCTTTTTCCCAGTGCTGGCAGTGGTTTCCCAGGAAGATCTGATACCCATCAAATCGCATAGCTTGGGTGAAGGGGAGGGTGCTTATAGGTATCACCCGGAATTGAATCTAGGCCCTTTGGTCAGTAACCCAGGGTGGAGTTAGGTTAATTACCATAGCCAATAATAAGAAACTAGAAAGTTCCAATAACATTATTTTGGTAAGCCAGTGATCATCAATGGGAAGAGATGTCACTCACTTGACAGTCCTATGGTACTGATGTCTTCTCGCTGTCAAGCCCTTATCTTTCCCCATTGATGGTCATCGGCTGACCAAAATAACATTATTGGAGCTTTCTAGTTTCTTATTATTGGCTACAGGAATTAAACTAACTTCACATTTACAGGTAATAGCTCATATGTCTTCCAGTAACCCAGTGCTTTACCCATTGGTCTACCATGTCCCCAGACCAAAATTAACACATCAAAATAAATTAAGCCAAATCATGTATTCAGAGCATTTTTAAGAAAATGTAGGATATTGATTGAATGTATCTTAGCCAATGTCTGAACAGTTGTGATTCAGAGGACCTCACCTTGTAGGCAATGAGGGCAGAGGGCCGAGCAGTGACACCAGGCTGTACTGGCTGTAGCATCTTCATGGCCACATCACCCCAGGTGTTAGGGCCACGGAGACGACAAGTTCCTCGGAAAACAAAACCAAAAGCACCACGCCCAAGCAATGCTCCCCTGCGAATGTTCTCTGGACGAATGAGGAAACGATCACCAAGGTCCAAAAATACCTGTGGAAGCATCAATTTTGGTAATATCTTGCAATAAGCATAAATTAATAGAATGCGTATCTATAAGTTTGGATGAGATTCATAAATGTCTCAAATATTGTCCAAAGAAATAAATTATTGAGCAAGTGGGTTGAAAAAAGTTCCTTTAATTAATCAATACACTTACACTTAATTGAGGATTAAAATGAAGGATTTGGAGTACATGCATATGTGAAAATTAAGAGACTTTGAGACATGTTTAACATGGAAGGAAGGTCTCAGGGTATTCAGGACAGTGATGTACTGCAGACTATAATTTTATCTTTCCACAAGTATTCTACTCATAGACTCTAAGCAATCTGAACCGTATTTTCATGTGTGTTCTATGGAGACCATGTAAACTATGAGGCATACTTGTATTTATGAACTGATTTAGTAAAAATAATGAACTAACTTAAGGATCAAAATACTGACTGGAGATGATTGTACTTAAATGCTTATAATTATTTATTTTGTACTTCATAATGTCTCCTCCATGCAACATTAACTTACATTACAATAAATCTCTATATTTTCATGAAAAACGCTAACTAGAAAAGACAACCCTTTCCATCATTTTGTGTTTAACTATCACCAAAATACCCGACTGGTATCATATTTAAATTTTGCTAGAGCAGTTCAATTATTTGCCACATCGGTGAGATTATCACTTTTTTATGAATATCCACTTAAATCCCAAGTCTTAACATATGCTCCTCTATATTCAGATTTCCATTCTTGAAATATTTTATTGATACCAAGAGTCAAATGTAAGTCTCAAACACAATTGAAAGACAAAATGTCATGTAATATCTACATACAGTGTATGTTCTATGCAATAGGAAGTTCAATTAAGAGTAATTATTAAGTTTTAATTACATAATTTATTGTTGAAAAAATTAATTTTATGAGATATTGTTAATTTAATGCGTTTCGAAAATCAAGTACAAGTTTCACTGAGAGAGTTTCAAGGTGAGATGTTTCAATTTTTCACAGCTGCTGCAGGTGCAATACTGGAGTCAATAAATGAAACTTGTACCAAATATACATTACACATTAACCTAAAAATATAAAATATTATTAATGTTTTTCACAATAAATTATGAAAATAAAAACAATTATGAACATTCTTTACTGAACAGATCTTGTATTTCACATTATCATGGTGGAATTTGCACATAGATGCAGACCACTGCTTTATACGGATATCACTGATGTAGGGTGATGAGAGGATGCTATGGAATTCATTCTTGACTGAGAGTGATTGACTACATGCATTTTCAATATCTCCATTAGTCAAGTCTATAGATAGAGAGACTTTAAAACAAATGCCACCACTTACTGTATCAGGAGCTATTTGAGCCAGCTGGAGGTCTCCGTGCGTGGGGCAGCTGAGTGCCTGGGGTCGATCATAAGCTGCAAGAATGCACTCTTCCACCATCCACCCAAATCGAGGCTCAGGCTCTGCCTCTTCTGCCACCACTGGACCCTGTCCATCAACGTCCTCCTCCTCGCCTTCTCTCCCCAGCCCTGGGTGACCTTCGACTGAAGGGTTTCGACTGCAAGGAAGATCAGGAGCTCAGATGAGATCCAATAGCTGAGGTCTCCTACAACTTTTTGTTGAGATGTTAACATGACATTCACGTCAATTCACTAAAAAAATATTCTGTCCTTCCCTCTAGCACGATGAGAATTTTAATATTCTTGTGTTTCACTCTTCTCACTGAGAATGTAACTGGAGTGGAGAAAATTAACTATGCCAGGATGAAAAAAATATTAAATCTGTAAAATGTTTATTGCCAGTGGAAAGGCCAATAGAATTTAATAATAGGGAAATTTTTAAGGATATAATCTTTATATCGACGTATATAATTTTGGAAGTGTCCATCTGCCCCCTCAATATCAGATACGGCATAATCTAGAGATATTAAATGAAGAATGTAGTGTTTCTAAAAGTTAGGAGGACCTTAGAAAATTATCACATTTTTGCAAAAACTCAGGTTAGAACCCAAGAGAAATTTATATATTTCCATACGTTAGAACTTTAAATTGATGAGGACTTAACATTCAATAGCTGAGGGAAATATATAAATATTCCCAAAATAGTCAACAGATTTTCCAGACTTCAAAACCTGGATAATCTTACTATTGAAATAAACTTTAGCTCATCATTTTTCTCTTGCCATACATATTATCTCTAATACAAGCCAAGCTTCCATCACTATTTGATATATTTATAGTCATGAGTAAAGCTTAATTTTAGAGTACCCATTTGCATGTGTGAAGTAGTTAACTCCACATATGTGTCATAAAATGCAATTCAAGTATGTAGGAGGAAACGAACACAGACAAATTTCAAATCTTACCTAGATCCTGCACTATCCGGTCCCACACCACTATCACCATCAGATGTGCAACTTTCTTGAGATTTTCGCACCCTCTGCCTACTCATGTGACCAAAGTGTTGATTAGGTCCAGAGATTCCCTCCAGTCCTTGGTCAGCATTCTGCATGTGCTAAACAAAATAATAAAAATGAGTAATACACATTCATTTTCAAGCTCATTTGATTAATTTTTAAGAAAAATCTTAAGAGTGAAATAGTGAATGAATATCTAAAAAAAACCTACAATAAAAAACTTCAAACATTAATTCAAAACTTAATGACAATGATAAATAAGGGAATGTAATCAAATGAAAGCTTCACTTACTTCAGACAAGCGATGAGACATCTGAGGACTGTAGCAATCTCCTCTGCTGCCATCAGCACTGGACCATGACCCTTGGATGGGCCTCAGGAGAGGGCCATTTGAACTGAGACCATCCGGTCCATCAGAGCCCCAATCTCCTGGCAGTAGAGAGCTTAGACAACGAGGACAAGGAACCAAGCGAGTGACTAAGAAACGGCCCTCAGATGTATGAACAAATCTTGTGCCTGAAAATTCAATGGCTGAAATTATGCATCTGCTTTCAATCCAAGGGACACATGTCTAGTTCCTCACCTGACATACCCTCACAAATCAGAAACAAGTGAACGTTTACCTAGTGTGGGGTACCAGTCTTCCAGAAGAATGTCAATATGATCCACTGCTAGAGCCAAAAGTTTTGCAATGCACTCTGGACTGGGGTCTAAAACAATTGCCTGGTAACCAATTGGCTCATCAGACACCCTTTCATCTTCTTCAGCTGTCTCATCAACAATTGGTCTTTTTATCACAACAGTGTCGACAGGAAAATAAATCTCAAGTATGGAAGAATTATTCAAATCAACGTCTGACCAGACACCTTCCTGCTGCAGGCGAAACCTGTAATTTTCAAGGAGAGACAATTTAAAGTAAATTAAAAAGATTTTAAATGGGAAACAGTGGTCAGATTTCATGGCAGCATACTTTTCCAAAATCTTCCTCCAAATCAAGATGCATTTTGGACAAATTTAGAACTTGTGCACCATCAAAAAGAAAGATTCTTAGTACATTACAGGGTTGATTCAAGTAAAAATATGGTTTCCACAAATGTTGTTGCAGTCATTATGAGTCTGCACTCTTTTTTTGTTTCAAAATTAAAATTTCAAGAAACTGCGGGAGATGCCGCAAGAGTAAATAATAAATAAATGGAGTCATCTGCTAGTATGCATTTCAATGCAACAATTTCAGAGTGTAAAAATCATTTGCCTTGACCAGGATTCAAACCCGGATCCCTCCATGTCCGGCCAAGTGCTTTAGCCAGTTTAAGCTACCAAGGCGTCCTGTTAAACTCTGAAATTTTTGGGAGGGAATTTTCTCTGAGGGATCCGTTTGAATCCCAGTCAAGGCAAATGATTTTTACAATCTGGAATTGTTGCATTCAAAATTGAATTTTGAATTTGAAAAAATGTGCATTAACTGAGACATATAATCTAAAATATTTCTTCAATCTCTAATCAGGATTTTCTAAGTTGTGACTAACAGCATAATTCATATTCCACTGCACATGATGAAATTGTGTTATTTTTACTACAGACAATAATCCTATTCTATAACCAGAGTGCATGTATATATGAGACCACACCACTAATTGAAATTTCCTTTGGAGTAACCGTAATCATTCAATGAACTAAAATATTACAACATTCCAGAAATAAAATTTTGAAACAATAATCATTCATAAAGAGTAGGCATTTTGTGACAAATATATGCAGTTCCAATTACCAACAGGTTTTTATGAACATTGTGATAAAATTAGCTGGCGATAAAATAAAAGTAGCACTTTTATCCATTCTTTCAGAGATACTGAAACCTAAGAAAATCTTCAAGAAACAAACAAATAAAATAGTCCTTTTGACAGTTGATTGATACTTAAACTAATGACACTACTTCACAATACCTTAGCTGTCTGTAGTCAACAGGAGTGTTTTTAAGAGTTGGAAGAACTTCCTTCATTCGAAAAAGAGTAGTATCCAAATAGCGTAACTCCATTCCAGTTTGCCACAGTATCCATTCTGCTCTGACATCGAGGAGATTGATCAATCGTGGGTCTTGAGTCACCTAAAATGAAAAAAACAAATGTACTTAGAGTTCACTACTAAAATTAACTCTTACATTCTGCAACCAAAAATTAAAATAATTCCTTGAAAGCCTGTTTAAGAATGGCATAAAGGACACTTAATAAACAGCTATTCTCTTTACCAAGCAATACTAATCTTAACAAATAGGATGCTAATAAATTTTGATGGGGTTACACACCCAATATGCTATACCTGGGTGTTTCTCCTTTTTAGCTTGTATCCTCACAGTGATGAAATGATGAAGTATCTTTTATAAAAAATTAGTAACCCAGATGGTTGCAAAGAAAACTTAATGGAATACCTTTTGTTTAATTATATATGCAGGATATTAAGCTGCTTTAAGTCTAGTACATTGGCAAGAGATGAAAAGTGTCCTGATGACCATCTAACTTTGATCAACAAAAGTATCAGAATACACTGAAATAGTATCGGAAGTCTCGTCCATAATCCAATTAGGATATTTCAATAAATAACATCTGCATAACGTGTATAAGAGCAATGAGAAAACTGATGGAAGAACTAATTGCTCTAAAACCATCCTCCAGTTTAAACATGCTGGATAATATGCACTAAATGCTAGTGGTTAAGGAGGATAACTGGAAAAATATTTTGTCATCCACCTATATGAGTACATTTGTCTGTCAAATAAAATAGAGGTTGGAAACGTGGCAAGATTTCAATAAGTGCAAATCTGTTTAAACAATTTTTCAGTTCTGGGGTCAGTACAGTTCACTGCTCTATGTTTTCAGTTGCGGTTCTGATGGAAAATTACAGAACTAATGACAGTTATTATAGCTAAGGACAGGATATTACGATCTTAAGTGAGGTCTTAGTCTAAGAAAATCACCTAACATATTAACTTTTAGGGTAACGTTTTACAGTTCATACTAATTATAGGCAATAAACTTGGGATTAAATGAAGGCTGTTTAGGGAAATGATAGTCTGTCATGTGACACAGTCGTGAGGTGGAAAAGAAATTTCCAAACTGGCCACATGTCCCTCACAGATGATCAAAGAAGTGGAAGACCATCTCTCAAGGATGATGCTGCCATAGTTAAAAAAGTGGAGGAGTATCCAACTTAACTAATGAGTGAGTATGCAATTTTCAAGTAGTGATTGTACTGTAGCAAGTTATTTTTTCAGTTAGTGAGTGCACTTACTATATTAATACTGTATACTCACTGTAATACTGTAAAAATCAAAAAAATCTCATGTCAGACCATTTACATCATTCCACCTTATTTAGTGCAATACAATTTAGTACAGTGCAATACATTTAGACATTCCTAGCGGAAATTGATAATCTGAATAGGTTATAAATGCCACACTCTTAAGTTTAAATTTTATCCTGTTTCTGATTGTGATACTTTCAGGCATGTCAGGCCATTTATATTATTTCACCCTATTTAGTGCATTATGAAAATTCAACCCTAATGTAAACTGGTGGAAAATATGAAATCCAAGAAAGAGAGTAAAAAAGAGGACTCAACTCACCTCTTTTGGTAGGACAAAGTATGAACGGACCACTTGGACAATGGCATCATCAGCCAAAATTCTAGTGGTGAGCCTTGACCAAAAGCCACTGGGGAAATATGACATGAGAAGCAGCCGTCTGATGGACAACTCCGGCTCCCCCCTATGAGTCAACTCACATTTGGCAGTGCCATTGCCAATCTTGGTGCCCACCTCATCCCCGCCATCTTCTGATTCAGACAGTGAACCACTAGATGGTGCTGAAAATGTTTAAAATTAATCAAACTCACACAAAAAACCATAAACTCCTTTACATGGTGTCCAACTCCTGACAAAAATATTTCTCTTCTTAATTATAACCTTATTTGTTCCTCTCTTGGAGGCAAAATATTTTTATGTGTTTTGTATTTTTTATAGCCAATTTGGCTGTTAATTCTGATGCTAAGAGTAGCTGATTACTTAAACCGTATTAATTGCATGAATCCAGTCCATCCATGAGTCCAGGGCTTAAAAAATTTCTGTATAAAAAGTATTACTCTATATTTAGATGAAAAACAATAACAATAGATTTTATGTTCATAAGGATATTTCTGAGCCTCTTACTTGGGTCATTCTCATATCTTTGTAACTGACATTATTTTGCTGTATTATTAATTTCAAAATTGTTCCTCTTTATGAACTGTAATTGTTCTTCTATACATGACCAAACATGTACCATACACATTGTATTTTTGCAACAATTATAATTGGGAAAACAAAACATTTTTACTATCCACATTTTATCTTTTAGCAGGTTACATTTTCATAATCATGATATTTTTACCAAATTCTAGAGAATTTTATAAATTATAATCACAATTTAGATACTACTTCATGCCAGTTGTGGGGCAAATAGCATGGCTCTATCATTCTAAAGTGTGTCATCTGGAAATGCATTGATTATTGAATTGAATTGTGCCTATGATTATGGGTTTAATACTTTTGAATACATGCAGTTAGTAATCAAGTAGGATTCAACTGAAAAAGAAAATACTTAGAAATGTTCCCTTAGCCAAAGAAAAGAATACCAACCACTTATTTTTGTTGCCCCAGGAGAGCCTTTGAATACAGGTTTCTGTATTTTGAACTTTTCATTTGGAGTGTAGAAGGATGAGTTCCCAACTATTGTAGATGCACTTGATAATGGAATTTTCTTATTCCTACCAGTCCAGCCTCTTGTCCTCACAGGGATCTTCAATTGAAACAAAATTAACACAAATAAATATGGCAAACATGAATACTACAGCAGTGAATCCGCAATGATAACTGACATAATCAGCTATTATATATATAAAACACATAAGAGATTTTTATTACCTTCACACGCACAAAGAGATGATTTGAATGAGGAGATCTTATTTGCTCCTCTGATGGCAGCAATGATGGAATAAGCAAGGTTCGGCTATCCCAAGTTAAAGCAACCTCAAACTTGTTGAGTAAACTCACAATGTAGCCTCTTGCATTTGCACAGAGAGATGGTGATGATGATTTGAAAACATGCTTAAGATCATCCAATTTCATGACACCTGAAGAAGAATATTACTCTATAAGATTAGGAAATTGAAGTGTATCATACAAAACTAGATGAATAAACCTCTCTTGGAATTGTCCATTAGTAAAGCCTTGAGTAGAAAATTTAATGAGGAAACTTTCTTATTCATGGTGCTCACGAGATGCATACATTGCTAGTTAAAATGAGCATTCAAAGTAGGCTTATGTAAAGGCCAGGGAAGGAATAGATGAATTCTCAAATTTAAGAGGGTTTTATCTCATAAGAAAAATGAAAAATAAAATGGAATAATTTACATCTTAACATGTAGCAATGGACTACTTTACTTTTCTTCTTTTCTGGGCACCTCTGGTGATTAGTGAGTCCCTGAGATCCTGATAGGTCACTCCAGGATTCCCATCAGGTTTCCCAGAGACTAAACCACCAGAATAGATGCAACAATCATACCCAAGGCAGAAATGAAACTCACAACCTTTTGGTTAGCAGCTGAGTGAACTAGCCAAGCTGGCCAGCTAATTAAATATATTTAAGCAGTATAGGAAAACTAAAAACTGGAGCCTGAATACATTTGTGTATGAAATCATAAACAATGAATGACCAATAAAAGTTATATTTTTTAATTAACACACATAGGATTTACTCATGCTTGTTAAATCAACAATTTAAAGGTAATTTACTAAACAGGGAATTTATTAAATGTTAAATTCCATTAAAGGCTGTTTATAAGGCTGAAGTTTGTCAATTTATAAACTAGCATTTGAAAGAAGAAAGAAATCAAGAGAGAATAAATATTTCATAAATATACACTCATGTGCTTTCATTGGATGCAAAATTCCGTAAATCTAATATTCTCATCTAACTTTAATAAAAATGAACACAGAAAATTTAGGTAAGTTAATAGAGCCAACTTTTGATTGATGAATAGAATCATGAACTAGATTTTATTAAGAATATTAATTTATTAATGAATGGTATAGTTTTTCATATTCTTAAAATGATAAAATTAATGAGTTATTAGAAAACAAATAATAGAAGCACTTATCTATTTATGCAAATAAAAAGTAAGCAAATATTAAATATAAAAATTTTCTACTTGCCAGTTCTAGCAAATGGATTAATTTCTCGAATGGTAACCACATGGGCCAACATGTCACATAGCCATTGTGGATCCAAAAAGTAGAGGTCCTTTAGGGTGGCATCATCATAATGCAGAAGAACACCTGGAAATGAAACCACAGTTTATTTAACCAAGATATATTTTATGACTACATGATAATAATATGACTGCTTATCAGGAGCAGACAAAGGGACAGAATTACAAAATTCTTTTTCTATACATCAAAATTAAGCCTTTAGTGCCAAATGACCTTTTTCCCAGAAGAGGATCTATTTCAAACCCAAACTACAATAGACAATGTAGTTAACCTGCCATGAATTAGATTTCAAATCAACTGAAAAATTATATGAACAGAATCACCTCAATCAAATGACTGGATGGAAAATAAAACAAACAAAGAAGTCCTGGGCATGGTGGGAGAGAAGTGAGGGTTGCTGGGAAAAACCTAAAGGAGGCAGCAACGATGGATGCATAGCATTTTGATTGGCAATGGAATGATGAAGACTGTGATAGAGGAGATAATGTTAGGCTGGTGGAAAAGAATAGGGATGTTGGACGGAATGAGGGGGTGGAAAAGTATAGGGATTTTGGATAAAGAGTATATACACAGATTTGAAGAACAATTTGTTGAACTGTAGGTATTCAGGTTGTGTCCAGTCAGTTGAGGTTAAGAAATGTAGGAGTATCAAGTTTGTGCCCATCCAATGCATGTCCTAAATAGTAAACTACCACATAGTAATAATTACCTTTGTGGGTGAGGTACATCTTTTTCAACTAAGAAATGTTAGCATGTGCATTTGGGGAGACTTATGAAAATTTGGAGAAACAAGATAGGCAGAGAAAAAGACTTGAAAAGTCATCAATAACCAACTCTACATATGGCTTCATATGTTATCATAACCAGACTCAAGACTGATTAAAAAATTCTTATATAGATTTAAGACATTACCAATGTTTTGTAATCAGTTAATTTTTTAGGCTTGAAAGTAAAGACAGTTATTAAATTAAAATCACATGCATATATGCTTAATGGATAATTTTTAACAGCCAAATAAATGTTGCTGAGGTTTTAATTATGTTCCATCTTTAATTCCAAAGGTTATATGGTCAAGTTTACTTTACGAAACACTTTAGCAGCACCCACTCCTTTCATTCTTTCAATTTTATGAATAAATGTAAAATTTACCATTTTCATGCAGAAAAGCTGTTGCTTGATTCAGCTCAGAGGTATCTCTGAATGTTCGGTGGTGTCGTGCCAGCATCTCTCTGGTCACCGCTGCTCTATACTGCTCTGCAGTCAACACTGGATCTCCACCAGCCATTCTCCTCTCCCACGCTATGTGGCCAACAACCTCCTCCAAAGCCAAGTAGCTTGCTGGAACTCGCTGCTCCAGGAGCAGTTCCTTGCTCCCTGAAAACAAAAATGCCACTTAATAAAAATGCTTTACCAACACATGAAATGTCACACTTTTATGCTTAAATTACGAGAATGGATTTGGGTCTTCGGGCAAACAGGAAATGCACCCCAATTTAATTTGTGCTACCAGTATGATCCACTGTAATTCAACATTGGATTGTATAAAGATAATGAATTAATTCAGTAGAAAATTCTAATTTCTCTCAACCAAAAATATGCAATCTACATTCCAGTGAATTATCTGGAACTTTAAACAAATATACTTCTAGGTCTAACTCACTGATTTCAGTATCAAATTTGTGAATTACATTAAATATGGCACTACTGGTTTGGAAGCATAGGTGTCATCATCCAGTGCATCATGCAAATACTATGATGATTGATGCCTGATGATTTTGTCTATACATTGGAACCAGTAGTCCCTAAGTAAGTGTATTGTGAAAATATGCAATTTTTTCTCATTCAGTATTTTTTTGGATTATTAAATAATATGCATACAATTAAAACTAATACCAGACGAAGGTTTTCTGAAAAAATCCACATTCATAATTTAAAATCTCAATAAGCAGGATGTTACAACACTAGTGTATTCCTGGACACATTGTTTCAGTATTTTAACATGAAATGTAATCAGTATAAGTAAAAAAACCTCTGAAGTTATAAATATCTTGAAGTAAAATGCTTTCCCCTTAAATTATGGGAGCCATAATCCAGGTTAATAAAAATTTTGCTGCAAAAATACTATGACTCTTAACAATAAACAGTAGGTATAAGCCCTGACTGCCTTATCTATACCACTCCATTAATGATTCTATAGGGATGAGAATTTGGAAATGACCAAGAACTCAATAGGATATACATTCATTCAGTCCCCTTGTCTCTTCGGCTCGTGACATTCCCTACAGTGAATCAAAGACTCTGAATTGATATGGTACCTACTGAAAATTATTTTCTAACCTGGAGGTCTTAGGCTGAATACAGTATCATAGATGAGATTGCAAAGTAATTTGATGTTGTGCCTAGTTTTGCAGCTCACTTCTATTGTGTCTAACACCCTTGGGAGACCACACTTCTCAGCATCAACAATGTTGATGAATCTGCAAAGAGAAAATACTCACATTAACCCTTCAAATGACTGTCAAGTATGATATCAAACAAGCAATATAAACTTATTCACATGTAACAATTTCTCATGCAATATAATGAATCAATGCTTCCATGCAGTCATTCTCATATGCTGAATAACAGTTCAGATAAAGATTATTAACATTACTTGTCTCTTATCATCTGCTGGAGATCTTCTGACATAGACGATGGATAATGTTCCCTCATCATATCATAATGTGTACCCACAATTATCACAGGTGAGTTTGGTGCTCTGGCCTATAGAAAAAACACAAGAATACCTCAGTAGGAAAACCAAACTCATTAATTCTCTTATTCCATTCTATTGCAGCCTCAATTCAAACTTAATTCATTTAGTACCTGAATGTTCACTAGCCATTGCAGTATTTCTGCAATGCCCCTCTGACCATCTGGAATTCGCCACACAACAAGATACAGACTACGTTTGGACAGAAAATATTGATGAGTGGCATAGTATTCCCTCTGACCACCGAAGTCCCATGTCCTATAGAAAATACAAACAGAATAAAAACATTATTCTCAACAAAAATCAGAGAAAAATCAAGTTTTTACAAAAAAGACGTATTATTTTGATACATGCTAACTTTTGTCTCTTAAATTACAACACACCTTGTAGAGATTCAAATAAAAATCTAAAATGAAGCGTATGTTTTCAAAGGAAAAGCAATCCTGTACAAATTTACCTGAATACAACAGCGCCATAGGATGATTGGCCTCGAATCTTCTTCTCATACACCCAATCACATATATCAACTCCAACTGTTGATATATTAGTACCCTTGGCCGTTTTGACATTGATATTTTTATTTCCCATCCGTTTAGCCCAGTGCTGTAAAATAGAAGCCTTACTTAAAATATGATAATAATTTCACTGAAAATTGTAATCACCATGTACCAGCTAAAAATCAACAAATCCTTTGATTCCTTAAATTGGCGATTTGCTAATTATTCATCGAGCGTGTCCTGCGATGTTAAACAAGAAGCACTTGATTGGATGGCTTAAGTTGATTGTTAATATAAAATTCAACAAACAAGAGCAAACGAAAGTATTTGAAATCTTATTACAACTGACGAACATTGAAATGTTAATCAAGAACAATGGCTAAAGGACAGAGATTGAGAGGTGGTTGTTAGATAACATTTTATTTTTGTCTGTCTTTAGTATACATATCAAGTACAAACAGCACACTGAATTATGATTAAATAGGGGATTTAGTTTTTGATTTGTAATATTTTAGACAGGCTACATATTCCAAAATTCCATAATTTGGACAAACAATCACGCTTATTATGGAAAGAAATCGGGGTATTTTTAGTAATAGATTTATCATTGCTATGCATCCAACTTTACATTAATGAAATTTGGGGTTGCATAACACCAAGGGTAAGTTTGTAAAAAAATCTTCACACTGTCCAAGTGTTGATTATAAAGTAACATTGGCAGAATACACAGAGATACATGACAAATGAACTAATAATTTGAAATCAAAATGATTCCATGAAAACACTTGTTAGAATGAGTGAAAATATTGGCAAAATTGTCCACTCTCGCCTACGAAATTCTGATAAATTTTAGCAGGAGGTTCAGAGCCTGATGGCTGATAGTATTCTTTGTTTTTTTTCCCTACATAGCTACACTTAAAAATATTTTACAAAAAAATTGCGCACTTAGCTACACATAAACCAATAAATATTCAGTTCCTGAATTCAAAACTACTGAGTTTACAAGTTAATACAGGTACACAACCCACAATGAAACACCTGGAACCTGATATTTGAAATCTATATTAAATAATTAATTGTTAAAAATATTAAATAAGATAACAAATATTAAATAATCATGGAGTACAGAGCACCTATAATATGGAATTCCACTACTCTTCCAGTCATGAACAATTCCCAATTAAATATACTTCCTGTCACCTGCTGATCACATGACGTACAGCGGTATTAAAACATACTGCATTCACCCAAATACAATGTTAATTTTTTTGTCACAACTAATTATAAAAAAGTCACCCATCAACTTAATTTTAGCTTTAGAAAAATTCTCTCAGGTCTAAGTAATGCATCATGAAGAATATTCAGTAAAATTCTAGAAGACTAGAGACACAATGGATGTGTGCACGCTATAGAGAAGATCTGCAGGCAATGGGATTTGCAAGATGGAGGAAGAAGGCAAGAAGAAGATTGGAATGGAAGTGTATTATATAGGATGTCAAGGCCCACCAACGGCTGCAGAGCTGTGGAGGATGAAGATGATATTTTGAAGTGGAAGGGGGGGGGGGGTTAAATTTGGGGTCAGCTTCTTTTCAGGCAGATGCAGTTTCATTCTTACCTCAACAGGTTTTTTCTTGAATCCAGGCCCCCCAGCCCCACTACCACCCGCTCCCACTATGGCCCCCCCTCCTGTGCTCGCTCCACTTCCCTCCTGCCGAAGCTGTTCCAATAGAGATGTCTTGCCAATCCCTTGGACACCAACTATCATCAGTTTCATCCGAGCATATGGCCTGGCATCCTCTAAAACGGACTTGAGGTACCCCACCACATCCATCGTTTTGTACTTTTTCGAGTCAATCATGGAGCGAAGTGGTTCCTGCAAGCTGCAACCACGTGTGCTCAAATTCCACAAACGGGATAGGAGTCCCATCTGAGGGGGGAGCTCACATATACCTGGAAGTATGATAGGTACTATTTAATACTTAAGAATGGGAAGAAAGGCCTTTTGGAATGATAAGCTAACAACAAATGAAACATCGTAAAACCATGGAAAATGGATAGGTACATACATTTATAAATTCACTGAATCCCTTTCCTTCACTGAATTCACTGACACCTTCCAAAAAGGGACTATTTTTATCTCACCATGAGTGTCCACCATTAGGATATTTCAATGAATACACATATTTACTTATAAGATGCATTTATATACATTAAATATTGGTAAAATGACAAATTCAAAGAAACTATGGAAGATGTTGCAAGAGTAACTTTTAATTGAGTCATCCACTAATGCACATTACAATGCAAAAATTTCAAAGTGTAAAAATCATTCGCCTTTACCAGGTTTTGAACCTGAATCCCTCGATGTCTGGCCAAGTTCTTTAGCCAGTTAAGCTAACAAGGCATCCTTTTACACTCCAAAATTTTGGAGGCTTTAAATGAACAAGATGTTATGATGAAATACCATGCATGCAATATCACAGGTATTCGTAGTAATATGCATTGGACCACAGACCACAAGCCAAAAGCCAAGTTTTAGGTGCTTACCTATTCAGACAAATTCAGCATAAAAAATTTCCCAGTTTAGAGGATGCCT
This sequence comes from Hetaerina titia, assembly GCA_037158775.1. NCBI lineage: Eukaryota > Metazoa > Arthropoda > Insecta > Odonata > Calopterygidae > Hetaerina > Hetaerina titia. The sequence goes on along the minus strand of CM073774.1, from coordinate 75,890,058 downwards.
TGGTAGCTTAACTTACTGAAAACACTCAGCCTTACATCAAGGGATTTGAGTTAAAATTCCGGTCAAGGAGAATGCTTTTTACGCTTTGAAATTGTTGCATTGTTTGCAAAATTAGTTAAGAACTATAAAAATTTAATAAGATTGATATGTTTTGTTTGATTTGGTCAACAAAAATAATTTTGAATGAAAAATTTATGTTCCTTATATAGAAAGGGTCCAACTATTACCCTCCGATTAATATAATGTCAGCATTATAGGGCAATGTTCATTCAACCATGCACTTTTAAAAAAAATATATTTTTATAAAGCTATACCTTTCATAAGTTTTGGAGAAAATTATTGAGGGAACATTTTGACATTATTTGATTTTGTTTATCTTAATATATAATTTAGCAGAAGGTTTGAGAATTTGTTTTCCAAAGGAAAAGAAGGTTGATTTTGTTGTATCATAATCTTACCTGGATTTCCACTAAGATTCAGCACAGAAAGATTGTTCAACTCATGAATGTTGAGAGGGATCTCTCTCAGGTGGTTGTTGCTTATATCCAACATACTTAAGTTGGGGAACATGAGACGTGCCTTTGCACCGCTTAACAATGGACTCAACGTCAAATCCTGAAATTGTAAGAAGTAACACTAGAATGAATCTGTTATATTTTGTTTCACTCTGTTAGATATTACCAATCAATTAACAAGGATGGACAAGACATATTTATCACTTAAATGCATGATACTGCAATTAGTTCTTTTTACACAATGATATATCATGGATATACAATGATTACTGATGAGAGCAAATTTTCCTTTCACATACCTAAATAACCAGGAAGAAGATTGGACTATTTTCGAAGAAGATTTAGCAAGATGGAATTTAACTTAGTTTAATAAAAATCAAGCAACAAAATTATAAACTGCACAAGAAAATTATTATTATTACTGGTTAAGCATAGGTTTTGGATGGACACAGCTGATAGATACATTTCCTTACCTCTCCTGACAATATTCCATGAAAAAATTTACATAATTAGAGAAATGTTTCTTCACTATTGGCATTCACCTATGAAAATTTATGCTTTATGTTATGGAAATCATTCTAGTTTTATATGAGTAATAAGATTACCATTTGGTACTCTAAATTTAAAAAATAAACATTTTTAAAGTAACAGAATATTCTCAGTTTCTAATAGTTTAACAAATTCATTGTATTACATTTTTCAAATACAATCAACTGTGTCAGCTGAAGAACACATTAACTTAATTCTACTTACTGCATCATCTGAACCACCCAGGTCATCTTCATCTGAGGGCAGTGCCATATGGCATGGGGATGGGTTCGCTGAATTTTGACCACTGCTGCCACCATCATCATCGGTGGAAAGTTGAATACGAGAGAGCATATTGTCAGCCAGGATTAGGGTCCTGAGATTGTCCAATCTCAGGTGCCTCCTATGCACACACACAGCATTTAAAATAGCACTTCTTATTGATCGTGAACCTCCGGCAGCCAAAACTGCACCAGCTCGCCTCCCTAAAATTCCAAAGATACTAGCTTATCTTTTGACAGGGAAAATGTTGCAGAAGGATAGTAAAAATAATGCTGAGATTTTTACATTTATTAAAACTCACATAATGCAAATTTGCGAAACAAAATAACAAAGCATAGAAGAAATGGATTTAGGTAAACAAAAAATTTCTTTCTAGCATACTTTGAAGGATATAATAGAATAATCTTTAGATGAATATATCCTAAACAAAAAATAAAGGGTTTCACAAAACTTTAATCCTAAAACCATGAGACTATAATGTTTAAATTATGGATGCATTCTCAATTACAACATTGCTAATATGACAACACATATTTGTTTTTGTAGCATTTTTCGTCCTACACCAGTCCAAGTCCAGTTTCCAAGAATATCTGATGTGCTACATTTGATAATATAAAATGCATAGAGGTACTGCAGAAGGGTGATTTCTAGCCAAAGCTTTACTTTAAAATGACAATTATAATCATATTGGCAGCAGCGCTAAGAGTATTGCAAGATACATGTTAGAGTTGATTTTAATGCCAGAATTCCTATACTCTACCTAAAACATCATTCTATTTTCTATCTATAACATCTCATCATGGATTCTTTTTTTTACAGGTGTTTTGAATTTTTTACTATTTGTTTTACTTATCTGGATACTATATTTATCATTTTTGCCATTAAGTTATACTCGGTACATATCCTTTCAGTCAATTTTGGACAGAATCATTTCCACAAAACCAATAAACATTCTTTTCAACAATCAGCTATGGTAAGAGCATGTTATATATCATAAGAAATTATAAATATGTATCTCATACAAGATGCTAGAAACAAATTTTATGATTGCAATGATAAAAACTCCAAATTTTAAAAAAATTAAACCTTGTTGTCAGATTTAAATCACTTTGGTAGATATGCGTAAGCAAAGACAAAACAAAGAAAAAAAAGGCATCTAATCAACCACTTAAACATATTGATAAGTTGGTAAAAAGTCTTTAAGTCATGAAAATGAAGAAAAATAGAAGAAACTAGCTAAAAAATAATCCACATTTTAGAGTAACATTGGAGTGTGGAAGAATGTGTCGATGATAAACTCAATGCTAAGGTTAACAGTAAGGTGATGTTAAGGTCTATACACAGAGTGAGAAGAAAATCTATTAATAACCAACATTAGTGAGCTTAAAAACAATCCATTACTGAACTGATGGTACAGACTACCACTAATGCATACTACACAGGAAATTTTCAGACAGTGAGAGAGTGACCCAAAGTGATCGAAAATGTTTTGTAGGCACATGTACAAGTTAGCACCGCGAAGGGAAATGAAAAGCAACTGATGTGGGAAGAATCCCTGAAAATCATCACGAATATTTTTAGTGATTCAGGAGATTAATAATGCTTAATAGAAGCTGAATAAAAACAATCAAAGTATTTTACTAAATACTAGTGCATCCTTTTGAAGCAACATACAATCAACTTACTCCATTTTTGTAAGCAAGCTGAAGTATACCGCCAGCGAGTATCTGAAAAAATGTTTAATTACTCTAAAGAAAAAGAAAACAGAGAAGAGATAGAGAAGAATGCAGCTTCTATACTGCCATCCAACGTAGTTGTACACAAAGAGTTAGCATTTAGATCTATACAAAAATATTATCAAAAGAAACAGTCATTCTTGCAGACTAAAATTACAAGAGTTATTATTTATTCAAGTAACTGACACTCTACAATTCAAGTGTCAGATGTCTAAAAGTAGTTGAAAATAAACCAATAAAAATTAAAATATCTTCTTTTTTTAAATTTTGATTTTACTAAACTTTTTCCTCTGTGATGGCATATATAGGGTGTAGAATTAACAGATATGTTGAAGCATTCACCATACAACTATCAAGAAATCCTCCAAGTTTTCCATGATTATCCTCATCCCCAAGCAAGTTCAATTTTGGGCAAATACTGGTCAAGTGCAAATTTTAATTTAATGCATATTTCAGAAATGATAGGGAATAGTTTGTAGGCTAACCGTGATTTTGACCACATAGCATAACACCTTGCTGTATACATGAATTTGTGAATAATACTGAGTATACGTCATCCTGGTGAGAAATGCACCAGTGATTGCAAGTTATTCACAGTGGGAATCTTCCTGAGAGGAACATGGATTTCTTAGAAAATGAAAGTGATATTCTAAAAAAAAAATAGTGAAGTAGTGATTCATTAATATTGTACATCTAAAAAAGAATGTTGATGGCAAAGGCAGTGTAATTTCAGTTGCATTAAATTATTTTCATTCTCATCAATCAAGTAGCAAGACATTAACTTCTTAACAACTAGGTGGCTGCAGAATAAAATGAAACATTTCCTCTGAGGAAAAAATCATTAAAAAACAAATACTACAGTATAAAGGACAAGATAAAACATAAAACAAAATACAAATATTACCAAAAAACAAAATACATGGGCCTTCATTTCCACACAAAGCATGGAGCACAGCCTCTATTTGTGCTATTTCATTATATTCTCCCACAGTGAAGGGTAAATCACGGAAAGGGCCATGAAGAAAAACAGAAATATGTAGGTATGAATCATTATCATGTCTTGAGCGCATCTCAAAATGGCAGATGAGGATCTTACATGCATAAAATATTTGGAGCATCTAACTTATGAATTAATTATAGTTTACAGTACATAGTGTAGCTCTGCTTAATTCAATGCATAACAATACGCAGATGTAGTCTGAGAAATATTTCTGATACAATATACCTGATTATGCAGTATCATAATCATGTATTTAGGAACATACATGATTTCAATCACTATGTTGCTTTCATTTAGTTTAAAAATTTTACCATAAAAAGTTTGTTTTTAATGCATTACTTATAGAGGATATATGCAATACTCAATGTTAGATGGGCTATTTTTGTGTCAATCCTAAAAACTGTAGCATCTCTATTCAATTTAAATATACAAGGAACGTAGCTACGGTCGTTAATCAATTATTATTTATTATTATTAGGTAATCTACCGGTTAAGGTAGGTTTTCGGATGGACATAACTATCAAATAAATAAATATTTTGTGACTCCTAAGAAAACCTACTCTACATCAGGTCCCTCTTCATCTCTGTGTACTTCCTTCCTCCCTTCATCCCATCCAACATCCCTATCCTGTTCCTGCCCTTTCCTCGCTTGCCCAACATTCTCCCCTCTATTACCGTCTTCAACATTCCACTATCGCTCAATACACCTTTCATCCATTTTTCCTGACTCCATAGGATTTCTCTCAACAAACCCCTCTCCTCACCCACCATCTCCAGTACTTCCTCATTTGTTTTCCTTTTGGTCCATTTCACCTTCTCCATTCTTCTCCACGTCTATCCTCCTGCTTCAGTGACCACGTTTCCGCGCCGTACATAGCTACGCTCCATATCAGGGTTTTTACGAGTCTTGTCTTAACATCCCTACTCAACATCCCCGTCATCAACTCCCTCCTCCTTGAGAAAGCCTCCTTGCCTAGCGCAATTCTTCTCCTTACGTCCCTACTACTTTGACCGTATTGGTCCAAAACACTTCCGAGATATGTAAACTGCTCTACCTGCTCTATTTTTTCCCCGCCTATCGTGAATCGATGTAAACAAAAAAATGCTGAGACCGTAAACTTGTAAGGATAAAAACAACCAATCACACAGAAATAACAAAACGGAAAATAAGGGACTTCGGTAAACAAGCAAACACTCAATCACTCTGGTGTATCGGACCTTTGTGAATCGCACGCACTCACTCATTCCAGGTTTACAAGGATTCCTCCTAAGTCAGGGACTCGTCAATCACACAAACAAAATTAAGTAACTAAAATCGTGGGTAGGTAAGTGCCTAGAGAAAACCTGACACCAGGTGTTTCGCCTACAAAACAGGCCTCTTCAGAGAAGAATGAGAATTCCGTTGGTGAGGTTTGAAAGAATGGCTCATTGGGAGGGAGAGGGGGTGATGGGGAAACCTCATGATTGGACAACAGAGAGGGAGAATAGATGGTCCAATGGGTTTTGTGGGTCCAGTGGGGGTGGAGGAGGAGTTTAAGGGGACAAGTTTACCGTCTTGGAATTTTTTTGTTTACATCCCTATTCAAAATTACAAATTTGCTTGTATCCTAGCCTCTAAGGGCTCCATATAAGTTTTTCCTATTTAAACATCCAATGCATCTGATTTTCTTACACAACAACCATTACACATCTGAGCATTTATATTCATGAATGAATGAATAACTGAATATATTTTCAAAAGGAATGTAGGCAGAGCATCAAGAACTCAAAAGATATAACATTATTATTATTTGGTAGTCTACTGTTTAGGGTAGCTTTTGTAAAGACAGACTGAACAATAACACATTTCTTTACACCTAACAAAACAACCAGACATCTGACACTATAATGAACTCTTCTTCATTTCTGCATACTTCCTTCCACCCTTCATTCCATCTAATATGCCTATCCTATTTCTACTCCTTCCTTGCTAGCCTAACATTCTCCTCTCCATTATAGTCCTCAACACCCCATCATCAATCAAAATGCTCTCCATCCACCTTTTCAGGTCTTCTTTAAATTTATCCCACCAATTCTCTCACCTCCTTCATCATGCCTAATTAAAATTTATTTTCCTTTCCATCCATTTACCTTTTCCATACTTCTCCATGCTCAACCTTTCAAAATTACCCAATCTACCTTTATCTTTACTTCAATGATCATGCTTCCATGCTGTAAGGATGATGTGAATTTTGGAAAAAAATGTTCATGAATAAAACTCTTCATAACTCAGTAAACTCCTACATACAAGATCACAACTATTCCAGCTTGTATGATGAACGTAAAAATGTAATGCATAAAATTTTTTTAAAGCAAGAATGTGGAAAAATTAAACATACCAGCAATTATTGCTGGGATTTTCCCAGCAACAATGGGAATGTCTGACGTTGGTGATGTGAGCAATGGAACGGGTGGCCCATCTGGACCAGAAGTCTGCCCAGGACCAAGGGGGGCATAGCAAGCAATGGAGGCCAAGGGATCAACGCCCTCTGCACCAATGATCCCTCCAGAGTGACTGCTTCCAAGTGGGCCCCCAACCAGCTGCGGTAAACTAGGCCAGCAACATATTTGGTTGTGGGAGAGGTCCAGCTGCTTCAAAGATCCCGGGTAGGATGTAATGTGACCCATACTCCTCAAGCTGGAGGAAATGCAATTTATCAATCAGAAACTGTGTAATGGCTTATTAAATTACATAGAAAATACATGACAAGTGATTCAGAATAGATAAGTTCTTCTCACATTCTACAAACTAATAATTAAAAGGTTTAAAACAATTACTAACGTCAATGAAAAGAATAAAATTTGAGTAGAGTTGCAATTTTAACTTAGCAGAACTCAAATTCCAACCCGATTAAAACAATAGGTTCACATTAAAAATACACCTCATAGGGAAATACGATTGGCCCACAAGACATTGGTTTGATACTTACAAAGAAAAGAATCATTTCTGAAGATTTTGACTTATGCATTTTTTAAAGTGCAATAATATATCCTTCATGGTATGTTATATGAGCAAGTAGGGATGGGTTAATAGGTAGAAAATTAGAGAAGGGATACACGGAGGAAGTGGAAAATCATGTTTAAAGCCATTATAAAATGAAAATATAACAAAATAATTTCATACTTGTTGTAGCTTAAATTCAGCCGGGTCAAGTTGACAGCTAGGCATGGCAATGCATGTGGAATGCGGGTGAAAGCATTATGAGCCAAATTGAGGGCAGACAACTGGGAGACTCTGGATCCAGTGGGAGTGCCCTCATCCCCATCATCACTCCCTAGCCCACAATGCACTTGCTCGCTGACCTCAACACTTCTCCTCCAGACAGTGTGATGTCTCAGTTCCAAATGCCTGCAATGTTTGAAATGTGGACCATGTTACAGATATGGAAAACACACACAACAAATTCTTACCAATGCACTTGATACTAATCTACTATGACCGCAATTTAAAGCCAATCAACCAAAGGAATAATATCCACATACAACATGGCAGAGATATAACCTTTGACGGAAATACCCCTCACCATTATGAGCCAATGTGTGATAGGCCACTTCAAAGCCCAACAGAGTTCTGAAATTATTGAGCTATGTTTATGGTCTCTCAATTTTTTGTTTTACTTTAGTAGTTATTACATTTACAACTTCAATTCAATCATAAAAAACTAGCAACAAAAACGAAAATTAATCATCACTATTTTTTAAAGTGTCACTAATTTTTGTCTATGGTGCTATAATCTTTCATGGAGTACAAGAAAAATAATAATATATATAAAGAAGTAAAGTAACCTCATAACTAAATGCTTTTATAGTTAAGGGTAGAACAAAGTTCCATGACAGGTTAAATTCACCCTCCAGTGCAGAAATAAATATTCCTATCAATGTGCTGCCTATGGTTTGATATGAAGGTTTGGTATAGAGTGATATGCATGGCTGGTATAACTACAGCTGCTAGTAAACGAATTAATTTGCAAAGTATAGGCTAAGGGTAAACATGCTCCTTGATAAGGTACATTGTATCTTGTATGATCAGCCACCAATAAATAATAATAATAATTATTATTATTCATATATAAAACATTAATTGTACAAAACTATTGAATGTGATGCCTTAAGTGCATTATTCTTGATTAGGTGGTGAATGTTTATGACTTCAAATTATACAAGAAGTGTCAGTTAAATTAGCAAAATTTAAAAATAGTGTAATTAGAGCACTTGAAAAATTAACGAAATCACCAAACAAGACATGGACAACAGCTTCATCAAGTGCATGAACGTTAAAAGTCAGAGTTTATTTCAAAGTTTGCAAGATAAAACATAAGCAGGATGTACAAAATGTATTGTGTTTGGAGAAAATGTTGAAAACTACACATCTCACACAACAAGTTCCATGAAATATCTGCATTGTGAATGAGGAAATTCCTATATTTCCAAACAGATCAACGATTTCATTTGAAAAATGAATACAATTTTGTAACTAAGGCGTCTACAAGTATATACAAAGTGAACCTGTTTTTTGTCGATAATATTCACAAAATATGTAACAAATATTTCACTTTCACAAACTTGGATATGCTGGGAGGAAAGAAGCAGTTACCTACCATAGTTAGCTAAATAATTCCACTGGAAATGGTTGTTTACAATCATTCCAAGCCCAGGAAAGTGAAATGTATAACACTGTCTAATGCATAACTTTAACTGGTACCAACCTGACAGCCTTAGCCTTTTGAGTGGCCATGTGAAGAGCACCAGCTTGGATGAGCAGTCCTTTTGATGCATCAGACGACTGTGAAGGAACTTCAGAGGATGATGAGTTGGAGTCTCCAGCAGCTGTGCCTTCCTCAACCGACACCAAGGAAGACAATGAAGAGTGGGCTGAGAGGATTGGACATGTGTCAACGTCTATCACAGAAGTGGGAGATGTCAGAATGGGAGGGGTGGCCAGGGGCAGGTCCCTGAGAAGGTTGAAGGCTATGTTCAATTCTTTGAGCTTTGGCGCCTGCCACAGGGCATGGGGAAGAACCTGGAGTTTGTTGTTTGAGACATCCAGGGAAATTAATGCGGGAAGGAGGAATATTTCCTCAGGCAGCTCTTCTAAGCGGTTATTCTGGAAAGAGAAAAGACAGGAGATAATGCATTCTAATATTTCATGAGAATTTTCACATAGAATATCACTGGTATCAAAATCTTAAGGACAGGAAAATAGTTAATTATTTAAAGAACTGATTTTATGGGAAATAAAGAATTATTTTATGACATGAAAATTTCAAAATAATTTCAATGATTTAGCTTAAGCTCACCTATCAATTTATATGCGCATTTATGAGGAAATGAACTGGTCCCTACCCTGAACATGTATTTCACATGCCTAAAGGCTTAGTTTGGAGTGAGCTCTACCCTAGCCAGAAATAAGAAGATATTTTGAAAGTCAGACGTAATTATTTTATTATCATTAACAGGATTATTAGAACATGAGACTTCACATGAAGCTCCTGCATCAAATGCTTGCAAACAAAAATAGCTATTGAAAATGCACAGATCTATAAATAGGTACCAGAATTGGAATGTGCAGATGAATCATACCATCTGTTATGCCAAAAGCAATAAACACTGATAATCATTAGTACTTCATAATTGAATTCAAATGTATTTACAGCAATGCCTGGAATCATGGGGGTAATATCATGCAAATAACATTACAAATATATCATTGAAATGAGATAAACCTTAGGGAAGTTCAAATATTATGTAATAGCAGAGGAGGGTTTGAGATCTGGCAAAGTCTGAGAAACAACTTCATGCAATATGATGTCACATGGAACACACCCAAGTTTGGCAAAACAGACATCTCAAAAAGCTAGAAGGTAGGTTCCCTTTCCACATTAGCATGTGGAAGGATCAATGGTTAACTGTACCACAGATAATGGGCAGAAATTTTGAGTGACAAGGGGATGCCAAAAAAAAAAACACTCTGCGATACATGATATTCCCCAAAAGAACTAAAATGAGATAGCAAAATGCAAAGTCTTGCAGAGTATATTTATTTTGAGAAATTCAGGGTTTATTCAAACCATTGACTTCCTTTAACTCTGGTTGAGCTTAGAGCTATGTTTAAAGCTTCTGTGTAATCAAAGATAATTATTTTTCCAAGGCAAGTTTATTGTAACACTTGGGACTTGTGTGCCACCTGACATTTGTCTATTTGCACATGTACATTTTAATAATAAATAATAATAATAAAGCTACTATCACTCAAATTCAGAAAGGTGGCTAATGAAGAGATCACTTTGAGCTTCATATATTAGAAAGAGAGAGTACATAATATTTATAAAATATAATATGCATAAAACATGCAAATTATAACCAGAATGACTTTGAAAACTTCAAAGACATATGCAGTGGAATCCTTGAGGTTATCAAAGTCATATGCAGTGGAATAATGCAATCAATGTCCTATCCTAACCTGTAAGAGTATCTCTTCAAGTACAGGGGCTGTGTACATGAACTGTGGTTCTCCTTCAGCAGCACCCAATCCTGCTTTAGCAAGTTCATCCTCTTCACCAATACGAGGTTGCTGCCTGCATGGAAGTTTCTCAATTTTGTTTTGTGCCACATTCAGGTACCTGGGAATAAATAGGCATCAACAAATTAATTTTTAACTAATTAAAATAATCAGGAAAAATAGCCAGCAAAGAACTGCTGCTAAATTCTGCCGATGGAGTGGAACCCTTCATGAAAAACAGAAAAACGAACAATATTTTTCCACCTAAGAAAATTTCATATCAACTGAAGGAATTTGCAATAGTAAGGTGAATCAACTTGCTCGTGGAGACCTTACTTTACTGTAATGCATAGCCCATAACATCCAATTTATTTCTACATCTTAGATTATTTCTTTTTTAGCTGTGTGTGCTTCTAAACCAATCTTGGTAATGGTAATGTCAATTCCAATAATGCAACACGGACAATGATTACTGAGGAAATAGATAAAGAATACCTCTTAGACATCTAGGTTAATGACTCTGGCAACAGTGTATGTAATGTCATTGGAGTATATAATGACTAATATTAGACATTTAGGTCTACGGCTAAGAATAACTGAATTTGTTATGAAACTAATTTCCAATGTGACTTATTTGAAACTCATCTTTTTTATTAAAACTGACTGATCAATATTTATACTTTCCATTGTGCCCCAACCGAATGACTTATAGCCTCTGCAAAAAAAAAAAATATATATATATATATATATATATATATATATATATATATATATATATATATATATATATATATATATATATATATATGTATATATATATATGAATATAAAATTTATCTGACCAAAAAGGAAATAGTTTTTAGATGTTTCAGATAAAATTTCACAATGTTCATTCTTCCATCCTAATTTACAGTAATCAGTATTGTATGATATCTACTGGTTTATATTCATACTCTTTTTCTATAGGCACTGAACATTACTGTGATATCCTAAGGCCATACATAGAGTAAGCCACTCTCTGGAGCTATATTCACATACATATAGTTTTAATAGTAAAAAAAATACGGATTTCGAAAGATGAATTGAAATAGAGGTCTTTAATTAAGAAGAGTATTATATGAGTTCAAAATAAATTCAAATATATGGCATTTTATTAAACATACTGCCTTTTAAGAAAGTGAAAGCATTTTTAATTTTTCCACAAAGAAAAAATAAGAGTGGTCACCTTGCCCTGGTGGAATGGATAACAGATTTGAGCTACAATGTATGATTTGAACTATAATATATTTCACAATCCTGAACACTAATGGATCACAAAGCCATTTATGAATAGCAAGAATCATTCTATTAAATTTCAATTTTGGCACATTACGAGTAAACCTCATTGGGCAACTAAGCATATCCCATATACCAAGAGCCTTTCATCAAGTCCAAATGTAAGAATCAGGTACAGGAATCACTTGGAAAGTAACTGAATAGAATTATGAGGCAAATAAAATGAAATGCATACAACCAGTGTTTCCTATGAAGATTACAAACAATCACTCACTACTCTGGGTAATGGGTAGCATTGAATTGAATGACAAGGGATATTGTTGAAGCAAACCTGTACTCAAAATGTTAGTTTAAAAATTTGATCACCATTTCCTTACCTTAAACTGTGCAACGAGAAAATGATGAGTGGAAGAGATCGAAGTGAGTTGTCTGACACGTCCAACCTCGTGATGGTGTTCAATGCTGGAAGGTATCGCATGGAATTAATCTTCCCTGGGGGCCCCAGCTGAGGGCGTGATCCCCTTAGGCTGGGATTGAGGCTAAATGCTGCGTCCACCAGCCACTGAGTGCGCAGTCGCATGAGATCACGTTGGCTGTGCCAGTTTATCATCACAGGAGTTTGAGAAGGGGGGGACTGACCATTTCCATTGCCATTTGACTGGATCCCCAGAGCGGAGAGAGTGGAAAAGGTTAGGCCCCCAGACCGTCCCCCTGAAGCACTTTTGGCATCACGAGCACCATTGTTCGCACTGTTTTCTGGGTTGACTCTGTATTCTGGATCGCGGTGGGCTTTTGTTGCCAGGAGGAGAGCCACCAAACCTTCATCACCGTTGGCCAGGGCGACTCTTAGAGCCTGACAGCGGTCATCCCTCGCAGAGTGCCGCAGGAGTAGCTCAACCATTGGTATGTCCCTGTTGAGAGGATGAAAGGGGGTGATTTATGTAATATTGCACCACTAGTTTTCATATACATTCACACAGGGAAGGATGTTTTTTCAAACCCATGCTCTGGATAATGATAACCATTACAGAAGGTGAATATTCACATTTGGATCAAGGAATTAATTAAAATTAGCAATTTTCCACAAAAATAAAATTTATTAATACGACCGGTTTCAATGCAACTACATCGTCTTCTGGTGACCAGAAGATGATGTAGTTGCATTGAAACCGGTCGTATTAATAAATTTTATTTTTGTGGAAAATTGCTAATTTTAATTAATCATGTTATTCCACCATATCACGCCTGAAATGTCTATTTTTATTGGATCAAGGAATGTAAGCATGCATAGAGGATTCTAAAGGCATTAGAAAAGGTGAGCAGTATCTCCTTCATTGGATATTTTAACTTCCTTCCTGTGTTATTTCTCCATAGTTCATTTGTCTAAATAGATATTTGATCCCTTTTCAAATTAATATTTTTCAAGAATTCTCATAAATTCCCCAATATTTTCTTTTATTATTATTTCTAAATTCACGAGAAGTTTTCAATTATGCTTCCCCCACCCTCCTCAAACCCTGGATTCCCTCTATGAATGACATTTATGTATTCATCATAAAACATTTTATCCAATGTGAATTTGTATTACAGTTATTAATTTTACACTAATTTTCTTACTGACATTAATATTTTATATATGATAATGTAAATGCAGCAAACCTCACAGTGGAAAAATCATTCACCTAGGACCTGAATTTGCATATATGGATGTCCAGCTGTTAGTTACAATCACTTAAGCAATCAATGCCCATGAAAATCATACATTTTGAAGGGCTTTAAAGGAACTAGACATTCTGACAAATTATCATGCCAACAAGGACATGGATTAATCATATTCAAGTACACACTGCTGACATTCATGAGGTTCAAGCCAATTTTTAAACTTTAGAACATTTTGCTACCCTGAATTCCTTCATGATTCACAATGTACGTCTACGTCTACGTCTACGTAAGTACCCTGCGAGCCACCAAAAAGGTGTGTGGCAGGGGGTGTAGCACCATGAGGGAAGGGTAAGGGTTGAGGGGGTTGGGAGTTAGGTGAGGAAAGGTGGGGGGAACCTGTAGGAAAAAAAAATATATATATACATATATATATGTATATATACACACATACATATACATACATACATACACACATGTATACACATCCTCGCGAAGTCCCTAACCTGTACGTTAATACTTATTGTAATGAACTAAGTCCTGGGGAATTTCGACTACGAGCATTCTGTTCCCTTATCGTTCTTGGAAAAAATGACATTTTAAACCTGTCAGTCTTGCAGTCTATTTCTCTAGTCTTATATTCGTGATCCCTTCGACCATAATACGTTGGGGTTCGTATTATATCCTTGATGTCATCGGAAAAGGGCCCATCTTTAAATGTTTTTAATAAGTTTAATCTATATTGGAAACGCCGCTGTGTAAGAGAATCCCAACCTAAACTGTCTAACAAAGTGGATACGCTGCTGAGTTGGTCATAACAATGTTTGACAAATCTAGCCCCCCTCCGCTGAACTCGATCTAATTCCGAAACCAAATTTATGTTGTGAGGATCCCATATACTGGCAGCATACTCTAGGTGGGGCCTGACCAAGGCAAGGAAACATCGTTCTTTCACCTTTTCGTCGCATTTACCTAGCACTCTTTTCACAAATCCCAATTTTTTATTAGCACGACCGCATATTTCTCGTATGTGTTTTCCCCAGGACAGATCGTGAGTAATTGTTACACCCAAGTATTTAAAGGAATCTACCCTCGCGATTTTGGTTTGTTTCACTTTGTAACTATAAGGGAGGGAATTACTCTTTTCCCAAAAATGTATTACTACGCATTTTTTAAAATTCAATTCCAATTGCCATGTATCGCACCAATTTTGAATTGCATCTAGGTCGTTGGCTAACACGACTCTGTCTTCGTGACTTCGGATGTCCCCATAAATTACTGCATCATCGGCGAAAAGACGGAGCTTGCTATTAACTACGGTACTGAGGTCATTTATGTAAATAAGGAAAAGGAGGGGGCCTATGACACTTCCTTGTGGTACCCCCGACGTGACCTTGACAGTATCGGATGATACACCGTCCAGGACGACTGTTTGGACACGATCACTTAAAAATTGTTTAATCCAGTTAATAATACTTTCGTGTATTCCATAGGTTTCCAATTTCGCCAGTAATTTGCAATGAGGGACTTTATCGAAAGCTTTCTTAAAATCTAGGAATATCGCATCAACTGGAATATTACTTTCACCGGAGTTTAATACATCATGTACAAAAAGTGCGAGTTGAGTTTCGCAGGATCTACCCTTACGGAAGCCGTGTTGGTTATTAATTAATAAATCTTGGCTATCGAGGTGCCTCATCATGGAACTAACAATGATGTGTTCAAGAATCTTACAGGAAATGGAAGTCAGCGATATTGGCCTATAATTACTGGGGTCCTCCCTGTCTCCGTTTTTAAATATGGGTGTTACCGAAGCTACCTTCCAGCCGTTTGGCACGCTTTCTTCTGCTAATGATTTCTTAAATATTATATCTAGATATGGGGCAATTTCAGCCGACAGTTCTTTATACACACGTGCCGGTATCTCATCAGGTCCCGGAGATTTGTTGGGGTCTATGTTTTTAAGGAGTAATTCTATTCCGCGGGTGGAAATATTGATTGCTTCCATTGAATGCTGAAATATTTTCGGAAGGTTCTCGGGTGTATTTTGTGAGGATATGTTGAAAACACTCTGGAAAAATGAGTTTAATATGTTGGCTTTATCTGAACTACTCGTTACTTTATTCCCCTTTTCGATATTCAATGAGTTTACGGTGGACTTGTTTCCCTGCACTTCCTGACGTAGGACCAAAACATCTTTGGGTTATCGTTCAAATGTTCGCCTAATTTTTTCCTTTTGAATTCCGCTAGCGCCTTCCGGAAAGCCTTCTTGGCAGTGGACCTAGATGCTTTGTAGTTCTGTATGGTTTCGTTGATTTTATCAGGGGAGGAATCTTTAACTGCATTTTTCATTCTGGCATGGCACACCCTTTGCCGCCTAAGAGATTTCCGTACTTCAGAGTTGTACCATCGGGGTTCCTTATTCTCTTTTATATATTTACTAGGTATGAACCTCTGTATTGCTGAACGTGTTATCCTAAGAAAATTATTCCAAGTATCCTCGACACTACTAGTTTTGCTTAATTCGTCAAATATAAAAAAAGAACTTTTTAATTCACATTTTAAGCCATCATAGTCTGCTTTATTGAACAAATACACCTTTCTCTTAGGTTTGTTGACTTTATCTACACTTAGAGAAAATTTAGCGTTTACAGCCCTGTGATCACTGATTCCGTCAACAACTTCTATATTTAAGACCTTTTCGGGTATATTTGTGGCTAACAGATCAAGAATGTTCTTTCCCCTTGTTGGTGAAGTGACTAATTGATGTAGGGAATTCGAGGTGAACGCGAATAAGAGGGACTCGCATAGATCCTTGTCTTTACCTCCATTTATAAAATTGTACGAATCCCAATCTATTGTGGGAATATTAAAATCACCTCCGATAATTAGGCTATGCTCACTGTTGTGGGATGTAAAGCGTTGTATCTGTTTTTCTAGGTCTGGTATTGAGTTAATGCTAACGTGGGGTGGTCTATAATACGCACAGATATATATTCTTTTTGATCTGGGTGTTTTCACTGAGCACCATACACTTTCTATACAGCTATCAGGAAATAACTCGGCTCTACTGACGTTAGAGTTCTTAACCGCAATAAACACTCCTCCTCCGGCTCTATTTTTTCTGTCGTTTCTATAAACTATGAAGGACTTGGGAAATATTTCGCAATCTGCGATGTCATCTGTTAACCAACTTTCAGTTCCTATAATGATATCCGACTCTGTGCTATGAATGAGATGGTGAAATTCCGGTATTTTATTTTTTAAACTTCGGCAGTTAACTACTACTACGGAAATTATATCCTCTTCTAAAACCTTCTCTGCGGTCTGCTTTCTGGGGATGCTATTTAATCTCTTTGATGTCTTAGTATGCGATCGGCCTATATTCTGATTGGTAATTTTATCTTTTGTCTCATTAGCAGTGCAAGTACTTGGAAGAATCTCTTCTGGTAACCTAGTATTCTTAGACCCACTAATTGACCTACACCTTATTATATCGTTATTTAGGCAATCTGCTCCACTACCTAACCTACGAATTTGCCTAAAAAATATCTACAGTGCTCGAAGATCCTATGAGCCACCCGAGTCGACGCCTCAGGGGTGTAGTGAACCCCGGAACGGTTCAAGGGAGTGGGACACGACCCGAGCACCGGTCTCAAGTCAACAAACTCGGCCCCTATGTCCCGACAGAATTTCCACAGCCTCCCGTTCAGAGACTCAATACGACTCCAAACGTAAGCACCGCAGTCAGTCCGCGGGACAATGCTACATATGGATAACCGTAAGTCCACACCAGATGCCTCCCGCACACGATCCACTTCGGATTTTAGGTCCCCAAAGGCAAGAAGAAGAAGACAAGTAAGAAAGTAGAAGTCAGAAAGTCAGAAAGTAGTAAGAAAGTAAGGCAAAAGTAAGAAGACAAGTCATTAGATTCACCAGCTATTGCACTCAGCTGAAGATTTAGGGATCCAGGTTTGAATCCTTGTCCAGGCAAATGACTTTTACAAATTTCCCTAATTAGTGTGCATTTCAGCAGATGACTGCTAAAACTACTGTAGTGGTATTTGTCAAAGTTTCTTAGAATATATGAATGTATTTGAGAAATGAAAATATCTTTCACATATTTTACTTGGATATGATTAAAACTATGCTCACTATATTGATCAAACGTGATGCATGACACCTCATATGAACCCAAGTTTCCCAAAAATCTCTTAGATAAAATTAAACTCACATGTTTAAATAACTAACAAAGGAGCAGTAAGAGATTAAAATTTCATTGATATCTTGTTGATGTACTAAGCTTGATCATTTTAAGGAGTGTTTAGTCCCATATTTGTACACCATCCAATGAATTTAAAGTTATGAAGAAAAAATGGAAAATCTAAAACTTAAATATTGATTAAAAGCAAAAACATTTTATTAGCTACTAAAATCGCAAGAATTACTTAAGGGATAACATGAAATAAATAAATTTCATTGAGAGAAAATGCACAAAAGATAAGTAGATTGAGGGTATTTAGGAAGTGTAAGGAAATCCTCAGAGTTAACAGTGAGTGCCTGATGATGAAACCCTGAGGGTATGAGACCAGTTTTCCCTTGCTGCTAAACTAGGTGAGCAGCTGGTTGGCAAGCGTTTGGCTTGTGGTGAAGCAATATGGAATCACTCTTTAGCAATCATTAAAGTTGAGATGTGTACAGTAAAAATATGCAGTTTTTAATCAAACATCATTTAGAAATAGATTGTTACCAAATGTTTGAACTAAAATTCTATACATGACCGCATAACCTAACAGAGCTTCCTGAATAAATGACCATAAACCATCACATTTATGGGCTCACTTTATGAAATCTTCACAATAAGACCCAAAAATTGGATTAATATCATTAAGTGTGGAGTCAACCTTTGTATACTTATCATAAACATAGTCATGTATGTATTCAATTACCTATTAGTGCATGCTTCCGTCAAAGCTGTTGACACTCCATCCCTGGAAGCAGAGGCTGACTGACTGGATGTAGTGCCGGATCTTGACCGTGAAGAAGAATGAGAGTTATCATCTTCCATTTCATCCATCGAAGCCGAAGTCTGTGAACCGGGATCAGCACGGATGGGCATATTTGGATCAGCACTGGCTACAGTCAACAGAGCACTAACAATTAAATGGTGACCACCACGGACCGCGGCATGAAGAGATGTCTCTGCACCATTATTACAGTGGACGTTAACATGCAGAGGACTTATCATGCGCTCTTTTGCATTTGAACCCCGGCGTCCCGCACGCCAGCTGACTTCGGAACTCTCCCATGGGTCACCAACAGTACTACTGCTCAAGTTCAGTTTGGACATAATGGACTGGATTCCATCTGAGATTTTTCGACGAGTGGGGCTCACAGCATCATATCCATTTTCGATCCTTGCTTCTTCAGCATCCTCTGTCACTGGGGTACTCTCTTTTTCTTCAGTCTGTACCAAGAAGAGAGGAGGAGGGAGAATGAAAATTGTGTCATGGCAAAGGAGGCCATATTTCTATTCTAAATAATACACCTAATATAATGAACATGTTGTGCTATTGTTTATACATTGACATTTCATTCAAGGAGCAGAATCGCTTGATTTATATGGTTATGAATGACATAAGTTAACCCAAGCCATGCTACTGTTAGGTAGGGTGCTTAGCAGTCTGATGCACTATAGGGAGACATAGCAGTAATTACCCATTGAATTCCTCAAATCTATGAATCTTTACATTACTTCATTGCTTGGGAAAACTCAAGATAAATGCAACATCAATGAATTCACTCCTTTCAGTGCCACACCCATATGTGTATGCATACATCAACGACCTTCAATCACTAATTTGCAGTTTTCACCTGATTCTTGAATCATGGTTGTGGACTCAACAAAAAATGTTCTTACAAGCGCAAAGATGAAAATTTCACTGCAATTATATCAGACTTTGATACCCTCAAGATATTATAGTTTCATAGAAACAGTACAGCCTCATACTGTATCAAGATAGCTTCTCTAAAGGGCTTAATAACTATTACATGACCAACCACAAAATTTCACAATTCCTGTATTACACCTTTCTTTGCTGGACTATCAGATATGTAATTTTAAAATATACGTTATGCACATACAGGTAAGTATGTATATAATTCACTGTATGTATACAATTCATGAACACACAGTGGTCAAAAGTTCACATGAAATATACACCAAACGTCAATTAGATTTCCTCTCTATATAAATGGAAATGGGAACAACTTCACCCTAGAGTGCAAATATTCAGAATTTAATAAATTCAGAGAAACACCCAGGAAAAGACAAACAATTACTGAAATTCACTTTCAGTTTCAAAGTCCATTCTTAACAGCAACCTCTGCACTTCAATTGTTTGTGACATCCATAAATATCAACTAATTCCAGAGTACAGGAACAAAGGAGAGTAAAAACTCACTTTCAAACTTATCTCAAAAAGAAAAATATTGTGACAACATTGGACTAAATCATCAGCAAGTTTGTGAATCAAGTATCCTCCTCAACTATCATTTAATGTATTCAAATAACGTTTGAACTAAAAATATGTACCAAAATCAATCGCAAAATTTATAAGACATTGTAGTACACACATGGAGGCAACTTCAAGCTACCTACACTTTTGATAATGCTAACAGCCCAAAAACAGAAAAGTTAAAACTAAAACAAATAAAGAAAAAGTTGCAAGGAGAAAAATATTCTGAAACGACTTACCTTAATTCTAAAAGCCTTCACTTTATATTTGAGCAGCAAGTCAACAAGTTTCTTGTTTCCTAAATAGCAAGCTTGGTAAAGAACAGTTTGGCCTGTAACATCCTTGTGGTTGATATCAAAAGGAAGCTCGTACTCCCACTGGCCAGAAGGATCACTGAAGCACAAAAGGAACATTTGAGAGAGGGAGAGGTATGAGAGATGTGGAGGGGAGGAATCTTTGAGAAGCTAAAACATGCTATAAATAGAATTGGAAAAGGACCCAAAGCAAATCAGCTATTTATGCTGGCAAGGATACAGGCATTTGCCATTGAAAAAACCCTCAGACCCTGTCGAGCAAAGGTCAACAAACACAACAATGGTTGACACATAACAAAAGAAAAAGGTTGCATTTCTCAGCTTGAAATGTTTATTTAGTAGTACTCATCCATTGAAAGTAATTAATGGAAATTCATTACACACTTCTTACATTTTTAAGGAAGAAAGTAATGGATAATTTCACCAAAAGAAGAATGAGGCAAATTTTCAGAATGTATTCAGTAATTATTTCATTGCATTAGCTCTTTAACTTAACCAAGAGTTGGCACGAAGGATGAATCC
Source organism: Hetaerina titia (assembly GCA_037158775.1). Taxonomy (NCBI): domain Eukaryota; kingdom Metazoa; phylum Arthropoda; class Insecta; order Odonata; family Calopterygidae; genus Hetaerina; species Hetaerina titia. Next base: position 75,869,171 of record CM073774.1, on the reverse strand, counting down.
TTGGATGAAATCCTAGATAAGCAAATCTGTATATATGTACAACGGAAATATTTAAAAATCCACTCTGAATAATAATTTGGAAGACAGTTGAAGTGCAGACATCACCTGGACTTTTACTGTCTTCCATTCAGGTATTGAATATGCACTGCAGAGCATATTGAATACCTGATTAGCCAACATTTCAGTGTAATAGGACTTACGAGAAAGGAAAATCAGAAATATTGGTTCTTAGTCCTTGGTATTTAGGTATCCACTTGGTATTTAGCTACAGTATTTCATCTAATTACTACCTTGTTTCACATAATATTTAGCAATGCAATGGCAAAAAATATTTGAGCACATGACTTCAGAGGATGTAATAATAGCTTAACATACTATGGATGTTAAGAGTTAGAAAGAGTCATTTTGCTAATAATATGTTCACTTACACAAATTTCTGCATTATTTGCGGGGGATATGAATATCGAAGAAGCTGCTCAGCCACAGTAACATGGCCATTAATACAGCATGCATGAATTGGTAGCCACCTTTCAACAGTTTGCTGCTGTACAAGTTCAGGAAATTTCTGAAAAAATATAATTAATTCGTCATGATACCTTTCTTTTTTGAAAAGAATAAGAGAAAAATAAAGAAACAACTTGTGCTCACTTTAAATTTAGGTTTTTCTTTACAACAATTTCAGAGTGTAAAAATCATTCGCCTTGACCGGGATTCGAACCCGGACCCTACTATAAATAAGTAAAACCAACAGAATTCAAAGTGACTGTTTTTTTCAAAGAAATTATTGCAGGTGTAAGGAATCTATACTTTAGGAAAACAACAAATAATAACATGATTAAACAAAAGGAAATGTTTTATATTTTGTGACCCTGAAAATATTTTAGGATACAGGATTAGAAGCAGCAAAGGAAACAACAGGTCACCTTAATGGGTAACTAAAATAATTTTGAGCAAGTCAAAGATTTCTATGAATTCATTAATTAATGCAATAAAAATGTAAAGAATAAATTAAGTGTTTGGCACAATTGAACACACTGGGAAATTTGAAATTGGGGTGTCATGTGTCTCTATGCATGTCAATTTGGAAGAGGTTTTCCACACAGATTGGCCAAGCACACATGCGGAGGTACCTATCAAATTATATGCATCAATAAAGCATGATGATAACTTCATGATCACTTCATCTTAATCCTTTATGTATCAATTTTCTTACAATTAATTCATTATGCTTCATTTCTGTAATTAATATCATTATATTCCAAAAGAGGAAAGAAATTCGATACCTGAATTCGAAATAAAAAAGTTACGCAACCATTTAGAAATTAATGGAGACGATTTTGTACGTTTATCCATGACATAACATATGTCAAAAGTCGACTTACGATAATATTTTATGGAATAAAAAAATATGAATTACTTATTTTCTTTTATTACACGTGGGTAAAATGGATAGAACCTGTTAAGTCTCAAAAAATTATGCCGAAAAGTAATTAAACTTTACGTACAATTAGGCCAGCACATAAAAGGGGTGACAAGATTCGGCATTATCACGCTTCCCGCTTTCATTTTAAATTCTTTCGAATGCCCCAGTAAAAGGCATCACTATATGTTTCCGTTGGCAGTTGTCGGCTGCTCGTGGCAGAAGGGCTCGGGACTTGTCCGAGAACATTTCGTAGTCGCCGTCCTTGACATGATTAATTTTTCACTTTTCTTAAAATAACCCTCCTTGGATACGGATAGTAATTTTAAGAACGCAATTAAATGGATCCGGTAAATAAGCATATGTCAGCATGAAAAGCTTTATAATTTTCACGTTCACAATCATGACTTTATCACGCAAACATAATCAAATAAAATATACTTCCGTGATTGATCGCTAACGATGTTGAAAAATGAACAAGCATACGAAATACGTCGCGAAATAATCATTTCTTCGTAGTGACAATGTGCTGGGCAGGTGCGAAAAGCAATATAAGGGAACAGATTATTTAGACAAGCTTGGGAAACTGCCCTGTTTTGACTATGGCATAAAAGGCATCAGATAAGTTCACGGAATTCGTAAAGCTGTGCCACTTGCCAACATTTACCACCAAGAAATTACGTATGATAGAACATACGTAAGTTCACGTAAGTAGTTTTCCCTCCATTGAATTAGTCTTTTTCATGCTAAGCGTTTATTGAGAACAACAAAACTATTTGTCATTGGTGTTAGGAGACCCATTACTTTCTTAACGCACATATTTATATGAGTTATCCCCTGTGTACGAGCATGAAACCATCCTGATTGTTTGCTCGAAACCACCCTAAGTAGGCCAAAACAAGTTCATTTAAGCATCGTGCGTTTTCGGCAACATGCGACATTTAAATGTGCACGCTCAAAACATTTTCAACGATGTAAATACCAGATAAACTGAAGATACGAATTTCTATCAAACACATAAATAAAGGTGACCATTGCAAAAAAATCTACATTTTTAACTTCCGACTTTGAAACACACAAATTACTCAGCACTTCGGACGGTAAAGGATGTAACCTACGAACAGATTTTCAATGAGGTGTATAGGCAATATTTTCATGTGCAGGAATATTTCAACTTACAACGTTTACTAAAACGACTATATTCGGACGCCAGTCTCGAACAAAAGAAATCTTGTAGGCACTCCGCGCCAAGAACCAATTATGTCGTAGTCTTGATCGATAGCTGACTCTTTGAGTAATATCGTACTTACCGCTAAAATGTACTCGAATGCGAAATGATGGGATTAAAAAATAGTCTCCTTTCCTGGGGAGGCAAAGAAAAAATTGGTCCATTTCGGTCGGTTTAAATCTGCGTGTTCCGCTAATGAACCCCGAAGAATGCTATGGCCTTAATGGGCTTTAGCTTTGCTTCGGTGCGCTTATAACCACTGCGACTTGCAAAAATGTTTCCCAGTAATCTCATCCAGTTAATCAGTGGCAGCTCAAGAGGATAAGAAAGAGGTTTATATCCTAAAGCTTTCAATCAAGATTCATAATAGTCGTGAAAGACATCATGACTTCCAGCGTTATAAATTCATCGCTTTTTCTTACACTTATTTGAGACTGAATCTACCCTAAGATGAAGACTTACTTGCATAACAGTATAGGACTGAATATTATTTTAATTTCATTGATTCTCGAGAATGAAACGTGAAATTAAACGAATAAAATTTCCCATTTATTTAGAAATTTCCGAAGAATAATTCCAATATTTAACAAGAGAAGGGTATATAAACTTAATTTATCATACCTTTAACAAAAGCTCAACTATATCCTTCCGGCCATAATAACATGCTATGTAGAGAGGTGAGTATTTGGTGACGGGATGGATTCTTCCATCTGCTTCATTCGCCAGTAAGACTTTTACAGTCTCCTTTTGACCAGCCTCGCATGCCCTGAAAGTTTAAAACATTATATTCATAAAGGATAATAATAAAACTCTAAATGAGCTTACAAATGGAAAAATATAGACAAGGTGTCATCTAATCAAATTTTATTGCACAACATATTCTTCCTGAACTTGATTGTGACAACACAACCTCCATTGCTTGGAAAACTAATGCACTATTCCCTTGACAAATGAGTGGTGACTGGAGTGCGCTCTCATGATGAAAAAAGGTGAAAAATACCAGCCCTCGGCTATTCTTGTGCCAATAATTTTCATGGTTATATGCATTAACCTTTCCGAGCAAAGAGTAATTATTAAGTGCGAACATACGAAACAGATTTGCAAAAAAACGAAAAAAAATCGCAATAAGTTCTATAATTCTGCCATAAAACCAGAAGGGTAGCGGGCACCCCCATGGCCATAGCAGTATCACCACGAGGGGATTGAAAGTCGGCTAACAGACTCCATGGAAATCGAGTGTGAAGAATTATAAAATTAAAATCATGATACTTACAACGCGCTTAACATAAAGAGAAGTACTTTACTTAAAAATGTTGACTTTATTATTATTTTTTCACTCACTAAAAATAAATTTGGGTTTGGTGAGGAAAGGAAAAGTTTCCCTGATCATTACCAGATATTCAACATTCCACCGCCTTCTCTAAAATTGCAAATCCAAAATATTCCAGATTAATTTATTTTTACGCAATTTTTTTGTTAGGGAAAATAATTCGCTAATGGCATTTACCAAGCGTCCAAACACTCAAGTGAAATCTGAGAAGTCCCTCGTGAGTCAGTATATCCTTATTCTTTCGAACGTCCGCTTTTCTATTCCCGCCCTTTGCCAACTTCGGAAGAACGGAACAATGATATTTAAGGGACGATAGTTGAGCAATCTTTAACGTATAAGTAGAATAAAACTTAAACCTCATAAAGTATTGACAATTTTCATATTGAATTTTAATTCAGAATTTTTTGATTGAGATTACTCAACGTGTTATAACAGGTTGACAAGCGAAATCCAATCACTCAATTCCCTGTAATTTACAGGTTAGTCCAAAAGTTGCCCGACTTAAATAACCGTCACTAAATACTCAAAAATGGCATTACATTTCCCCGATTTATTTTTATCATACATGGTAATACCAAAAACTGGGTTTTATTAACATTATGGACGCAGGGGGAGGTTCCATATGTAGCCTTACCTGAAGCTAACACGTATCGCTTTGAAACTACTGGAAAGGTTTCTGGCAGAAATAACGAACAAACATGGGGGAGGAATCTCTCAGATTTAAATCGCTTCCCAATATTTCGTTCTTCGAGAAAGAAACGTCTTTTATTTGCCCACGGCTTAAAATAAGAAAATTATAACGTTGCAACATAGGTTTAGAGAATCTATTTAGAAATTTAAATAAAGATAAATGATATTAACAGAGCACATCTCTGGATGTCGTCAGTATTCTTATCTAGTGCAACAACATAGGCTGCACATGGCCATTCTCCCGTAAACATTGCAATTTTTTTGCAATTCTTCGTCGTTAAAAATGGAAATAATGATTGAAAAATGAATGTTCTATCTTCCTTGAAAAAATCCAAACTTCCCACAAAGTTTCCTGACGTAATCTAGTTTTCCTGGGTCGCGGCGATTTTCCTAACATTTTCCGGATTTTCAGGTCGAGACCCCCCCGGAATAAAACCCAATACACCTTAAGATTGAAGGCCACGTTAAATTCTCTTAAAGCATCAGTCCACTGGATCTCAATCCGAATTCAATTAATATATTACACCTCTCATTTTCTTTCCTGGTGAATGCATTATTTTCAAAACCAGAAAAAGCCGCACCATAAATTTAATTTCAAATCGTAGACAATGGAAATTACTGATGATGACGATCTGATACCGACAACACACAAGCAAAATGAATAAAAACAAATGCCAATAAACATGAATGCATCGATGCGATGTGATGTAAATCGATCTTCTTTTTATGGTCCGTCCGAGAAGAAGTGGCGGACATCCTCGGAACTTGAGAGGTCAGTGGGGCACTCAGCTATTCAACTGCCAACGACCCAACAACGGTATTGTTAAGGAGCTTTTAACAAACAGTTCAATTAGAGCATATCTAATCTTCCAGGTCAATGTCAAATTGTTGGAAGGAAACAATAATTAAGTCACTTTGATGAAGCTCTTGGCCTGAAGAGTACTCCATCTTTTATGAACATTTCATGTAGAATCTCCGTAGTATGTTTTATCGTCTGGGACGATTAAAAAATGGGATTCTCTGATTATTTGCACAGTCCTTCCTTAAATTTGGCGCTTTTATCATGGGTTCCTATGGAACGCTTTCCCCTAGCACCACAGATATTGAGTAGGTAATAGAAAAAATATATATTCCAGATTTTGATACGATGTATCAACTGGAGTTGAGGGTGCAGGATTTGCATTTTGAAGAACTGAAATTTAAAAATATTTCGCCACCAAATAAAGATGCCATATTGTACACCTCTACATCAACATAATACCCCGTAAGCCGCCGCAAGGGCGTGTGGCGGGGGATGTTAGGTCACCACCCGTAAAAGGAAAAAAACCACATTCAAAACCAACACATACACACTGTATTTCACACGTAAGTTGTAACAGTGAACAAAATGTGAAGAATGTAAAATTAAAAAAGGCAAAATGCACTCGTAATCACATGATATTTGATCATTCGGAAATAAAATGTCAGACACAATTACCATGATTATTTGCGACCGATTTCTTTCCAAGAAACGAGAAACGATGGGGAAGCACGTTTCTTCCGGGAAACGAGAGGTGAGCCACTTACGTGAACAGCAAGGTGTTGCTTCCATTCGGGGCCATGTTGACGATCAGCTCGGCCTCCTCGCCGAGGGCCTGCACCATGCCCCGGATCACCGATGGGGGCTCACCCTGGGCGCAGGCATTGCGGAGCGCGGCATGCGACTCCTGCCGCCTCCTCTCTTTCTCATCTGAAAAGGACGAAGGGAAGAGTTGAATTAAAATCATGGCACGCATTTATTAGCACGTGTGTCATATCCATCCTAAAATCAACACACGATCATCCCTTGACCCCTCTCGTTTCGCTCAAAATCAATGCACGGGTTCACCTCAAGCCTGAGGTGAATTCGTGATAAACCTATTTTCCTGATTTACGAGATTTATTTTTAAATGCACCTAATTTTGGCGAAAATCAGCGCGTCAAATCGTGTTTTCGCTCATTATTGCACCTTTTACTGATGTCGAGCCATTTATTACGGCTTATGATACAGCTCATACTCTAAAAAATGAGGGCAACGCACTTATACAACTCATATGTACACGATTTCGGGCATTTTTCGAATATTTCTTAAAATTAATAATTTATACAATCGTTATATAATTTTCTCAATTACACCATCTTCAAAATGGCTGAAGCTTGCTTATTTAGAATTAGCATACATACGTTTCACTACAATGAAACAGTATTCCACGGATATCTCTAATGAAGAGGCGAACTATATAGCATCTTCCAATTTTTTCCGTCCGGCGCAGCGAGCTAAACCCTGAAGAACGCAAGAAGTATCGCATGGATTATGGGGGTCGACAAATATTTTTAACTTCTAGTATATCAGAAAAACATGTTTTTGTGACCATTTCAACTAATAACCTTTTATTTCACAACCAGTTTGAACAAGAAATGTTCATAATTATTCCTCACGATGACAATGTCTTGTTGAAATCGGGTTGAGAAATAAAAAAGATATTAGTTGATAAGGGTGAAGTCATTTTTACCCGATTTTCGTAATTTCCGCCAAGTTATTTCCAAGCCGGTTGATCTTGTCATGTTTTAGGAAGCCTTGTGGTACCTGATATTTTGCTGAGAGAAGTTATCAACCCGAAGGTTGATTTGATAGGCGAGGATAGAGCTTACTTAGTAATAAGCTCGTAACGGCATGTGAAATTCATAAGTCAGGATAGTGGGGATCAGATCTTTCCTCTGCGCCGCCTGTGGTTTCCCTGGAAGATCTGGCGCCCGACAAATCATAAAACTTGACCAAAGCTTAGGGTGCTCAAAGGCACCACTCGGACTCGAACCCGAGTCTTCACGTTATTAAATCAATGGTCTACCCACCGCAATACCATTACCACACCCAATATTCATGATGTTGTAAAACACTGGATTTGTCACCGAGAACTTGGGAGCATATTTAATTCAACATAATAATTGAATAATTTTATTTGATAGTTGTGCCCATCCAAAAACTTACCTTAACCGGTAGATTACCTAATAATAATTGAATAATAAGTAAAATTGCTTTAATTTTCTGACAAAATTGTAATTACAATAATGTTGGGAAGGAGCTGGACGGAGAAGAAGTGGAGGGAGTATTGGGGAGGAAGAGGGGGAAAGATATTGGCAGTGGGAGGAAAATCGAAGAGCAGAGGAAAGTGGGTGGAGGAGACATTGAGAAGTAGAAGGCTACGTGGAAGGCTGAGGAAGAACGAAGAATTTTAATTGAGCAGAGATAGGGAAGAGTAGACATTTTGGACGTCAGGGTGGAGGGAGAGAGGGAAATAACGACGAGCCGATGATGTGAATAAATTTCCATTCATTCACATATTGTACTAGTGTTCATGAAGTTTACGAATACGTGCAGCGGTTTTCATGAGTCGCCCAAAACCTAAATCTAAACGGTAGATTACGGCCACAAATAATTGAAAAAGAAAAAATGTAAAAAATTCATCATGGGTTAGGACTACATACCATAGGTTAGGGGTACTACAGGTTTGGAATTATGAATTTACCTCACCTTTTTCTTAATTTAACATTTTCCAGATAAAAGTGATAGGTAAGAATCTGTCAAAGGGAAATTTTGGTGGTCCAATACTTTCATTCGGTGCTTCTCAAACCGATCTCACGTTTCTCCGTCGGCTACGAATAAACCAATGTGAAACATATAAAAAAGTTGGTAAATAATAAAACTTGGGTTAGTGCTATATCCACAGGATTTCACCAGATCGTAAGGGTTAGAGCACGGGAACTCATAGAGAGGAGTTGGGACGCACTAACCACGGTAGTGCACGAAATCACACAATATTTTTTTAAATATCGGCGTAATCATTAAATTAAGTATCAGACTAATGCAATGTTACCAGTGCTAAAAACGATGGCTTACAAGGTAACAGTTTATTTAATAATTTTCAAAATGAATCACATTTTGCGATGGAAATGGGAAATAAAATACCCCTGTACTTTCTAAGATCGTCTAGGGTCATCTTCCTGAAATTTCCAAGTAAATTACGAGTATATTATTAAAAAAATAAAACCGGATATCTTGCAAAATTTAAATGTCTTAAGGGTGCGGAAATTTCTAATTAATTTGCCTATCTGTCTGTTTAAGCAAACGAAATGGATTTTTTAAACGACTCGTAATTTTACGTAAGACATAGCCACCAGGTGATACATTATCAGAAAGTATAAAGTCGGAGCGATTTCCATAATACACGAGCTTCCTCTTGAATTTTGCACAAGTAACCAAATGACACACGCTCCAAAACTTCACTTCAGATAAGTAACATTAACCTTGATTCTTCTTATTACAAAAAAAGATCCCGTCACCACGTTAAGGGCGTTCGTTTAGACACGACACCACCACGTCATTATTGATCCATTCGTACGGAAGTAGATCCGATACGCTTGGTACATAGTTTTCACCCTCTGCGGGTGCCACTACATCCGAATCAAGCCAGCCAGCAAGTGGGTCACCGTGAGAACCTTCCCGTACTACCCTCGGACCCCGACCAAGACCATCTCCTGAATAAGCAAACGGGCAAGTTTGTTACTCTTGGCATTGCCTGGTGGAAACAGCGCCATTTCTCTTCGCTTTCGAGGCGCCGAACGGTTCGGCACTCGTTGACAGATCACGAGTTTCCTCGCAAACCGTTAATACCTACTGCGAAACACACAATTAGAATATTAATAGATTTCTTGTACGAAAACAAATACACTATTACACGTCGAAATGCCGATTACCTTATCTGGCTCTATCTGATATTATAGCACACTTATATGAAAACAATCGACTTTCTAGCTCATTGCATGCTCGTACAGTATCATATGACAGTAACACATCATTACCTATTATTTTCAATATATATGCGGAGGAAATTGTAAGAGAGTCATTGAAAGGGGTGGAGTGCAAGTAGGTGGGGAAGCCGCCAAATCAGTTTGCGCATGATCAAGCGTTAGTTAGCCAGGCAGTCACAGGACTACAATCATTACTCAGCGCGTTAAACCAGCAATGTGATAGGTATGGGATGAGAATAACGAAGATACTGAGATTCTCAAGAAATAGTAAGGCCAAAGCCCGGCTAATCGTTAAATAACATGGAGGTTACCGACAACACAGATTTAATAAAGAAATCAAACTGGTCGATAGGGAACATCAACCGAAGGAAGAGCGTCAAGCCCGACAATTCTCATGCTTCGATGATGTTAAAAATAATACGTAACGAACATTACAAATAGTAGCAGAGGAATTTCCAAAGTTAACATGTAACAAGAATCAAAAAATGAATTCCAAAAGATGTGAAAATTATGGTACCAAGGAGAAAATGCTTCTGATTGATTTAATTTCGGATATTCTAGAAAATATAAGAAAAATAAGATTTAAAAAAATAAGAAAATCTATGCAGTGCCGTAGAAAAAAATTCAATTTTCCGTTTTGTTTTCAAATTATTTTCTTTGCAAGTTGTTGAGTGATGAATAAACTATATCTAAGTATATAATTAAGGATTCGGCAAAATTGCGAATCTAAATGCTTTGCAAAATCAATCAAGCTTCATTACGAAAAGTCCTAGTAGAAAATTTAATTTTCACATGATCGAACGGTAACTGGAAATTCCACCGGAAGCAATCCACATTTACGCTTAATGAGCCCAAGAAACGAGACGAGAAATAATGAAGAGATTCAACGAGAAAAAATGAGAAGAAGAGCAAATTTAACTCGGATATCATTATTTAGCGCGATGATCACTCAATCTTAATGGAAAACACTTGCCTTCTTTAATTAAGGAATGAAAATTAAAAATAAAACGTAATCACGACGTCGCAGCAGGATGTATTATTTTTCACGCTAATTTAATTAGCCACATCAGTGAAACTGAAAATCACGAGACCGAATTGCGAGACAAACATACTGAGTAGTGAAACCGGTGGCCTGCCACGATCGCACTGAAAACTCCGGAATGTATTTCCGCTCAAAAATTGCGAAAGTGAGGAGGTATAATCGAAACACACGGGAGATTTTTATAGAAAGGAAACAAGCCCCGCGTTTTTAACCGCGTAACCACTTTCTTCATTTTAATTTTTATTGGTATTACCTCCTGGGCACGTGCGCGGGAAGAGGACGAAATGCCCAAGCGGTGGAACGAGATCGCGACATCCGCCGCAGACTCAGCCTTTCTAGTTAAAAGTATTTTATGTCCACGCAGCGGGGAACCTATCCATGCGAATTTAAGTGACTTGGGGAAACCATGGTTTGAGTCCTCGACGCTAATTGTGTTCCGATGGCAATTTTATAGCGGATATCCGCTGCAAAATTCGCATTCGCAGAAATTATTATCTCAAGTAATACGGTCAGCCGTCTCCCCTTTAACTTCAGGGTATGTTCGCGAAACCTGCAGCAAAAAACGAACGAGCGATAAACAAGCTGGCGGAAAATAAACTAGCGAAAAACAAACGGGTGAAAAACGAAAGCGCAAAATCCAAGCTGGTTACTTTCAGTCACTTTAATAACAATTTCAGTCAATTGTCTTGAATATTTTAATTAAAAAATGCACGCAATTTTCCTATTTTCTTTTTGCCCTCTCAATTGATTTCACTGCGCACACATCTACGAAATGCATCACAATTATCAACTTATTACTGAAAAACTTTTTCAAAGCACAATTTATAGGTCACATGCGACCTAGGTTTCAATGTATTAGCATCACCTCTCTCTGGTGAGTTATGAAAACGAAAACCTCTTACATATGCAGCTAGGAGGAGAGCGTGAAGTGGGGAGGAGAGACTCTAATGTGTGACTGTGGCAAGGATGGGGCAAAAGGCGGTTCACAATGGTCAATCCAGGGCGAATTATTTTTAAAATTTCCAATTGCCCTTGAGCGTTAAACTTGCGCCGATTACTATCCAAGTGTTAACTGTTCACATTAAAATCACTGTTATTGTCGAGGTTTAGAGAGAGGTTATTTTCCCCACCTTTTTCTCCTGAAAACAAACGAGTTAGAGAGTTGTTGCCTCACCTGATGATGCTAATGTATCGAAACCTGGGTCGTGTGTTACGTTTTAATAATGTTTTGTAAACGTTATCCGGCAATACATTCTCGTGAAATACCACAACGTCTAAAAGGAGCGAGTTTTATCATCATCCTCATCGTCACTGATAGTCGACAGATAAAGAGTCTACGGTCGGAAAAGATAGAGACGTGGGCGTTTCTCGAAGACACTAAACTAAAAAATTAAACTTGTGAGCACTTTCGTCCCGACAAAATTCTTGTTGCCCTGCATTAATTCCTTCTTCAGATTTTCCATGTCCAACCATCCAAAAAGCTCTTCCTTCTCCTTCCCAAACATCGTCCCTTTTACAAAGATTTCAACATCACGCTACCTCCTAATATCTCCTGCATTCACTTATTCTTCCTTTGTCGAATTATGGACGGCAACTTACCCCAAACGGCGGCAAAGCTTCGTCATTTGTCCTCCTCTAGGTTCAATTCCTCCCCCACTCTTTTCAAATACCCTCTCTTTCCTGAAAAATTAGGTTTGTAAGCCATAAATCCCTACGCTACAAATAAAAGCTTTCACTAATCCTATCAGGGCTTTAAGAGAAATTCGTCAATTACACAATTAGCATGGTGACTGAATAAAGAATCTTTGGTGTAACATTGTATCTGATGGATGCTTGGAATGACGAAAAACGAATCGACACAAAGCGGAGACTGTCATTGCATGCGAACCAGTATGGTGGAGATTAACTCGAATTTAGGGAAAGGAATTTGTTTTTGCAATACATTTTTTACGTCAGTCCAACAACGCTATATCTTACAAGAGGGTAACATAATCTGTACGAAAAGAAATATCAAGTTATTTGTGGGTTGTGTGAGTGTTTGAGGTTACACGACACTTTCTTTACTGCTTTTTTTTAAGCAGAGGAGGGGGTGTACCGTCGAAAAAGGTCCGCAATTTCGAATAAAAGCGTGATACATCAAAAAACTGGTCAGGGAAGGTTTCATCAACATGCCCTCGAGGAATATATTACATATACACAGAGGGAGGTAAACATCGTGGGTTATCATTTCAAACTTTCTAGTATTTGGCTGAACAAGTACATGGACCGCGTCTCATCTCGTTCACAGTGTCATATGTAGGAACGACAAGATAAAAATCACCTTAAAACAACACGTGACAGGAAAACTTCCACTTGCACCTCGCACGGCAGACTGGACACGCGAGACAGCGCAGTGATAAGCGTCCAGCAGATCAGATCAGAGAAAAAAACGTGATGTGCTTTAATCATGCATTGCGAAGGTTGTACGACACTGAGAAAATTCAACGAGAAAGTGCTAACAAGGATTGACAGCCAGATATTGCAAACGCAAATTCCAGTGTATTCGTATTCATGCGAGCGTCACGGTTTTTCGACATCGAAACTGGAAAATAACTGAGAATTTCTCCGAAAAAAAATATGGTTCATGCGAGCATCCGTGCCAAAGAAACACGGTCGATCACGCAAGTACTTGGGGAATACTACTCTGCAAGATGTGCATCCGCCGAGAAACGAGAGATGTTAAGGGTGGGTACCATTAATCGAAAAGGTGCTAGGCAGTCACGGCGGTGGTGGAGTAACGCCCGCGCCTGTTATTCCAGCCGTTGGAGGTTCGACTCCCGCCTACGTAAGTTTTCCTCCACTTGGGTTTTCATAACGCTAAATACAATATCCGCCCAATATTGATCTTGCCCATATTCCATTCGAGAGAAATTAGCGATAATTATCCATAGGGCTTTAAAACAAAGATAACAAAAAGTATACAGAGATATATTATTTCCAGGATGTTCTATTTTGAAATTCCTCTGAAAAGTTATTTGACTGCCTAAATTGAACCAGTATGCGTTAGCGCCACACATCTTCATTTTTCTAAGGGGAAAATCGGTCAGCAGGGAGCTGGATGTTTGGTGACGAGAAAAATTCTAGAGCCACAACTAAGCCGGTAATGGCTGAGATATTCAACTATAACGCATACAAGGAATGCAGTCTCCTTACTTCCAGCATTACCATACACCATAACATTAACATGCCATGTCATATTAAAATACTTCCTATTAACTCACTCTTATTTTATATGTATATCCCTGTTAACATGTATAACCTCATTCCTAGGACTTCTAACAGGAATGCGTATACTCAGGAGTATATTTTATAAGTACCGGCTGAAAAGAATTCTCGCGCAGACAACTCTCCTCCGGGAATTGAAATCTTCTTATTATTAGCTGAGGCGACTTTTTATTCTCACATAGAGTTAACGAAGTGGTGCACTAAGCTAAAAGGTCTGAGATTCAAAAATAGGAGACTGTTTATACAAACGGAAGATATGCACGTGAAACTCTATTTGAATCTCTTCTTGAAAATATCTTATGCAGTACGACATTCTTGAGTCGTTTATTTCTCAGTGGGTGCGCACGAGGAAGGGTTTCCCGAATATTAATAGGTGCGTAGGAATGACGGCCGGATTGGCACTGAAGACGGCACCTGCGGCGGGGATCCCATTGATCCCGACAGCTCGATCAAGGGAAACGAATCTGAAATCCCAGAGCATGTCGCAGCACCGGAAGGGTTCCTCGCACGTGATTGGATAACGAACAGGCGTGATTTATTTTCATTTTTCCAGAAGACAAGCGGAGACATTCACGGAATATGAGGGGGTAAACCAGGTGTCGTCCATTCTAATTCCATACCTAGGCTTAAACGCAAAGCAAAAGAGCTTGTATTAAAGTTTGCTACCGTCTTCGTAGGACATTAGTTGCCCCATTGAAGTTTTCTGAAGCCATGCCTCAGATAGCAGTCTATTAAGAGCGCCCCTCTAATTTTATGCCCAATTCACAACTATGAACAACCAAAGAACATTTTCACACAGAGTAAAATCTACACAAATTTTACTCTTTTGCATACAAATTTTTCCAGCCCCTTCACATCCCGCATTAAATGTATAAAAAATAATTTAAGGCAACTAGTGCAAAGATTGATATAATTATTTAGTTTTAAATTTGCACATGATGTCCTATTCGAATTATGCACGAGCAAAAAGTACAGTTATAATTCACTCACTGAATAAATTGCGGTTGTTTTCAGTAAAGTGTAGCCTAAGAGGTCCATCTAAAGTGGGAAACCCTGAATATTCGAAGGCTAAACGCAAGATTAAAATTATTAAAAAGGTATCCGTCATGCGATTTTACTATAGACTCACTCTACTAAACAATTAAGTAATCCGACACCTATAGTTTCGACTGCTGCTGATCATCGTCAGGTATTTTATTTGGAGATTAGTATACTTGATGGTGTAATAATCAGCAGTAATTTTCTTGAGATAACTTTACCTGATTATGACACCAAGGCTATTCCTTAGCGCCCGGTAGTCTAATAAACAATAAGAACAGCACAAACTGAGTTATTTATTTTACACAATACGCCACCGCGAACACAGTTCAGTCAAATGCATGATATATTAACAGGACTGATGTTGTGGGAAGTTTGCATATCGATAAAATCATGTCTGCAATTTTACACTGGTATTTTATTACGAAGACTAGTTCCGACACACTGTACCAATTTCAAGTCAAAAAGATTCCAAACATTAAAAATATTATTTTTGGTAGTCTACCGTTAAAGGTAGGTTTTGGATGGACCTACATTTCGTAGCTTCGTCTGACAAAGCACAAGCTGAAACTAACTATTCATCGATTCCGCATACTTTCTGCCTCCCTTCATTCCATCCAACATTCCTACGCATTTCCTCCGCCAACCTCGCCAGCCTGACGTTCTCCCCTCTGTCAAAGACTTCAACATTCCATCGCCAACCAAAATGCTCTGAATCTACATTACCTGCCTCTTTTGGATTTCTCCCAAATATCCTCTCTCCTCCCCATCATAGTACTTTTTGATGTGAAATTAATCGTAATAAATCAACGATGGAAAATTGCAAACGCGATTTCGTCTCCAGTGAATTCGTTAAACAGAGGTGGATTTACATTCCACTCTATTTAGTACCAGAACAGAAGAGATATCGATTTCTTTTCTTCGCTCACCGAATGCTAATGCAGGTTGGTTCCTTTCGCCAGCTGGGATACAGCGAGTTCTCGCATGTAATCAGGGCGCGCTCACCACCATAGCTCAAACAGTTCTGGTGCCAAAGGTGGAACTCGAAACTGTCACCTTTGGGGTTATGAGGTCTGTTGCGTGTTCACTAGAATAGCCCGGCCGGTATATATGCGGAGAATTTTTGAGTGTGTGCAATGCAGCTAAACAAGGCACGAGCGAAACTCTGTGTACGTCTCTCGAATTACGCACGCAGCACCCGAAAAACTGCCAACGCACATTGCAATTTAAACAAAAATACTGGCTAAGCCACGTAACTTATTTACTATACCATACGTTACGGGAGAAGTTCTATTTGAAGAACCATTTCTGTGTACTCCTCGCCTCATATTAAAGCCACATCCTGTTTACCAACGCAAGTTTTCTAGTCTTGTAAATTATCTATGTTCCCACATTGTGTCCAGTACTTCTTCATGGGTTTTCCTTTCCATCCATTTCACCTTTTCTATCCTCCTACTCACTAGCCTCTCAAAATCCGCCGATCCACTCCTACTATGCTGCTCCAACGATCTTGTATCCTTGCCATACAAAAAGACGCTAGTAGTAGACTGGCAGCTAAGGCATTTGTTCCATTAGGAATGGATGGGAAAGGAAGGGTGGAGAGAAACCCGGCGTCGGCATTAGCCTACTCTTATCGAAAGGCGCCAAGGGGTCCGCAGTTTAACGTCCCATCCGACGAACGACGTACTCACTCAAAGGTGCTCTCCACAAATCACCCCAAGTAGGGATCGGGATACTACTGAAAAATATTTGTTGTCTCCAGGATTAAAACCCGGGTCCTCTAGGTGGGAAGCCTGTAGGTTAGCCTCCGCACCATCCCGATCCCCACAAAAGACGCTCCGCATCAAAATTTCAAACGAGCCTTTTCTTAATATCCTTACTCAACGTCTCTGTCATAATTTCCTTCTTCTGGTGAAAGCTACTTTGCCTAACGCAATGATTTTCCTTACGTCCCTTATTCTAAAACCATCTTGGTCTAAAACACTACCAAGATAGGTACTTACCCTAGTTTTTGCCTACAAATTTTAACGTTTAACTTAGCCTACCTCCTTCTGGAAATACTCTCCGAATATTTGGGACATTATTGATATCGCACCGAAAGTTACTTAAGATGGGGGAAATGGTGGTTCATATCGCACGAAATCCAAAAAGCGTGGGGTGGGGGGAGAGATTAAGAAAAAATACGAAAATAGCCTTTTTCGCACATCAGAGTGGGGGACAGTTACCGTCACTGGGCGGCCTGCGGTTTCCTAGAAAGATTTGGCATAAAACAAACCACACTACTTGCGCGAAGTCAGCCAAAAGCACTGGGATTCTAAACTGGGACCTCAATAACGTTCAACCCACTGGATTTCCACGCACCTCACTCCCGGAATCCTAACCCCTCAAAAGCATTTTAATCTGCCGACGCCATCTTTCCTCCTTGCTCGCTCCCTCGGGATGCTGTCTAACTTGGAAAACAAAAAGGACGCAATGTATTCGCGTAATACAATAAAGAAAAATGCCGTTCGCACGCGTAAAAAGACTTCCCAATCCCCAAACTTGGCGATTTATCTTCCTAGAAGTCCTTGTCGAGAGCGTTTCATTTTAAGGAATTGGCATTACCAAGCACGATGGACAAAATCCTCGGTCGAGTAATGAATGTGAACAGCTTTATTTCGCAACTCGGTCAGAGAGATTGGGTCGAAAACTGCATCTTCCCCGCTGCAGACGACAATGGGGACGCGAATGTTCATTCGAGCAGACGCTACAGAAATAAAAAAGAAATTGTGAGCTCGAAAGCCGAGGCTATAAGTCGCGCGGGATCACGCGATACCAGTGGGAGAGTCTTGCTTGATATCGAACATGCGCAAATGGGATTTTACCTCGTCTAAGCCCGCAATGACGAAATATTTTACGCCCAAAATGGACGACTAGTACGGAGACTATGGATCCGCACTCTCGGGTGTAATTGGCACGTGCAGAAGGCTGTTGACACGGGGGTCGTCCGGATAGAATTCTCTCACCCGTTGAAAGACGTTCCAGTTGAGAAAAAAATTTTTTTCAGCACCTCAACATTGTCAAAACAAATAACAAGAAATGTAATTCCCGCAAAGAACTGATAATTTGCACCTACAAGGGAATTCATTCCCATAACATACTGATACTACTCTGAATGAATGCCCGATTGTTCCCGAGGTCGCTCTTGTAGGATTTGATGTGCCAGAAATGACCTTATAATACCGATTGAAATCCGCGAGGACTTGTAATGAATATCGCGACTGATTACGTACGGAACAGTCCTATTTGTTTTGATTGTAATATTCACCAATGAAGACGATGAAAATAAATTAAACCTGAAGAGTTATAAACGTAAAGACTCATAAGACAAGACGTAAACATAAAGACTCATACTAATACTTTTCAATTAAACTATATTAATCATTATTGCCATTACAGTTTATTGCCCGGTTGTATCATTGAACACACAGTCAAGAAGTACAGCCAAACTTTCTGAATGCATAGGAAATGGTGTCCTCTGTTTTGTAAACAGACATTTAAAAATGACTGTGCATGTTTGAAAATAGATTTTAAATGGTTGATTACCCATTTAAGCATGTCAGGTATCACTCGCAAAAAAAATCACCATAGCTTAAACGCATGTTATATGAAAACAATTCTTTCTCCATCATTTAGTTTCTCGAGATTATAAAATTCAATTATGCGTCTTATAATGGTACCATGAATGAATGATAACGAAACCGAATTTACGGGCACCCGACTCCGTATAATTAAAAAAGCAAAATCATACAATCAAGTCATGCGTCAATGCTTTCCCTTCCCTAACAGCCACGTGAGATTTATAGAATATAAAAAAATTGTACGCTTAACCCCATTTCTTGTAACCTGAAACATGTTTCACTTCCTTTACCCCATAAATTTAAAATGTTCACCTTCCTCCTCCAATGAACTAGTCTTTGTTTAACGAATGACTAAAACCAGCGAACAGAAAAATTACGTCAACGATGCCGTGACCTGCGTTCACCTATTCGCGCTGTGTGAATCACCTAGACCCTCGCCTGTTACATCTACGCACGAGTAATTTTCCATTTCACCGAGCAACGGTAAAACACCCTGGGTGGTGTGTTCTCTGAGCATATTTTTACGAGGTTAAGCCAATAAATTACTCGCAAAACTGGATAGAGGCAATAATAATCAAAGTAACTTCCTGAAATTTATTTTCTTTCCCTACATATTCACCCTATGTACATTCAGAAACTAACCCCATCTCTTTAAAAGTCTTTGATAGCCGGCAGATTTCTTTTTAAAGATGTCTTTTGTTTGCTGTCGCAGTCAACGCGTAACTTCTACAGCCTATGGCCATCCAGATTTTTTTTCATGGGCCCATACAGATGAAAATCACCGGGGGTTAAGTCGGGACTGTACGGCGGATGTTCCAAGCGTTCTCGATTGAATGTTCGTAACAGCTGTTCTTCTCGTGCATTCTTTTATACGCTGTTCATCTCACATACACTCATGCAACACAACCGTCATCTTGCACTGGTCGTCACTGACCGACTGACTGAACGCGAGATGTCACGCAGACTCTACGACAAGCATGCACACGCTGCTATCTGCTGACAAAATGTCCGCACGTAATTTAAACATGGCATAAGGTAATCTGACGTTTGCGACTTATCGACTTACCCACGTAGATAAAACTTTCATATACGGGCATGCTAAGGTGACATTTTTAGCTATGGAATTATTTTTACTCGGATTTATCTTAAAATGAATACAGCTTTTTCGGGTCGGCAGGCGAATTACCTATCGTTCATCACTTTTATCGTAACTAGAGGGAAATTTCCTAGTTATCATCCCCCCACCTTGGATGACGAACTTAGAAAACTACTGGAATGACGTACTTGACGACCCTACGTCAATCAATACCTCTCAACGTTATGATATGATATGTGAATATGATAAAAATGCAACCCATATGCTCTGCATTGCTTCGAAGGCTTACCGATGGCTGGCACATGACAGGTAGAATTAATGAGAGTAGGAGAAATCGGAGATTAGATAGACGTCGTGCCTTATGGCAAACTTCATCCGTCAACTCCACGACACAAGATAACGACCCTCAAAACTTTTAACGGATGAAACTTCTTAGAACGACGGAGCGGTAATAGCTAGTCGTTAACAGCTATTAACTCATCTATTTTCTTTATAATGCAACCTAAAAATGTAAAAAAATATTTTAACTCGAATCCTGAAGATAAATGAGAATAAACACAACATTTTTGGTAATTTATACTACCACCAACCGCATCAAATCAACTCGAAGTTTGGCTTGAGATATGAGATAAGAGCTCACTTTAGACCCTTGCTCTAGGGCTTTTGAAATTCATATATCAGGGTAATAATAGGCGTGGAGGCGATTTCTCTCCTGAGGGTACCAGAAAAGCGCCATTAGGACTTAACCCCGGAAAGTCCGATGAATAGCCGAACACACTACGCTATCCCATGGTCCTGATTTACATGAAGCCGCATCAACTACATTTTGAACTCCAGCGTTCGTTAAAGGTTATCTAAGTAAACCGGTTTAATTTTAACCTTACGTGTATATAAGTTTTTTGGGAATACATTTGCCGCACTCTACTGAAATCGATGTGTAATTTTAAATCTCTCAATCATTTTAGAAACGGGGAATACTGCACCAGTATTATATGTGCAGCGTGATTCGGAGAGTACATAAAAAAATTGGGGAATGCAGAGAGACACGAGCACATTTCCATTATTGCACGGTCGTTGATGCTTCGTTGAGGGTCGTTAAAATCATCAAGGATCAGCCCGCAAGCCAGCAAAATTGAGTGAACTCATGTCATTCACGTCTTTTTCACCATGCAATGAAGGGAAGCCCAGACTACGTACGATCGTTTTTATTTCGAAATCCAATAAAGGACAGATAGGTTCATTTCGGAAAATTCTCAAATTTTTTTATCGGATCACAGTTGAAAACCTATCACGTATTTGTACTAGAAACTCTCGATTCCTATGCTATATCAGGTTTATTAGCGGCCAAATCTTTGTGGTAAAATATATTACCCTTTCTCTGCTAGAACTTTAATTACTAGATTTGAATTTAAGGTACTACACTACACACTAGAGTACAAATGGACTCGCTTTGTGAAAATTTCAAATATTCATGAAATTATGATTTTAAAATTTAGTAGTTTAAGGTAGGTTTTAATGAACATAGACCTAACACTCTACACCTCATAGCCTCTCCTAAGAGAACACAACATGACACCTTACACTACAATAAACTGTTCTTCAATTCCGCGTTAAAACTTCCCTCGTTCCGTCCAACAGACCTATCTTTTTCCTACCTATTTTTCCAGTCTTCTGAATACCCACAGTCAAAAAACCTCAAATCGACGCCTACCATCTCGTTTTTAATACCATGTCTCCGCACCATAAAAAACCAAGCTAAAAATCCAAAGTTTTCACGCATTTTCTAGATGTCTTTACTCCCTGTCCTGTTGTCAATCTCCTTCTTACAATATACAACTCGGTCAAAAAAACTAAGAGTTGTTTATGCCATTATAATCCACTAGATTTGTATTTGGACCTTCACGACATCCAAATACAAAGTGTAGACAGTTAGTGCAGCACCGGGTTATGTATTTCAATTAATACTATGGAAGATGCGAAGTTCTGGTCAAGTAGGGTAATCGCTTGACGATCAGTTCCCACAATGACGCGCTAGTCTGACGAATGTTCAACGCGTCGTGCCGTAAAATTAAGTCTGTGAAAAATTATAAACTCGTTTAATGTGGACACCAAAAAATTTCACGAAATGAAGCCTAAAAGTATGAAGTATATTACCGAATCTCCCCTTGATGCTGCACGTTAAGCCACGAGGAAATTAGACTTGCCGCGGAGGAGTGAAATCTATTGATGCCGTGAGCCTCCTTTCATTTGTTCCTTATACGCCACGACCACTTCCAACGATCCCAGGACTCTGTAACGAGGCACCAGCTCTCATGAATCGCTTGTGAAAATGGTACCTTTACGCAAGCCACGAAATTTTTACATCGTTCAGCTCTGAATCAATGGACGTTTCGTCCAAATTTTACGACCCAATTTTTTCTATCTTACGAGCGGTCCTGAAACGTTCAGTCCGATAGTACGTTTACATGAAAATAGAAAAATAGATTTTTAAAGAATCAGATGTATCGAGAGGAAAGGATTGATTTTAGTAATTCACCACTGGATTTCGTCGCGGGCGTTTTCTGAGTATATGGCAGAATATAATAAACAGAGATGTATCTCCTTAACATGATGCAACAACTCCAGTCCATGGTGCAGTGAGTTAATAGCCTTGACTTGCGGATGAGACATCTAGGCTTTCAGCTTAGCTCGAATAAGCCTTTGTAGGATATTACGAGGGTCTTAAACGGTTTTATAAAACCTGGATATACATGTCCTGGCTTGAATATGCAAGAACCATAAACCCTCAATTTCCTAAAGATTTGCTGCAAATATCGTCTCGTTATCAACCCGTCGAAGCAAAAAGCAAAATGAGCAGAAAATTTATTCTTTGATGGCAAGGAATTGAACTGGAATTAGCTACGGTTTGCCATATATTCAATTTGGGAGATTGGCTGTCCTGACCTGCGAAACATATTGCTCTACTTACTTCAAATAACGTAAAATATTAATGTAAACTTCAAGTTTATAAATAAAGTTTAATAAAATCTGAAAACAAATGAGGAAGTCCTGGAGATGGTGGGTGAGGAAAGGGGTTTGTTGAGAGAAATCCTATGGAGGCAGAAAAAATGGACGAAAGGTGTATTGAGCGGTAGTGGAATGTTGAAGGAGGTAATAGAGGGGAGAATGTTGGGCAAGCGAGGTTAGGGCAGGAACAGGATAGGGATGTTGGACGGGATGAAGGGAGGAAAGATGTACACAGAGATGAAGAGGGACCTGATATAGATTAGGTTGCTAGGTGGGGAGTTACAAAATGTTTGTTTGATAGTTGTGTCCATCCAAAAACCTACCTTAACCGGTAGATTACCTAATAATAATAATAATAAAACCTGAATCATTAGGCCTAAATCAAAGAATCGTTCAATGTTCAGAATAAACATAGCTCTTTGCTAAGAAACTACGTTTTTCGCTAACTCATCCATCGATATTATCTCGTGCATTTTCCTTAAGCACCATTAGTTTTCGTGATCAAAATTCGTTCTTCTATCCCGAAAGACAAATCAAAGAAAGAACAAGAACGAACAATTAAGTGACCAATTCCGAGCCAGCAGTTTTGAATTACCAAATGACGGGAGGAAAATGGGAAGCAATTTTAATTGATTTTATTAACCAGTCGTCAAACATACCTTTACTATTTAAATGTACAAGGAACGTAGCTACGGTCGTGAAGCTTTTTTTGTTTACATACCTTTACTAGTAGATATTACCTCCTCGTTTTCCCGATAAAATGAAATAGGCTCCTTTACTGTCACCTTAAGCAATTCGAAATTAATCCGAAATTATTCAAAGTTTTCCCCCATCTAATTCCTGACGAAATGATTCATCACAATATGAAATAGTTTGAAACAAATCACAATACAACGATAAAGATATGTGATAAATAGTCCAGTAATTGGAGAGTTGGACTGCTAAGCGGAGAGCCCAGGTTCGATTCCCGGCTACACGCCTCTGGATGCTCTTAGCTTTACTCAAGTCGTGTGATTTTTCGGGTACTAGTTATTCCTGGGAAACCATATCCAGCACAGGGAGAGGAACTCATTTTCCTACCCTGATTTTTGTATTTCACATGCCTTTGGGCTTAGTACTGGGTGAGCCAATCACCTCCAATGACTTAACCAATCACACCGACCTTCGGGCTAATAACTGTGGCTTTGTCAAGCCAAATTCCAATTTGACGGAAAATGCATAAAACTTATTATTCAACATTTAACTGCAGCAATAAATATTCCCGTCCACAAAAATTTTAACCTCTATCGGATGCACGTTAAAATAAATAAGCATTTAAAAACTGCATGGGTTTCTCCGGTCTCAGTTAATAACAGCTTCTCTTCTGCTATTTGGAATTATTAATATTAATGATAGCGTATTTAACTATTTTTTCTCCGTAAAATAATAAACGTTCGAATGAATTAACTACATCGCTGTTTAAACCTTTAGGGGAACAAAACAGTCTCGAATCCAAAGACATTGACGGGCAGCAGCGCGGTCGCGGGGTGAAGAGGCAGTGTAAACATGAAACTTCGAGGCAACGTCTCACAAGACCGTGAGGAAAGGAGACCGCAGAGGCGGAGGTGGGGGGCGAGTGTCCGTAAGAGGGGGAGAGAAATGATACCGCGAAGGATGGAGGAATGGAAGATGTCGAGTCTTCGGAGCAAACTCTTAATAAAACAATTCTTCGACTCCTGCGGTGAGTGCAGTGAACGCTGCGCTTGCAGATGGCGACGTGTCGGAAACCGCGGGAGACCTAAGCGGCGGGCCCTCGGGCCAAGGAATGGATCGTCCCGCGGAGGAGAGGTGTCGACGCTCCCGGGACATAACTTTCTCCGTCAACGGTGTCCGCTGGGTTGCGGGTCGCCAGGCGCAAAACCGAGGATTAGTCACCGCGAGCAGCGTTTACTCGCCAGACGTCAAATGGTGCACGTAGGAGGTAGTAAAATCACAATATCTAACACGTGCGATGTGTGGCAGAAATAAGACCAATATAGATTCCACACACGAAGCGTGACAGTCGCGGAAAAGAAACTGAAACCTGGGTTTGAGAATATTTGTTATCGAAGGGGATCTCCTGAAATGAGGTCCGTTGTTATCGCATATTTTCCGTAAACAATTAAGATTCTTCCGCAAAACCCTGTGAGGCGCAAAATCGGCAACAGTGTGCGCTAGAAACTTGCAAATAGAAGAGCACTATAATATACCCCCTGATTACGATTATACGCTCAACCTATTTGCTACTATATCAATATTATTATAAGGTAATCTACCGGTTAATGTAGGTTTATGGATGGACACAAGTACCAATTAAGTATTTTGTGAATCCAAATAAAAGATAATCCAGCAACCTACTCTACATCAGGTCCCTCTTCATTTCCGTGTACTTCCTTCCTCCCTTCATCCCGTCCAACATTCCTATCCTGTTCCTGCCCTTTCCTCGTTTGCCTAACATTCTCCCCTCTATTACCATCTTCAACATCCCACTGCCGATCATTATGCTTTTCATCCATTTTTCCTGCCTCCATAGGCCCTCTCCTCACTCACCATCCCTAGTACTTCCTCATTTGTTTTCCTTTCGGTGCATTTCACCTTCTCCATTCTTCTCTATATACTATGCATAGTAATATCCAGCTACTACTAGCCAACACGGTAAAATTGACAAACAAAATAACGATATTAATTTGTAGCCGGAGAAAAAGTTAAAATTAATTTGGGAAAGGCAAATGTGAACAATTGCAAAAATTGGCAACTTAGTCAACAAAATTACGACGATGGAAGAATCAATTGGGAATCAAATACAAAACAATGCAGACCAAGAACTTACTATTATTAGAAATACACCCTTAGCGATTAATAAACGGCTCAAATAGAGACTTTAATCAATAATTGCAAATAACACTGAACCACACATCAAGAAAGGGTTCATTAACACCCATATACGCATCCAAGTTTCTACTACCGTGAGACTTGGACTATCAGATAATTTTCTATTTGAGGCGACGGAAATGTTACCACAGAAGAAATATGAAAGTAAACTATTTGGATCGAATAACTATCGAAGAAGTTCTCCAAGTAATGAGTGGGGTGCATAGTAGGCAAGATGACGAGAAAAAAATTAGTCCGCGAACATTCTGAATTTCACCGCACGCTGAAGACTGTAAAGGAAGTGACCGTAGATGGGAAGAAAAATTGAGGTGGAAAATCAAATACAAACAATGGAAAGCGAAACAAGAAAAAGGCGGAGAAGAGGAGAAACAGTGAACGAGGGACATAGAGGGGACGGAAGACATCAGCGCAAATAACTGCGAATAAATGGGAAGAGATGCGGAGAACATGAAATGTTGAAAGGTTGCTGCAAATCAATATTACGTAAGGTTGACAATCTGAGGAGACTCATCGGCGATAAAATGATTTTGAATGTTACAACACGCTAAGTAACAGTCAAGGCGAATGCTCGAAGGCCGATGTCGTTGGAATCATGAGGGCGGGCGTAGAATTCCAATGCCAGAATGATCCAGGACAGTGAAACGGAGGAAAACAATAGGTGGGCATGTATGGACTTTCGAAAGATGGTACCACGGGGACAATATAACGCCCCAGTCAACGTACACGGTAATGAAGCACATGAAAAACCGATATGTCACTCCTTGCCAATCTGCCGGAAGTCGTAAGGAATTTAATCCAGACGTGAGAAGACAGAGACCGGAAGAAATATTGAAAACGTCTGCTATTTTCATCCCTAAGAGCGTATTTCCGGGATAACATCCTTAGTTGAAATTATAAACGTTGAATTACAGGCAACCGTGCCACAGCTGATATAGATATAAACCCTAGACATGTGTTACGTCTCAATCGTGATAATACGACGCAAGACGGCGAAAATGCAGAGGGTATTAGGATTCAAATCGTTAAAAAGGTGGGGAAGGAATCGTTAAGGGGTAAGGCTTTAATATGTTAGCATTTCCGTCTGTAAGCGGGGTGGTCATGAACAATGCGAGGGGAAATCGAATCTTCATTCAGGACAGACCGATCGGCAGCGGACCCCTCTTGAGATACTATTGTCTCGGTATTATTGCGCATTTAATGGGAATTTGGGATATTTACTCGATGTCGCAATCAAATTTGATTGACTCATGTAATTTCAAAAACTTTACGCTATCCTCCAATTTTCGTGTTTCTAGAGATCCCTACCCTTGATTCTGCATTGATTATGAGACGCTTTGTTTTTATTCAGAGCAGTTTTTCACGAACCCGGAGAATATTCTCCATATTTTTTATCCTTGAATCAGAGTTCTCTTATTCAGACTTCGAATATTCGCAGCTCAATCGACGCGGAGTGCAATCTAAGAGAATAAATATAAAAGAGAACTAACGTTAAAACTACTCTCCGATTTCCACGAGAGTGCGCAATCAGTTACGACAATGGGGGGCATGTTCTCGCCATGCGGACATTGTCATCGCCAAACACCCATGAAAAATACCTCGAAATAAACTCGAACATGATTTACTTACTTTAAGATGACAGTAAAAGTTTTACTCTCTCCTTTACACCGAGTTACAGAATTCCTGTTAACAAAAATTTACTCCGAGATGACAATCTCACCCACCGGACACTTACAAGAGTGGTTAGGCGCCAGTAAAGAGTGAAGCCGGGATTGTAACCCAGTGGCCAGCCAGTGGAATCGGGCACTTAAGCAAAATGTTTAACTAATGGCCTAAATGTCATTGGATCGTACAAAAAAATTGGAGTTGTCATTACCAATACCTTAGGTCATTCGCGTAATTACTACCGGCGGGTTAATTAGTATTCAGGATTGCTAGAAACGTTGGAAAATAGAAAAAATTGTGTTATATTGAGTTGGTATTAACGTAAGTTTTTCTGTTTTCTCATACCCCCAGTTTATTTATAAATATCTCCAACTCACCAGCCTGTTGTAATGGCTCACATGACCCCAGCTTATGAAGCAGTTTGAGCAGTTACTTGGTGGAATTTTTCCATTGTACAGAAAAACAAAAATACTGCAATTCTACAAATTAATTTTCCACTTCCGCGGTCAAGGATTCATCACTTTATGGCCTCATCAGTTAATGACGCCACTCACTGGAAACGCAGTGTTTTTATTTACCTGTATGACCTCAACTGTTGGTGATGATAACTTCAAATTCTGTGTACAATCCAATATTATTTAGGGCGTTATTTAAAATCTACCTCAAAGGGATCCAAAACTTACAATCCGACGGGCAAAGAGCTGTTGCTGCAAAGCAGGGGCAGAATACCATAGCTTCGAGAATTTCTATCCATTCGCACGGTGACTGAAGCCAGTACAAAGCACATCTGCACTGAATGGTTGAGGCCTTAACTTTGTAGAAATCCATGTTTAACTTAAGAAATTAAATATTAGCTTTGCTTTCTACGGGAATTCCCGTAGAAAGCAAAGATAATATTTAATTTCTTAAGTTAAAGTACATCTGCTTTGGCAGAAACATCTACATTAAAATTAAATACCAGATCATGGGACGGTACGTATATGTACTTATTATTGGACTTTCATTGGAAAGTTTAATTAGATTGAACTCGAGATATATTAATTTAATCCATGGAAATGAATTTTCAACTTCAGGAGTTTCAATTCGTATGCTGAGTATGGCCATGGGTATGACTGAGTGAGTAGGTGTGTGAGTGCGTTTAGCTGTAATTCTATTACTTCCATGCAATAGAAGATGCAATGAAAATGGCTACTAAATGGGAGAAAAGCAACAGTGTTTCAGCCTCCGATAGGACAGTAAACTTGTAGGAATTGCAATGAGAGCAAAAAATCGGCCTCCTTAAGAGAATTGAACCTGGTACCTCTGCGTGGAAAGTCGGTGCGCATAGAGCTTTGTCGATTGAATTCGCACCCATTCAATTCTTTGAGTTTAATTATATCGTGTAAGGTTGATGAATTGATATCCAATGAAAGAGACTGCAAAAAATAATAAAATTATTTTATGAATATCCTCAGTTCTCGAGTACGAGGGGAGGAAGGCGAGAAGGCATTTTGAGGCCAACAAATGGGATTATGATGAGGAATTTCACCAAAGTTCAGTATACTTTGGTGTACGACGAAATATTTCCAACAAAATAACCCCCACAAAAGTTTATACTTTTATAAAGGAGCTGACCCAGATATTGTGAGGGATAACGCTCCGATTTTCAAGTAATTAAGATATAAAATTCGTATTTTTTTCTCCGTTGAACTCACTAGCCGACCACAATTTCCATTTTTTTATGCCGCGGATTAAAATATTTCGAAAAGTCGAGGACTAAGTTACTTCGTTCACGGATGCAATTTTTATAAATAAATGAAATGAAAAATCGCACATAAAAAAGTGAAATAAAAAAATTGGAAGGAACACGTAAAAATTAATTGAAATATTGAATCGCATGAAAAAATATTTTCATCGCCTTTCCTGCTCTTCTTAAAGTATATTCTGGGCGGAGAAGTGGGACCAGTTATAATTTAAACGCCGCGATGGCTTCCGCGACTTCAAATGCTGTAAAACTCAATGATAAGAGGGGTAAAAGGTGGGGACGACATAAATCAATTTCAAGGCGGAACGAAATGACGCGTGTGCAAATTTAAATTCTATCGCCAGGCTTAATGTAAACCAATAATATAACTGCTATCAATTAAGTGGACGGCGAAGATCTTTGCCATGAGAAATTGAAGTCCAGTAAAATTTAAGCCAAGTTAAATTCTGTACTTTGAACAAGAATCTATTACCAAAGCGTATAACGATTGCACAAAACTGCATTTTGAGGTTATGGCGAACGAAGTGTTGTTGAAAGGTGATCATTTTTAGCGGTTTGTTAGTCAAATTGGTAAAGTGCTCGGGGAAAAAGTGACGGGCCTGGTTTTAAATGCCTGTGACACCTCGGGACACCTACTTCTCGGCTTTTTCCTGTTCGTCTGATTTTTCCGGTACCAGATATTTCTAGAAACCGAAAGATAACACTAATAAGTAACTGCCCCCAACATCCTGAAAACGAATTTTTGGCACTTTGCATAAGACAAGCTCAGCCTTCACCAATCAAACTAATTAAGAATCTAAATTCTCTCGGGAAAACAATGACCAAAGCGTTTTTTTTTCAAAATAAAATATTTAGACGCACGTATTATCCCTATCTAATCGCGATACAAAATTAAATTCTTTAGTTTTGTTCGGCAAAGAATTTGAACGCGATTGCTCTTTTGTTATATACTGTGTATATTCTTGTTACTGTTATGTATTCATTCCGCGATCATATCGTACGATCGCGGAGTGAATAACTTTAAACCTGAAACTTTCTTTCACGAATGTTAATCAAATTTGCAAGTAAAATGGTTAATATATCAACCACATCTACCATATACGGTAGAAATGACGCTAAAGAATGGGACGCTTATATGCTCGGATAATTCGTAACAAGGAAAAGTGGGTAAACGTTGTTCCGGAAGAGACGGGAAATATCTGCTGCGTGAGTGAAAATTTTAATATAATGATAAGAGAAAGCCATTGAAGGAAATTTGCCAATCATAAATTGAGCTGTCAAGTAAAAACTGGAACTTCGCTTGGCTGAAGTTCGATTGCGGATCTTTGCTAACTTTGCTAATATTCATCTGCCGCTTAGCGGACAAACTCAAGCGATCAAACTACGTTTAAGTGCCTCGGATCAACTAGGTAAGAAAAATGCTTCCATTCTTTTCATTGCAACAATTTCAGAGCGAATGATTTTTACGCTCTGTAATTGTTGCAATGAAATGCATGTTCGGGTGACTCCGTTAAAAGTTACTGTTACGCTATCTCCCGCAGTTTCTTGACATTTGCTTCCATTCTGCGATAAACCAAGTGACACCAACTTGTTTCACAAGATCGTCAGAATAAATATTTCAAGGCACAGGCGTAAATACACGCGAAAGTGATCCACAAAACAGGTTGTACACACAAATAAAATGATTTGAAAATGCAATTAGATATTTTTTCAAGATTTCGCTATCGTTTATCACCACTTTTGCGGAACGTATTATTCCCGAAATGACCTTAACATTGAGTATAGTACTCCAGAAGAAATTTTACAAGAGTACTTGATTGTGTGATCTTTTTAACGTAGTAGAACAATAATCGCTTGGGGAACCTGTAGAGAGACGTTTCAAACAGAAAAGGTACCGTGAAAGGTTTGAGAGAAGGGGATTTCTCACGCCGAATGTCATTCCTGACAGTTGAGGGAGAACCAGAGGTGATAGCAGCGTAGAGAAGAAGGGGAGGACTCATTTTCTCGCTAAGAGATTTGATATCGACTTCAAATTTTCTGAAGTGACAATGCCAACTGAAGCAAAAGACGGGAGACCACGGAATCGTTTTATAAGCCTCATTGGGATACACTCGCATTATCTTTGGTCGCTATAGTCTTCCAACCGTTTCCAACTCGACAGGTATGGCAGGCTCGGTAGGTAACGGAGTGATCTCGACAACACGCAGAGCCACCAGAAGGCCGACAGTCTTTTGCTCCACCAACCGACAAATGCGACACGCGATCATACCACTCGGGAGGAAAATAAGATGATCTAGGTCCGACGGCAACTTTAGCTTCTACCTTGCCATCCACATCACTTAACCCACGAACAATATTGTGCAACCCAAAGCTGCAACAAATGCTTTCTAAAGTTTTTAAATTTGCGTCTGCGTAACAGAATACGAGAATCGTAAATATTAAAGCGTCATGCATATTCAAAACCCGACTTGAACATAATGATAGAATAGAATTACGTCGTTAAAAAAAATTCGTTTCATTATTCCCGCGGTAATATGCATTTTCTCAGCGTCTGGATGTATTATAATTGTACGAAACGAGTAAATTAGGAGGCCCACGCGGCAAGGTTGTCTGGCACGCTGGGATCAACTGTCCCAGAATTACGACCCTTGATACGATCACACAAAAATTTGCACGCATCCCATGTAGGCTGTGAATACAACATTTTCACGTGCCAACTAACGAAATATCAATTCAAAATGTGGCAAAAGCAAAAAAAATACGCTAAAATAAAGTAAGCCAAAAGTCAAGAGTTGATCAATTGACCTTTGACCCTTGGCCCTTGACCAAAAATGCGCAAATTTAAGTCAATTAATCACATAAAGGAAAATATAAAAATGACAGCGAGTGGAAACATGAAAATTATAAATATGTTGCAATTTTTGAACGACATGTAGAGGATGAGGACTGGAATTCTCTTAAACAACAAGAATAAAAGTAAAATATTACTCTAAAGCCGAAGAAAGTAACAATAATTGGCACAGTTGCAGCCATAAAATGGTGGAAATCCTTCACGATGAAAGAAGACACTTTGCTTTTACACATTTCATTTTTTCATTACCACCTAAGTTTCGTTACAGCGTAACGGACTTGAAGACGTTACGATATCACGAAACCTATGTCATAATAAAAAAATTCTATGAGGAAAAGCAAAGTGTCTTCTTTCATCATAAGGAGCAACATTTTCAAATAATACTAGGATAAGATACAACGGAATTACTGACAGATTTTTGCTGTATGAGCAAAAAATAGGGATGGAAGAAGCAAGATGGAGGTAGGGAGCACAAGAGCGTAGTAAGAAATACAAAAAAGCTATCCATCAGAGGAAAAAACCACCAACGGCAAATAGTCTACTCATTAGGAAGCGGTTTATTCTTCTTCGGCTGTGAGAGATGGACTATAAAATTAATGATGGTCTACCGGTTAAGGGAGTCTTTTGATGGAGACAAAACGACTTGGCTACAATTTTAAGAGACCACCAATAAAACAAAGTAACACCCTAAGCTACAATAAACCTGTCTTCAACTCCGCACTCATTCTTCCCCTCTTCGTGACGTGCAAATGCCTGATCATTTCCTTCCCTCACCTCTCTTATCTAAGGACTATAGAAGAAGTTTCAAAGTAGAAGATTAGAAGCAATGGAAATGCGGTGCGATGTAAACTATAAAAATTGGTACAATTTTCGCGGGACATAGCATGTATCATATCGTTATCAGGACGAACATAGGCCTTCTATCAGGGCACAGAATTGAACACTGAATAATACCATATGCTCTGCAGACCCGCATAGCTTAGAAATGAATAGTGTATGAATAAGGACGTGAGGAAGGTTTTAATGACAATTAAACTGTACGCTTGATCAATAACAAAACAAAAGGAATTCCTAAGTTCACGTCCTCTTAGTAAAATCGAAGGGTTACGCTCATCAGAAAGTTAAGTCACGTCACATTACCATCGCACAGTGAGTACTTACCATTGCACGCAACCCTTCAATTTAATGCGATATACATCCGGCTTCAAGTACACAGGAGAGTAATAACAGGAAAAAGAGTTGCGGTGGATGAAGATATAAATAGTAACCTCAGATTGACAGAATGCCAGAAGAGGGAGATTCTTAGCATTTCGAGAGACTTTATTGGTATTAGAAAAATAGATGCTAGAAGTCAATAACTTTTATCTTAGCATTAGACTCGAATTCTAAGAGATCACATGCTATTGAAATTATCCATCCAGGGTGGAAAATTACGATATTCAACAAAAAAAGTGATAATTTCCAACACATGATGAGCCATTGGAAACAGTCTGTGGGCCATAGGGGACGAATTACAGTTATGAATCGTTCAAACTTATTCTATGGATGTTTAACAAATGTTGAATAAAGTTGGGTTTTAAATCGACTCATCCATTATGGCAACATTTCTTGGCTTCGCCTCACAAGACAGCTTGACAACCAACACAATCATAAACCCTTCTTCAATTCTGCATGCTTCCTTCATTCCGTCCAACACGCCTATATCCTTTCCTCCACCTGCCTCGCCTGTCTAACGCCCTCTTATCAGTCTTCAGCATCCCATCGCCAAAATGATCTGCATCCACCTTTCCCGCTTCCTTCGGATTTCTACTTACAATTTTCTCCCTCTGCCACAACGCTTACTACTTCTACGTTTGTTTCCCTTTCAGTCCATTTTATTTTTTCCCCACACGTATTATTATATTATTAGGTAATCTACCGCTTAAGGTAGGTTTTTGGTTGGACACAACTATCAACATAAATATTTCGTAACTCCAAACAAAACCCAATCCCGCAACCCACTCTACATCAGGTCCTTCTTCATCTCTGTGTACTTCTTTCCCCCCTTCATCCCGTCCAACATCCCTATCCTGTTCCTGCCCTTTCCTCGTTTGCCTAACATTCTCCCCTCTATTACCTTCTTCAACATTCCACTACCGCTCAATACGCCTTTCATCCATTTTTCCTGCCTCCATAGGATTTCTCTCAACAAACCCCTCTCCTCACCCACCATCTCCAGTACTTCCTCATTTGTTGGGTTATTATATTATACATGCATTATATGTACATGACAATGGGTTAAATGGAAGAAGGAGGTCTCAATTTCGCCCAAATAAAGTCCTTTATCTATCTATCAATCTATCTATATACACAAAATTTTAGGCACACGCGGTCCGCTTAACATAATTTTTACCTCTAATAAGAAAATATATTTTTTACGACTGCTCTTGCTTGTTTGTACACTATTTTAAAAACCTCGCCATTAAGAAACCTCTCACAGAAACACTTTGGATTCCAAGATCGCGATACGCCACTCGTGGCTCACCTAACCTACTCATTTTGAGGCGTTTTGCGAATTTTTAATACCACAAGATAACAAGAAAATAACGCTGATGAGAATCGTTAAATGCAGCATAGATACACAAGGATGCACAAACAATCATCGCTATCAGGCTGAACATTACCTCACTTGAACACTTGGTGGTTCAATAATACTCAATACATTTAACACCGAACTAAAATTAACCCCAACCATTCTCCCAAGACCACCCCCGTGACAAAAGTAAATTAATCTGAATGGTAACAATATTACTTGATGTGTGAAATGCGGAAACCTGTGTATGTACACCAATCATTGGTAAAGCAGACACGAGAAGAGGTCCCTTTGACTCTGAAGGCGGACGTTGACAATGAAATGGATTGATAAAATGAAAAGAGGTAGTTAATAAAAGAGTAGAAGACGAAAATGTCATATGGAGTACCACTGGGAAACGAAGACCACAACAAGTGGACTAGCCTTGAAACTCAATAACTTATTAGGCAGAGCATCGAAGGGATGGCTGGCGGTGACAGAGGGAGACCAAAATGTAAAAAAAACTGGTAAAGAAGCAGGGATTAAGGGAACTATCATTTAGCATAGAATAATGCAAGGCTGCAGTCAAACCAATCAACGAATTGGAGCACAAATGACTTCACGCACTACCAATTACACTCTAAAGCAGTGGTAAATGATCCGCTACTCCTTTCCGTACGACGGCGGACGTCCATTTTCCAAAAATTCGTAGCTATTTGAAATTTCACATAATAATTTCGTTACTATTCGATAATTTAAATAACTTCGTCTTTTTCAATGATTGCTCCAGAGTTACTCAATACACCTACTAATGAAATAAACTAATTCCAATCCACCAACCATTTCTATATTTTCTACAAAATATAATAATACCCCGCAAGCCGCCGCAAGGGCGTGTGGTGGGGTATAAAATAATAAATACCTAATGTTCAAGCAATGAGCCGGGCAAAAAATATTTTCCTAATGTTTGAAAAATATTTGTTATCTAGACCATTGATTGAAGTAGATGTTTAGTCACTGCTATTAGTGAATAATTGCGAGTAGTACAATTTTCCTACGCAAAACCATGAGGATATTATGAAATGTCAAGTAATAATAAGATTTATTAAATGTCATAGCTTCAAGGAAGGTTTAACCATTATCTTCTGAGGGATCAAATCTTTTATCTGTGTTTGAAACCCACCAGCTTGACACCCATCAGCAAGGCAGCCTTCGGGTCTTACCATTGCGATCCGCCACCTCTGCCGAAAAACGCTCTTCGTCAACCGACAGCCAGCTCTGAATGTTTTTCATTATAATATCGAGGTCGTGTCGAGATTAAGACGTTTTAAGCCGGCCGCTCCTTCGAGTGAAGGGAAGGAAAACATGAAATCCCGAGGATAAATAAAAAAAGAGGTGAAACACCCCAGAATCGTTGGTTAAAATTCGATTTCATCTACGAAGACTTTACCGCTAAATTGTGCAAAGCCATTTTGCAGAAATGTCGACTGTCAAACACCACTAAGAACACACGAGCGCCCTATAGATATATAAACACAGAATAAGCACATAAACACTGAGATATTAACGCAAACATTTCAGTCAAGTACCTATTATTATACAATACCAATATATAAGAATAAATCTAAATAAAACAAAAGAAATGATGTTTTGAAAAACAGGAAGATAGCCACAACATTACTGCGATAGGACCAACTAGACAAGTTCACCGATTTATTAAGTTTTCAGGACGATGATAGTCAAAGTAGCACATATAGTACATAGGAATAGGCATTCCAATAGAGAGAGAAGATTTTACAAGGAGGGAGTTGATGACGGGGACTTAGAGTGAGGATCTTAGGAAAATATTATAGAAAAATTTGATGAGTATCGTGGTTTTGAACGGCACGGAAACTTAGCCGTTATGGCAAAGAGGATAAGTAGATGAGAACCGTTTGAAAAGTGAATGCGTGGAAAAATGGAAGAAAACAAATGGACGAAATTTTCTTTGAATAATTGTCTATAGAATGCTTTATGGATTTGTGGTGGGAAAAAACTCGGTAATTACAGGTTAATGTAGTTGTTTAAGTTAAGAAGAGAAAACCTAAGTTAAGAACTGGTCAGAATTAAGCAAGTTGAGTTGCCGTCTGCCTGTGCCCCTAGTTTACCACAGCGAAACCTGATTGAACCCAATGGTTCAATAACCAACATTTCAAAATATGAGATTTATACTTAAGATGCACTACACTTAAGCAATGCACTTAGATAAGGAAACAAAAAATTCAACGGAAGAAGTACTGTTGAAGCGCAAGAGGTATTGGTGACATTGATTAATAAAATTGATTTACAATAGAATGACCGTGTTTAGATTTGCTTAAACGTATTACACGAACTTAAAGGACACCACATTATTCCTACATTATTCTCACAGCAAAATATTCGAAAATTCTGCTTTTGTTCGACAACTCTATCATTTGCGCAAGCCCTTTTCTCTTTCCCCTTCCTAGTTCTTTGGCCCCAATAGCACTTTTCGATTTTTCTATTTCCTCATTGATACCGGCGACTTCTCTTGGGTATTTTGATCCAGTCGATCTGACCACAAAGATATCCAATTTTAAAAACTGAAGAATGACACAAAAATGGCCAAAGAGACTTCTAGGTTTAGTTTTCCCCTCGCCTATAACACTAATTATATTTTTTTAGAGGGGAATTCAAATGTCAAGTTTCTGTTTTCTACACGTCCAAATTTTAAAAAATATGTCACATCCCTTCCAGTCATGATAGAAAACTCATTCAGATTTTTAAATCTAGATATTAATTTCCGTCGTCTGTTTGCCTATGAAACCCAATAAACCGTGGCTTTAAGAAAAAAAATGTTCAACGAAGAATAAACAGCAACACTAGAAATTGGATTGTCATTCTCCTCCTTTCTAATTAAAAAAATAAGAGCAAACAGAAAACAAACATTTCATGCAAACAAATAGTTAATTAAGGAGAATTTACTTGCATTAATGATGAGTACACTTCACCAAGGCCAGCAGAAAATATTTAAGCGCCAAGTTAGCCTGGTTGTTATTAGATTCGCAGGTTGACCGAAAGGTTACATATTTAATTTCCGCCTGAGTAATAAATATATGCAGTCCCATGATATTTAATCTAACTTGTTTCGTAATCATATTGTTTAACAGCGGCGTAATACGACGGGAAACTTGAATGAAAATAGGCAAGGAATACCGCCGAGTATTAATATATATTTGGATACAATATTTATTATTACTAGGTAATCAACCGGTCGAGGTAGGTTTTAGATGGGCACAACTATCAAATAAATACCTTGTTTCTCCTAACAAAACATCACCCAACATCCTACTCTACAACAAGCCCCTCTTCTTATCCATATACTTCCTTCCTCCCTTCCGTCCAACTTAAATTGGAAGGAAGCCTTTTTAGCAGTGATGTTGAAAATGTATTCCCCCATCGTACTACGGTATGACAGATCATGTCAATATAATTAGAAAGATTAAATGTAGAACAGATATATTTAAGATTTCATTTTTTACACGAACGGTAAGGGATCAGAATACCGTTGTCCGACCGCGGTAGGGATAAAAATATTCGGGTCAAAATTAGTCTGGTGTGCATCCACCTCCTGCCACACGCCTTGGCGATGGTTTACAGGGTACTAAAATATCTGTATAAATAAACATCCCCACCTATTCCTGCCGTTTCCTCGTTTGCCTAATATTCTCCTCTCTATTACTTAATTCGTCAATAGCTTTTCCATTGAGGCGCATTTAATTTTCGTAAAAAAATAAATATTAAACTTGAGCATTATTGTAATATCATTTAAATTTTTAAATTGAATATCCATTCACTGTTGGTATAAGGTTGCCATCGCTTTGACTTTTACCCTAAATATTTCCATACCCTATTTGTTCTTTTTCCATTTCTTTACCGTTGTCATTTCACCCTGTGAGATTTATTTCAAAGGTAATCAATTTCTGACCTTCTCTCGTAGTCTATAGCTCATTTAACTGAACAAATGGAGAATATTCCGACTGGATGCGGTAGAACTGAAACAGGGTGATTAACGAAAAATGAGTATGAATGACATCAAAGGTTGTAATAAGAAAACAAAGGTTGTAATAAGAAAAAGATCCTTTGGAAAACTACATTTTTTCCTTCTCACATTTTTCCATTTGCCGTTCGGTGCAGGATATTATTTAAGCTCTCGCCACTTTATTGCTATGTATTAATTCATCATTATGGGAAGTCTACCGTTTAAGGTTGGTTTTGGATTGCCAAAGACCCCGTCTCTTGCAATTCTTCGTCTAAAAGACACAATCTGACACCTCATGGTTCCATTACTGTTTTTCAATTCCATATACTTCCTAGCAGTCTTCCAACGTGCCTGTCCTTTTCCTAACCCTTCCTAACCTCCCTAGCATTCTCCCCTCCATTACTCTTCAACATTCCATCGCCAATTCAATTCCTCTGCAACCTCCTTTATATGATCTAACAGAGGGCAAAAAACTATATAACATAATTATATGCTTGTCTGTGGAAAAAAGGTGGGTGCATCCAAAGAACGGCGATGGGGCATTGTGATTCAGCGATGGGAGGTGTTTTTCTATAG
The DNA here is from genome assembly GCA_037158775.1 of Hetaerina titia. Taxonomy (NCBI): domain Eukaryota; kingdom Metazoa; phylum Arthropoda; class Insecta; order Odonata; family Calopterygidae; genus Hetaerina; species Hetaerina titia. The sequence goes on along the minus strand of CM073774.1, from coordinate 75,830,277 downwards.
AACGATGAACTTGTATTTTCGATTAAACGATTTGCGTAAAAAAGTGTGCGATATTAAGCATATTTAAAACAAGAGTTAGTGGGATTAACTTCATCAATATCAGAATTAAGAGCAAATGCGTGATAAAATGCACGTATTAATTGAGAAATGATAACATTTTAACACTGCATCTGGTGGAATCACGCGAGGATATATGAGCTTCGGACCGTATTCCAAGCAGGGGTAGAAATCGTACAACGCTATTGGCTGTAGAAACATCGGTGCGGGCAATTTTATTAAAAATTAGATAACATCGGCATTAGCCTACGCTAAGAGTAGGCAAATGCCAACGCTGAGTTTCTCTTCACCCTCCCTCCATTCCTATGACATTCTACCCCTACCAGGTTACCTATCTATCTCTAATGGCGTAAATGACCTCTGCAGTCGGTCGCCTTCCCTCGTGACTCCTAATTAAGAATGAATGAGATTCTAAGCTTCCTTGCAGATGTTTGCTAATATTGAAGGTGAGTGGCTATTCCGGGCAAATATACTTGTATTTGGCACTGCGGAACTAGATGATAGAAAAATATTTTAGAAAAAAAAGGAAAAATATATGCTGAAAAGTAAAGGTGTACTGCAGACTTAATTAATGTTTCGTAGTTTCCATTATTATTATTGAGATTCTATCATTTTAAGGCAGGTTTTGGGTGGACACAGATTAACATGGTTGAATTTCTTGGCCTCTCCAAAGGAAACACAACCTGATGCCAGATGCATTAATAAGCCCTTCTTCAATTCGGCATACTTCCTTTCTTCATTCCACCCAACATTCCTCCCCATTTCCTACCCAACCCTGGTTTGCCTAACGTTCTCCCCTCTACTATAATCTTCAAAATTCCATCACTAATCCAAATGTTCTGCATCCATCTTTTCTGCCCCCTTTTGGTTTCTCCCATCAATAACCTCTCCATTCCCACCATTTCTACCACTTCCTCTTTGTTTTCCTTTCTGTTCATTTCACATTTTCCAACCTTCTACACAACAACGAGTCTTTACTTAACATCCTTACTTAGCATTCCTGTCATCAATTCCCTCCTCCTTGAAAAAGTGTTTTGCTAAATGCACTTTTCTTTCTCTTTTTATATGTCCCTACTGGTTTGAAAAAGTTAGTCCAAAACACTTCCAAGACATTGACTGAATTGAGCTCTTACGGCTAACTGTATTTAATAAATTAAATGACTCCAATAGCCGTAAACAATTTACCTTTCAAAACATTTACAAAGCCGTTTACGGCTACTGGATTCATTTCATTTATTCAACTTCCAATATCGCTCGACTGTTCTAGTTTTATCTTAGCCTTCCTCTTTCTCGAAAACCACATAACCTCTGTTTGGTTTGCATTGACCCTCATCCCATGCCTCGTATAAGACGTACACTCTTAATACGCTAAGCAATGCTTATAATCACTAGGCTGAATGACAAACTAAAGCTTGAATATCCGCAAATCTAATTGATTTTTAAATAAATATCCACCAAATTTCAATACGATATCCAGTTCTTCTCCCACCTCTTTTCTCATTTCATTCGAATAACACGCTGAAACCCTCAAGAGTACAGTCTTAAAATTTGCTATTCAACCAAAATTCAAGTATATATTTGAACCGATGCACAGCTATTACGTGCTATCGTCAATTCGCTCCTGAACTATGAGGGAAGAGGGAAAACGTTAATGCAGCGCACAACCGCAGAGAGCAGACAATTGAGTCTAGAATAGGCGTGCCGGAATACTTGACCGGCGCGAAGAGTGAGGCAACGCTATAAAGGGATCTCTAGATTATGTAACCGTTTTCATGAGACAAATTTGTGTTAAAATAGATTAAAGCTCAAGTTAAGTTGAAAATGGTACCACCTACGTGCCGAGAAACACGGTTTGGGTATGAACAGAGTATCTAACGACTGCCAATTATTCCGACCCTCCGTATCAACCCTAAAACACTTTCTCCCGCGGGTTCAATAAATGATACGACCTTTACGATAAAGTCATCTCGGCATAATTTCCCTCCGGGAACCAGAATCGGATTGGGCGTTCGCGTGAATTCATATGTTTTCCTCGACGGAAGGATAAGGACTCGAATGGAAAGGAAGGAGAAGATACTTGTATAAGAATGAATGCCAACACACGGGATGAAAAACATTCCACCCGGAGAGATGTTCGCTTTACGGGTATAATCGGCGTGTACGCAAAAGAAAACTTCCGAGTCCTTTCCTGTCCCTCTTAGATCGAAAGAAGGAAATGAACAAGTGTTTGTTGTCACTGATGGATTTTTTTCCGGCATTTCTCGACGACGCGACTTGCTTCCGCTCTTCCACGCGTGTCATTTCCCGATATAAGTTATGATTTCTAAATATACAAACGGATATTTTCAACATTTAAGGGTATTAGAAGTCCTTCGTTAGGTTGGGATCGATATTCACTTCTTTCAGTATCACCGCGGGCTATTTCAGTTTCAAAATCCTCTGAAAACTTTGTCACGCCAAACTTCAAAGTCGCTACAATTAAGCACAACGCAAAGACAAAAATTATGATAATTCATTGGGAATACAATACGGTCTAATAAAAAAATATCAAGTCAACCGATGCGAAGCTTATAAAAAACACAAAAGAAGATTGTGCTATCCTCCGAGGGATGTCACGTGGAATGACTGGACAAATATTTACCGACTCCCGCGGAAACCACGATTGGAAACGGAAACTCGTACGCTTGGGGGAAAAAAAGCCAAACATGCCTGATAGCAAATAAACGTTCTTTAAATCTTTCAAAATGAAAGCTTTCAGTGAATGTTTCAGCATCATCCCCAACGTAAGGTTGTAGCGGAAATACAGCGTTGCCACGAACGCCTAACACAACTTTGCTAAGAACACCTATCATTGAACGAGTGCTTGGACGCCATTGCTCAGACCTCGGGAACTCTTACAGACTCTTGATAACCGCTGAAATTACTTAAAAAATGAAAGAATTTACCCCGCTCCTATTTTTCCTTTTGTCCACAGGTTCTTTTCAATCTTCATCGTTTAACTTCCAGATTGGAGCGCGAGGGTAAGGCTAACGAAACGACTAAAATGTCAGGGAAAATAGCTGAGTGAAATTCAGACATTTCGTGTATCATGTTCCAAATTTAGGCGAAGATGAATAAATCAGCATGAACTAGATGTGCAAATGACGAAACCATTCATTGACGATTGTTCCACTCAGCCTTGTCGATCATTTCCTCATTGCTAATTTAATAGAGCATTCGCAGATATTGGAGAAGACGAAGCCCATGTTCGACTTTAATTATCAGGGACAATAAAAATACTATCAATAAATAAGGTTACATGTGAAAAAATGAATGGTTTCCAAGGAAACTCATGAGTGACTGTGGTCGAAGAGGCTAGACACAGGGAATATTAAGAGCATAAGGAACAGAGAAACAGTGGATCAGTGAAGAATAGTAACCGGCGTGCTGGAAGAGAATACGAAAGATTAAATTGACAGACAAAGTGAGGCACAAGGAAGTATAAGCATTAGAAGAGGAAATTAGGAACTCTACGGCAGAGAAGAAATAGGTGGATTGGAGACATCTTGAAGCACAATAGAGCAGTAAGAAACACAATAGAATGAAAATTTGAAGGAAATATTACGCGAGGAAGACCAAGAAACAAGTGCACAGGACAAATTAAATAGGACGTAAAACAGAGAAACTCTCAGGAAGTGAGAGAATTAACAGTGAATTGTGAAGATTGGAGGGCTTTAGTGAACCAATCATAGGATTCAAACACTGAAGATGATGATGAAATACTGAATAAGCATTACAAAGATAGTCGATCACTTTATGATCTATTGAATTATCAACCATAATACACATATCTACCAAGAATCGTCAAACTGTGATTCAAAATATCGACTATATTGTCATTCGAAAATACACCTAATCTTTCCTGTCGATATTATCGTCAATATCGAAGAAACCTTCTTTATCTTAAATATTCTACATGTCATGATTCTCAAGATGTTTCATCATACCAATTAATACCTATCGGTCACTACGCGACATTAATAATAATATAATAATAATAATTTGGCTTTATTCAGGCGAGATTGAGACTGTTGCAGTCCCTTCTTCCATCTAACCCAGTTAATTACTTAATTAATCGGTTCCTTAAAACAATAGAAAGATGATTCTATGAAACAATTCATGAATACAATAATGAGACAAATAAATTATGCAAGGACAGGGTACTTGGGGAGTAAAATTAGGAAATGCAGTAAGTTTACCGAAATATCTTAAACAAAGCACAATTCACTTTGTCTACAACGAAATGATGCAAGGTGAATGGTATACGAGACGTGTGTGAATATAAACACACACACCCACACACATATATAAAAATATATATATGTAATGTAAATGGACTAACTAGTCGACTCCACCTCACCACCTTTCTCAAGAGGAATTAGGAACGGAACTGTTCTGTTCCTAATTCCTCTTGAGAAAGGTGGTTGCACCACCGAAAATTCGAGAACCAGTGAGTCCCTCTTTTATGTGTTTCAGTTTCTGTGTTTATGTCGACTAGTTAGTCCATTTACATTATTGTGCACGTTCGTGGGATTTTCAAGAAAGTGACTTTATATTTTATAAAGTGGAGGGAAAAGCCTGGCGAAGTTGGCATTAACCCATTCCAAGCGCGAGGAACATAAAGAATAACAGTTAAGCGTCCCTACCGACGGACGAATTATTGCACTTTAAGGCATTCGCTCGTCCCGTAAGTAGGAACCGCAAGCACACTAAAAATTCCATTTCCGGTTTGAAACCCTCATCCTTTAAGTGGGAATCCACATTTATCTGCCGCAGCAATCGCTTATTAATCCCGAGGAATGCCAACAAACAAGCCCGAGAAACCACTCCTCCGGTTGGTTCCCTTCATAATGAACGCCTGCAACTTTTACCACGCTATATAATCTGTCCAACTCTCCTTTAAACGGAATGGCAATGGCATTAAGTAAAGCGGCGAGGATCACCGATGAGATAAGTCTCAAGACAGGAGCATAACCTGTGCCGCCCACTGCTTAATTTATTCGAAAGAAATGAGTGGAGAGCGAAGTTGGGCTCATTATCATACACGCTGCCGTCCAACCACAACACGTCCACACTAAGATTATGCCAAGACAGCTCATGCATTCTTCAAAATGAAAACGGATATGTCGAGCATGGGATTCGAACCAATGATCTTTCATTCTTCGGTTTGTTTTCCAACCACTGATTCTACACCGCAACAAGAGGAGGGGGCGCGGTAGTCCAATGGGTGGAGCGCTAGGACACTGACCGGACGGCCCGGATTCGATTCCAGGTGTTACTAATGGGCACCATTACATTCACCAAAGGTGTGAGATATTTCGGCTACCAGGTCTTCCTGGGGGCACGGGAAGAAGGAATTCCCCAAACCCCGATGCGTGAATTTCACACGGCGGATAACTATGGTTAAAAAGTTGAAAAAATCAGCAAAACAGCACCCACCCGTCAGGGGAGTGATAGATCTTTAGTCTCCGATTTGTCATTGAATTTATGGCTCAAATTTTACCCCGTGTTACGACTTCAAGATTATTTACGAGTGTGACCATCGGAGTCCCGATTCCCTCCCTACCCTCGCGGTCCGAAGACCGTGGCGGAACCCCCTAATGACACTCGCCTCCGTCCACGATGTCGTCCACGAAGTAACTGCAGGCCTCGAATGCTGTCTCGGTCTCGGTCTGGGCGCCTCCGCCTCCACCGAGCCCCCATCTGTGCCTCCGACGGTGCATCTAACAGCAGTCATTGCCCATGGCACCGGCGTGGAAGACAACACCGGCGACCCCCTTTGCACCACCGCCCACCAATGAAACGTACACAAAGGAAAAAATGAGACCTCCCTCACTGCCGTAGTATCGCTTTCGGAGCCGGTTCGGTCTCTCCGAAGTCGATCACTCGTGGAAAGGGGGCGGCTGGAGCACTTTTCCCTCCCGACAAAGTCAAGAGATAGGGAAGGAAGAGAATCTCTTCCCTCCCGACCCACGGGGACTCGGGGATGGAGACGCGGGAGAAGACGGGATTCCTCCAACGTTGTGAGCAGTTGGCTCACTTCACTTTTCGACGGTGATTCATCGAAGGGATCGGGATGAGCCGAACCCCTTCTCGGATTCAATTTGCACCCAAAGGACTGAGCGCGGGGGATGTTTTTGTTCGTTCTTGCGGTGTCGTGTGACTGAAATCCGCGGGAATATCAGCCGACAAACACTTGAAGAGCGACTCGGCGCACTCGGTCGGCGATCGTCCGCATCAACACTCGCTCGCTCGCTCACGCCGGGGAATGGTGATTGTCATCGATCAGTGTTGATGTTTGGCGAGGGGCTAGGGCGGATTGAAAAGCCGGATTGCTTTCCGAGTGACACGAATCGCACGCAATGAAACACCGCCGGGTATATTTTCCTCTGTGCTTGCACAGGTTTTAAACGCGAGGTTATGACGTTGATTTTTTTTCTGAATCGAACGCAAGCGCGGCGTACACGTGTGATTGAGGCACTATAAAACACTCAAGAGATGACCGTGATCGGACTTCAAGACCCGCTCACACTGAGTCCACCTCATAAGAAAATAAGAAATAACCCCGAGGATGAGATTCAGTTCAGGTTCCACGAAGGATCACTTTGAGAGCACCTTGAATGAAAACGACCGCGAAGCAGAGTATCCTGGCCAGGAGACTCGGGCGGCAAAGAGCAGGTGGCACTTTTGGGAACGTGTGCGGCAAGCTGAAACCAAACAAGGGGACGATACACCCATTCACCGGTATGAAAGAAAGTTACAAAACTCCAACCCCCCACCTCGAACAAGAAGGTTCCCTACAAGGCAGGCACCCCAACAGGCGACAACAAAAAAAAATCACTCGAGTCACCAACACAAGGGTCCAAACCCCCCCCGAGCACAGCCTTGCGAACCGAACAAGCGAACACACCACCCTCCGCACCGAGCGACACTTCAGTCGCGACTAGCAGGCCTAGCGGTAGAGCGGAGGACTACAACACCAGTCTGTGTGGCACCGAACGAGAGAAATGGTGGGTGGAAAGGGGGCAGAAGGGGAAACCCGATGGGAAGAGGGGGGGGTCACATATCCCCCTCCGCCCTTCCAACTACGGAAGGGGAGGAGAGTTGAGCGAGGGAACGACTCACACGGGATCGGAAGAGTAAAGAGGGAGAGGGGCGGAAAGGGGGTTGGTTCGATGGAGGGAGAGGGTCACGGGAGGGTACGGAGGGGAGACGGAGGGAGGTGGGCCGTCCTTATCGAGCGAGTTGGAGAGCGGCAACCAGCGAGGCCGTTCAGAAAGGATCGCGCGAGCCACGAGGTGAGATCTCGGCGTAGGAGACGGCGACGGCCGGGCACTCGTCCTCCCTCCCTCCCGCTTGGCGAAGGTCTCATTTGCATGAGAGCCGCCCCGAGGCACAGCAACTTCCGAGGGCCATCAAGACGACGACCGCGGGTGAAATTGAAAGAAAAACAAAAAACGGCGCGGGAACAAAACAAGAGTGGGTGATGGAAATGGACACACACACGCCGAGGATGCCCGGGATGGACTACCGCTACGCGCCGTCGGGGTTCCTCGCGGCCGCTTGCTCTAGAACCTCGGATTCGCACACCTTCACAGCAATTTTTTTCCTCATTACTGAAGATGAAATTCGAACTCTTTTAAAGACCTTCCTCCTTCGCTATGTACTTGCCATCAGTTCCTTTCCATTTGGACTACGATCCGGCCTACTTCGCACATTTTTGCTATTTGCAAATCTTGGGTAATTGCTAAGAAATTTGTTTTGGTGTGTCCTAAGATACACCATGCATTTTTACCATCTCTAAATTGACTATTAAGTAGAAACAAGAGTAATTTTTGTCATCATCGTAGATTTGAATTGGTTTACAGCAGCACTCCCGAGTTTACCTCTTATCTAACAATCCTTTCATCGTACGTACATTGTAAAATTCCATTAACTGATTTGCGTAATTCATCTTTGACTTTCCTCTTCAATTCGTACCCTATAGGATTTCTTCAATCATGGTCTTCGAGCCTCAGGATGTGCCCGATTAGTTGCCCTCCTCATCCAGTCCTCGTTCTCCGTAGGAATTTTTTTATTTTACTTCTCTCCGAAGTGCTTCGTTACTCGTTATTCTGTTTGTGCATTTCATTTTCCTTATTTTTCTCTCCCACCACATTTTTATTCCTTATAATCTTCATACTTTCAGCTGCTCCTTCAACACATAGGTAAACGAGGTAGGGAGAGAAAAATAGAAGGAATGTTGAACAGAATGAAGGGAAGCAGAAAGCGTGCGGAGTTAAAGAATAGCTTATTGCAATGTAAGCTATTACGTGGTATAGTGGCGTGTTAGGCGAATCTTATAAGTGTATACTGGCTCCACGAAAAGCATATCCTAAGCGGTAGACTACCACCAATAACGAACATGACCCCACCGTTAAAGAGTAAGCCGCTTGTTAATTTATGGACTTTCTATTTGCCGTCAATAAATGTTACCCCCGATTGAGAACTTTTTTGCCCAAGCTCTTCTGCTCCATCTCCTTGTCTCATGATCGGTCATTTTTAAATATGTCTATCCATTTAATTTTTAAATTACATTAAAGTACATGACTAAATCAATGCAAGAATTTCACAATTCACAAAAAAAATCACAAGTGAAATTGTTGCATTGCAATTCAAATTAACGGATGAAACCGTTAAGAGTTGCTGTCTGCGGAATCTTCCGCAGTTTCTTTGATTGCACATGACTAAAATGAAGGACTAAGATGAATTTTTCTACAAGAAAAACAATTTTCAATGAATTATGGTCGATTAATCTAGTTTTTTGGACAAGAAATTACTAAAAAATGTATTGATCAAAGAAAATACATGCTAGTAGTAGTTTTTAGGGGAGACGACCGACAGCTGAGATCATTTGCGCCATTAGGGATGGATGGGAAAGGAAGGATGGAGAGAAACCCGGCGTAAGCATTAGCCTACTCTTAACGAAAGGCGACAAGGGGTCCGCAGTTTGACGTCCCATCCGAAGGACGACGCACGCACTCAAAGTGCTCTTCCCGAAGCACCTCAAGTAGGGATCGGGATGCCATAGAAAAATATCTGCCGCACCTGGGATTCGAACCCGGGCCCTCCCGTTGGGAAGCCAGTGCGTTAGCCACCACATCCTTCCGATCCCCGAAAATAATGTTAAGTTAATAATTACGATAAATAATGCAATATAAAATATTATTATAAAATTTAAAACAAGCCGTGAACACAAAGAAGTCGTCAAGACTCATAGTTTGGGGAATAACTAGATTCCGAGACGATAGCAATACAGCAGAAAAGGCCTAAAAAATTAATGACAACGACAGTGGGAGAGTTAAATCAGGGATGAACACGTCTGTTATCATGCGCTTCCACTGGATATAACATCAATCACACGCTAAGGTTATCTATAAAAAATGCAAATTCAGCAACGTTTGCTGGTTCAGGGAAGTTATGATAACTTTATAGAGGACGAAATTTTAAGGAGACCGACATTAAAAATCGGGCGAATGGAAACTTGAAAAAAAATACCTTAAATATTAACGCCTTCGTACTGAATTTATTCTCACCCGACCTGAGAACAACCATTTGCCACCAAACCCCACCCAGGGACGCTGGGGTTCGATAGAATAATTTAAGGCCGATAAAAAATGGATCGTATAAAAAGGGTTCGAAGAATTTTTCTTGTCATCCAAAAGGCACACAAGAAAAGATATTATGGCCGCGATAAACATTTCGACCGGAGCAACAAATAATATCAAGGACAACTTTGTGCCACCATGGCACCGGGCCAACGGTTGCATAATTCATCCCAAGTACAGTACAATCGCTAAAAGGCTTAAGCCTACTTCTTTTATTGGATTGCGGTGTGGGTTGACTGACCCAAAACCGAGAACGGCCATTAATTTCCTGTTTTGGAGGTGATTGGCATATTTTAGAAACGGAGCAAAACGTGTGAGTTTTCGAGACGGCGACTTTTAACCATAGTTTTAAAATTTATACGTATCATTCCGAGAACTTTTCCTTTTGCAATCATATTTGAATGATCTCGACTCCTGCATTTGTTTTCACCTCAACTTCCGTCGTGCTTCATCCCCTATATGGTTTTTAAAGTCACGAACGTGTCAACCTTTAGAATAGAGACCAAGATAAACAAAGAGAGAATGCTCACATATCCATAGTTATCCTTCTTGGTGTGAATACTCCACAGAATCTCTCTCCAACTCTTTATCTTGCCAGTTGATTCAAAACGCATTTTTTCAATTAGCGGGCACATTACTATCTTGTTCTCGACAGTCAGCACATTTGCAATGGGCATCCAGACAAATCAAGTAACTTCACGCAGTTACCGATGAGTAAACCGTTCCGCTGTTGAAGATATTAACATTATTACTGTTACGAATAACCCAACAGCCATCTACACATTTTCATAGCAACCAAAACCTGATACGCCTGACTTGGAATACCTAATTTGAAAAATACAAGCTACAGCAAAATCATCCCTCAAATGACTCGTTGGAAAAAAAAATGACAACTAACAAAAATATCTCGAGAAATTAATCCAAGCTATTTCTCTCTCGTCAATAATGTCATCTACTTAGGAATTTGAAAGTCATATTGACACACAAGTGTTTTCTCTCGTAAATAAACGTAGAGCTTCTTGTTTTTTATATTGCGTAAATAATACACTGACTGACAAATAAGTCACAATCTAGTCCATAGGGTACGCACTTCGACTTAATGCGAGAAAAACAATCCCTACAATATAGCCAGACAATACATCGCTTGGAAGAATATATAGAAACAACATATTGAAAATGAACGTTACGCTCTATTTTCCAGTTCGAAGGGATTGGAGTACATACAACAACTCTGAAATAAATGGAAAGGCAATAATTGCATCACGTTGTTTTTTTCCCGCGAAGGTACACAAGAAAGTCGAGGAGTATTTGTGAGGGTGAAAAAAATCATTTAAAAGGCAAAGGTAAAGGTGCGTCCCAACCCAGCGTTTGGACTTGAGATATCCGTTGCAAATTTTATTAAATATCAACATTTTTACAAATTCCGACTATTCAACGTGGCTTATTTGGTTTTTCCTATTTTGCGTTTTTCTTCAGAGCACGTCTTGTGTTTCAAATCATTCCCTAGATTCAATATTCTTACTTTGTCTTGTCTCATGCAAATTTTTATCGATCTGAGGGAACACGTTGCTGCTGCTGGCTACACTCCCATCGTTATTGAAAAGAACTACAAAAATATGGAAGATTTTAAGAAGAAGATAGTAGATTATCAAAAAAATCTCGCCAATGCAAACCTAATGGTAAAATAGGTACATGAAGACCGAGGAGTGAATGGCGGACTGTAAAATTTTGATGCTTGGATAAAGCTTATATCTTCATCCGTGAGCAAAAATGATTCTTTCACATTTTGCTCGTTAATTAAGAAGCTGTCACCTGTAGCGATTTCATATCCAACGTGAGTTTAAAGGAGTCGTGAGAAAAAAGGGAGGAGAAGAATGAGCGTAAGGAGATGGGGGACGAAGAGAGGGGTGGGATAATGTGGGGGAGATATGGGTTGGGAAAGTGGAGGAGATTGAAGACAAGGTGGCGAAATCGTCAGCGATTTCTTACAGAAAATAAACGTTTACCCAAGGAAACAAAATATCGCATTTCTCATCTTCTCCTTATTACTTTTATTAGCAATCCACCGTTCAAGGTAGGTTTTTGATGGACACAAACTAAACAGCTGTACAACGATACATTTTCTTGCCTCCCCTAGCAAATCACAGCCTGATACCCGGAAACTACGATTAAGCCTTCTTCAGTACCTCGCACTTCCTCCCTCTTTCCATTCCGTCCAGCATGTCTATCCTATTCCTCCCCCATTCCTCATTTTCCTAACATTCTCCCCTCTATCACAGTCTTCGTCATCCATTTGCCAATTAAAATGCTCTCCATCCATTTTTTCCTACCTCTTTTGGGTATTTCCCAACTATTCCCTATATTTCCCCACCATGACTACCACTCAATCGGTTGCTTTTCTTTCTTTCTGTCCATCTCACCTTTTCCATCCTTCTCCAAACCCACATTTCAATGCATTGAATAATTTAATCCATAACATCGGAAAGAGAACAACGTACTTCCCAAAAAAAAATTTATTAATACGACGATACGAAAATCCCCGTGATAAGACATCGTCAGTACCAAAGGAAGATAAGCTTTGGGTACATGGATATAAGAGGCATCGTGACAGGACAAACCTTTGCCATTGCTCTTTTAAGCCATTGAATTGTTTCTTTGATTAATTAGGTTGTTTCTTCTCATTTAATGGATGCATACAGCTTTCACGATGTGAAGCCTGAAGCATAAAGTATATAATAATTTAATTATTCATCATTTCCATCAGTAAGGCGCTTGAACAATTACGTCCATGGAGACTTTTATTCTCAGCATTCAGTCACGGAATACACTCACGAAAACTGGCGGCTACTTTCGCTACCACACCCAGTACACTTTTCAAATAATTCAGACTCACTCGCTCCAATTCCACCGTAAAAACCTATTTTGAATTTTAATTTCACCAGCGAGCCATGAAGTTAAATGCCTTTCATGACTTCAAAGCGAAGAGCAGTTGTCGGAGCTCATAATGAAAGCCATATTCTTCGAATATCTACGTCGATAATTTTAAAAAAAATAGGTGCGAGTGAATGCAGCAATGATTGTGTTCAAAATTCAAGGACGGAACAAAGATTCTCACAGCGTAATTACTGTGGAGCGAAAAGTGCAGAGCGTGACGAAAATGAAAGTTTATAACGGTTGTTCTGCGGGCTCCGTCACGGGGGAAAGAAGAAGCAACCGAATGGATATTTGCGCGAACCTAGTCGACCTCGACGAAGAAAATGTTCAAGTCAAAGAGGCAGCCGTGACGCATGACCCATACAAAATAAAAGATCTCGTGCTGTTATATAACCGGCGCCACTCTTTCGCGTGGCAACCACCGATACGCCGCTCGTAACTACACCACAGAATTATCAAAGGGCCAATAAATTTAACCACAAAGGAGTAGGAAGCTTTTTCAATGGGATGGGGACTTTTCAAATGACAACCATTCAACAGAACTAGTCCTGATTATTGGATGCAAAATGTCGAACGAAACCTTATTTCAAATCGAGGGTTTTAGAAGCCAGCGCGGAATCATCCAGGGCTCATAACGTAGGCAAAAAATTGGCATCATAAGCAGCGCACCTTCCGTGAGAAATGGCGGAGAATGGGAGAGGCGGAGTGGGGGAGAAAAGCCCACCATTTTTAAGTATATTCAAGTATAAGAAATATTTTCGTAATATTATCCTTCAAATGGTGACCTTTGAGCCGATATTCAGGTATGTTCACGTATTACTTGACTAACATCCAATGGACTGCAGTTCATGCTGAGTGCATTAAACAATGCGAAATTTGGGTTAAAAAATAACCGTAAGGAATCAATCAAAGTATTGATGGTCTCAAGAGGTAGGAAGGTTGAGTTAAACATTAAAGTCGGAGAGAAGGTGATAACTTCTAAGGTGTTTTGGATGACGAAGGCATAGCTATAGATATTATTAGAAATTGGCCTTCGTTGAATAGAGGCAATATCAAAACGGAAGAGAATTGATGATGAGTATGACAAGGAAAAAAATCTCCAAAAAGATGAATATAAAGTGTCGTGCTGTAAGGATCAGAAACTTCGCCTTTAAGACAAGTGGATGAGGGTTGGCCAATGAGTTTTCCGGGCTTGGCGAACTATGGAGAAAATAATGTGGTTAGACATAACAGTTTCAGGCTTTACTTAGTGGAATTCCTTCGTGATGAGGGTATAAAAAGAAACTTTGCACTTCCACATAAAGATTTAATACATCATACGACCATGGTAATCATCATCAGGTGATGATGATGCGAAGTATCGAAGCCATGGTCATATGAAGTATTAAATCTTTATGTGGAAGTGCAAAGTTTCTTTTTTTACCCTCATAATGTGGATAGAGATGATAAAACCTGGTTTTAAAAAAACTTTAAAAATAGCTACGAGACATTTTTAAGAAGAAGAAAGAAAAAGACGTTGGAGGAGATGCTGAAGTAGATAGGATAGAAGGGTGAATGTTGGGAAAACGGGGAAGAGGGAGAAAAAGAAAAGATTTCCTAGATTGCAGAAAGGCAGCTACAAAGCATCAAGAGGTAAAGAAGCAAATAATACAAGAGGTTTGAGTAAGGGAAAGTTCACACAGTATATGGTACGTATATGTCGTTAGGGACTATTCAAATCGATCTCTAGTACTTAGACTGCCTGTAATGATGTATTTAAGAAAAAAATGGTCTCCTAGTATTCGCATTTCTAAAGCAGTTTCTCCTGATGAGCAGTAACCAGGAAATGATATTGTTAAATACCATGCATTGACTTCAGAGAATTTCAACTAAATTTCTTAAAGTCCCAATCCTTACTCGACCGAAAAACGTTTATTTTGCGGTTTTCACTCTACGAACTGGACGTACTACTATGGAACTCTTCGATGAGAATCGAATCTTCTATGAGAATCGAAGAGTTCCAAATCACATGGTAGCAATTTGAAGCTTTCGGTCCGCCAGTACAGCAACGACGGAAGTAACACACGATGGTGAATTGATATTTTGCTTATGCCTTAACGAATCGTAATCCGAGGCTTACGTAAAGCTGCAAGAGGCTTATGGAAACACCCTTACACATACCATAGTCTATAGCACAGCTAGAAGATCGCCTAAAATGTTTAGAGAGGAGTAGAAATCAATTTCAAAGGAAGGTAAATTCGGGGCTCTAGTTATTGATCTTACGGAAGATAACAATAAAAAACGCTGCTGCCAGAAAAAATCATCGAATTACGTATGCAGCATTGTCAAAAATATTTAGAAGTTTATTGAATACCACCCAAGCATCATTAACAGAAAAAAATTACACACGAGATGTGTTTGCGCCAGGAGGAATTCGCGAAAGCCGACACGAAATAGCGATTATTTCACGAAAATCAATGCGAAGGATTAATTAAATAAAAACTTCTACAGCCGTAATAAATTAGCAACACTCGTCCCGCAATTCAAAACAAGAGTTTTTGCGATGATTTGTGGGAAAAAAATTCCACGACAGGGATCAACCACAACCTCTCAACCAGAACACCCTTCTACAGTAGTTTGCGGAAATGTTACTTCTTCGCCAGTGACCAACAACAGACCCAAACACACCAATTGGGATCATTTGCGAAGTTCAAGGGACTTCGTTGAGGATACCTGGGTGTGTGAACAGATATACACTATCTGTGATTGTTTACTGGAATAAATTCCGCGCCAGGGACAAACACAGAGCTGACACACTCACAAGCACTCAAGAAAAACAATCACTCACACATTCAAAAATGGCCTCACTACTGGGAGAATATTACTCAATTTGAGCAAGGTTAGAAAAAACAAGGAAACTCGAGAGGGTACGTCGGATACGTTTATTTCGGCTACAATGTAGCCCTCCTCAGCGAATTAGTGGGAAAAAAAGACTTGCAACAAAAGGTTGTAAGTGGTTGCAAGTAAGTAACACATGGAGCGCTGAAGCATGCGGATTGATTCGAGGTTTGAGAATCCCTAGTTCGACCCTCACATCACAGCAAACCTTGTATTTTTTTCATTTGAAATACTTGGCGAAAGGAGTAGCTTTGCCCAATTTGTTTTACCCTTTAGATCACCGAAGCACCAGTTTCCAAATACTCTAAAAGAAATGACAGAATCAAATCTCCTGAAAGTTAAAAATATGTTTTCCGAAACGAACGAGGGAAAAAGTTAAAAGTTGATGGTTACTTTTGTTCCAATTCAACTCCCTGAGAGGTGATCACGGATTGGGAAACTGCACCCCCTTGAAAATTCATTCTCGGCATTGCATCTATTCAAAGGTTTTGGACGAGTCCATATCGACTATTTACTTCATGTATCGTGAGAACTCCCATGGGAATGAATTCAAATTTTCCAGAAGAAATCCTTTTCTATTAACTCTTTTGCTGTATTTTATACTTCGCCCTATCATATACTTAATTATTTTTATTTTAATCTTGAGATTAAAATATTTAAAATACGTAAGAATAAAAAATATATCCAATGAAATAACTTATCACTAACGACTACCTATGTTACGTAAATTTAGAATTTCATCTAATTAGATTTTCTTGAATGCGCCCTTACGAGATAAAAAGGTACACTACCCCTACGTCAGATCATTACTGGGCAGAAAAATTCATTCCTAACTCAAAATCATGTCCAATTAGCCATCGAGAGTTCAGTGAGATTCAAAACTATTTAGAATTGACGAGTGGCAGAATTTCCACAAGAGTGCGACACGAGTCGTTTCTCAATCCAATTTTCATCCTTCTCCAGTTCATCGGTGGAAGCACATTCAGGCCTGAAGATTTAGCTAAAAAATTAACTTGAATTCCAGATAACGGGGAAAAAACTTGTTTCTTACTCTCGTTTACATAGGTAAAAATAAGTTTTAGTCATTATAGTCAGCCTAATAAGTATGATATTAATAAATATACGTAATTCAGATTATTATATAAAAAAATACTACAATAAAACTCTTGACAATAGGTTCATAAGACCTTGTTTCATTGCATTGTGATTAGATAAATATTTAGTGCTGCACTGTCATCTGCTTTATCCACGGTAGTTTATCTATTATGGACGGTTAAAAATGTGATACATTATACGGAGGCAATCAATAACGAATCTCCAATAACAACACACTATTCTTCATGAGGATGCAATGAGATGGCCATATTCATTGGTAGTATTAATTCTTTAACCCCCAAGTAAACGTGTTAATTGAACTTAAATAAAGCAGTCAATCCAGGGTATTATAACCTCACAGGGGAATAGGACATTTTAAAAGCACGTATCTACACAAATATGTTAGGAACAAGCATTTCAATATCATTTTATATTCCCTCGTGTTCAGTTATTTTGTACACCCATCTAAAGACATAACACCTTTATGTAGTGGTCTTTTGCTGCTTTGTTAAAAAAATAGAGGAACGTAAATTTTCCCGTGCTTAGTTTTAAAATGAATTTTTAAAACTTTTCCAACGATTTGCAAGGGCTACTTTCTTCAACTTTCAATTTTATCGTTTAAGGGCCTACTGATTCGCCTCCAAAAATGCGAGATAATTCCCAGTTAATAAATCATTAAAAAAACCAGTATTCCGATCTAGGCGAAAGATTGCTTCCGTGCGAAATTTCTCGCATGTGTGTACACATCATGGGGCGATTCTGCTACAGTTACTCGTGCAGAATGTTTCGCAGTTTTTATTACACGACCTTCTCATCTTCACTCACATCTGCCTTTTTGCTCTACTTAGTGGCATTTATGGTCTACGACGCCATAAAAAAAATATCGTGTATTATTGGCTCAACTGCAAAAATAATAGTTGCGATGAGCTTAGAAGAAGGGGTACGGTAGTGGAGGAGCCAGACGAGCTGATCACGGACACTCTTGAAATATCTACGTGCAAGTAGGACACGGTAAGCACTGCTCTGGGAGCTAGCACTAGAGCGAATCTGCCGAGTATTCTCGAGATAATTAGCAACCGAGATTATGCTGCTGTTGTACCACAAGAGGGGCATGGTAATTAATTGGGTAGAGCGCTGAGACACTGAATGGAGGGTCCGGTTTCGAATCTGACTGATACTTCTGGAAACCCTCAGCTTCACCTAAATTTTGTATTTTTTTCGGATACCAGATCTTCGTAGGAAACCACAGGCGGCAAAGGGAACGGAACTGCCTCCCTTTCTACATTGATGTGAATTCCACACGCTGTACAGAGCTTTCTACAGTGTTGAGCTCTCACCTTCACTATTAAACCAACCTAAGGGTAGATTACTTTGGTCGCTATATACAGGTATCTACAACTATCGTATGAATTACAATATTAATTATATAGTATACCTAATTTTAAACAGTGAAATATCAGTGAAACCTACATATTATTCAAAGGAGATTTTACGAGCGTGTAAGCCTTATCTTCTCTGATTATTTCGCGCGCTAGATCACTGCCGAGTTTGAAGAATTTTCGTTGAAGTAGCTGTAACGATAAAAATGATAATATGTGAGCTCTGCCCACACAAATCAAACCAACCTTCGGGTTGATTACTGCGGTCGTTTAAAGTTATGATGGATACGTGAAATCAACGATGACCACTCCGCAGCGTTTGACGGCTTGCTCTAATCACATGCCATATTTTATTATAGCTTTATGCCCGCTATGTATTTTATTTTGTCGGAAATGAAGTGAAAATTCGCACCCGTAAAAATGTTTACACAACTTTTTTTTAACGTCCTTTACGCTTGTACATTTTTTTTCTCAATCTACATTATTTTTCGAACAATTTCCTTGAAATCGCTCTTCCATAAAAGCATATTTAAAGAGCATAAAAGAGTATTTATGAGCTGATTTCCGGCAAAAAGGGCTGTTAAATCAACAGAAAAAGTATCGCGGAGTGGAAATCAGAAAGACGAGCAGATGCAAAAGGAAATATGTATTACTAAGCAACTAATTTCGAAACTCATCCACTACCACACTACTTGTCGGAAGCGGTAAGCTCGAGGCACGTAGCAAGGCGATATCCATCATGAAAGACAGAAAACATAGACCGCATGGAGGAGAGATGAAAGTAGGACATTTGCACGCACAAGGGGTTTCCAGCACCTTAACTGGAAAGCATGTCTACTTGACGCGACTTTTCCGTCAATATCGATGAGTCACAATTGCACAAAAATAGAGTTATCTTGCCTTCACTCTTCACCATCTTAATTATCTCGCAAGAAAAATTTTTCACTTTCCAAAGAGGGTTAATCGAATTTTCACTATGTGAGCGTACGTATATATTTTGTCTTAGTTCGGCTCTTATTTCGTACTCCATTATAAAATTCAATCCTTACAACCATTCCTTCCACAAACATTTACATTTCCTGCATACAACAAGCACAAAAAGTGGAACGCTTTTTACTTATGAGCATTTACTTTCCTTTAACACTTTTATACGCTTTCACATATCGTTCGTATTTCTGAATTGGCTAAGTTTTCCAAGTGAACTGATGAAAGGTCACTTGATAATTGCGAAATAAATCGTCGGTGACACACTGGTGGGTAGATAGTAGTAAGAAGAACTCCCTCTCGTAATTTTCCTGGTGTGTCTATAGAACCCTTGCACATTTTCTTTTAACTATCGCTTATTCATTTTCAGAGCGACCAAATGTATAGTACGGGAGCTGGTGGTATGCTGTTACCACCATATTTACACGCATAAAAAATGTAAACATTTAATGAGTGCCTTGCCAATAACCGGGAAATATGATCCTCATAGGGCATTTCGTTGTCTTTCCCCCCGAGGGGGGATGAAAAATTTGCGAATCGGAGATATTTTTTTGCGTCTTAAACTTGGCCGAGTAGTCAATGGGGATGTCAAGACCCCGTTTTGACCATTTTAAGACGATAATGGTGTGCCGATTCCGGAAACCGGGCCCGCAAAGAAACAAAAAATTTGCGAATCGGGCACATTTTTCGGATCTCGTAATTCGCGAATCGCGATCTTTTTGAGAATTAGCGGGCCCGATTCCCGGAAGCGGCACACCATTATCGTCTTAAAATGGTCAAAACGGGGTCTTGTCATCCCCATTGACTACTCGTCCAAGTTTAAAACGCAAAAAAAATATCTCCGATTCGCAAATTTTTCATTCCCACCCCCCTTCCGTGGGGAAATACAACTGGTAACTTGTGAGACTTGCCTCTTTTGTACTCTGCTAGGTATCCTCGTTAAACGTGAGCAAATCTTACAAATGTAAATATCAGGTTCACAGCATACCACCAGCTCCCGTACTAGCATCTTTGCCTGTGTACATGAGTTTCCCAATTTGTAAATGTATCAAATTGACCTTTTCGAGGAAACCATACACCCTCTTTGTTTTTGCAATTAGGCTATACATTTTAGCACATCTCAACATGGTTTCCCTCGACACCACTGGGGTCAATTTCCGAGGGTCCAAGGAGCAGTGAGCATAGTGGTCAGAGATTTAGTCTAATGACTAGGGGATTTACGCTATCAAATTGGACCTAGCCCACAGGATATCCCTAAATAATTCAAAGCTGTGAGATTTGATGTCGAACCCCATGTGGTACACAGAAAGGCACAGGCCCCATCCTGGAGAGTGTTCGTATTCACAGGCCGTAGGGATTAACAAGATACAACTAATGTCAAACATACAAAATAATCCAAGAACTTAAAGTTGTAGATTTGGTTATTGCAGCGAAGCTTGGCCTGACCTCGCAAATTTCTTTCTTCTTAAGTCTGGGTCTGAGGCTTCCTTCGAATGGAGGATCACATCTTGAAGGATGCTCGATTTCTTTTAGCAGCGACTGGACGTAAATTTATCCAAAAGCATCAACTTTCCGTAGTTATAAATACAGCATCGACTATATTGTTTTACGACCATATTCTGATATTTGTTGATGGACTATATTGATCGACTATATTGTTTTACGACCACATACTGATATTTGTAATGTCATAATTGATGCTTTTCTCATGGTAGGTACTTAATACGCTCGCGAAATTACGGGTGTGGCATACAACGGAGTGCTTTTATTGAATAAAAGTAGCGAAAGATAAAGAGTGAGTGAATTTATGGGCAACAAACCAGAATTTCGTTAAAAGTTTTTTTTTTTACAAATCCTTTAATCGAGCTGTAGACTACTCCACACGAGGCCGTAACGCAAATCCATCCTGCATTTCTGATTAGTCCAGACATCGTTCTACGGGTACGGTTGAGGTGGTGTATTCCAACGAATTTAAATATTTGTGCATTGGCAGGAAATTAGAAAATGGTAATGCCTCCAAAATGAGTAAATGTTGTTTTGTCACCTGATGACTAATTTACTAAAAAATAAAAATTTTCGATAAAACTTAATTTCATTAAAAAAATCAATTTACAACAATTTTACTCACGTTCCTTCTCTAAATGAAGTATTTTTAATATTCCTTACACTTTAATTGAACTTCATCGGCTATTGTGTCAGACGGAGTGTCAAATTGTTTGAAGAGTTAAGGCAGAGCATGATCGAAAAAAGTTTTGGATACACACACAGCGTTGAAAGATCCCATAGGAAAGGAGGTGACTAGGAGGCGAGGTTACAAACGATATATATGCCATTGTGATATTTGACAATTATTTACTCCGTTAAGAATTAATGTGGCTATAATGGAACAAACCTAATACATATTTGGATTCGATCAAAGATTGAACTACGAGTACATTTCTCTCGACCTTGTTATCAACTCCGGTAAATACCCGAGCTGTGGCGAAATAACATTCATGTTTAGAGTAAATTGGCACCACATTATTATTATTACGGAAATCATTAACTGTATATCGTCAACAAAACACTGTTTATGGAATGCAAAATCTCCCAATCGTTAACATTTACAACAATTTCTACAACTAAAGGTTTGTAAACGTACATCGCATCATTTTTAAACAAAATAAGCCCAGCAGCGTATTTTATAACTGATATACAGTTTAATTACCATGAAATATTTAATCAAGGCTAATGCAAGTAGAAATTCAACATGTATAGGCTTCAGGAGTTTCAGCAGCCAGTGAAGTCTGCATGAATCGTGTGTTTACATTGCTCAAACTACACGCGATGTCAGCGGTCTGAAGATTTGGGGGGAAGAGGAAGATCCAGATGACCCTCGATTATCATAAAATCGTAAGAAAAGGAAGGGACCCGTCCAGCGGATTATATCATGTCACCCCCGAACATTTCCGTCACGTGAAAGGAGGTGACGGATTTGTTCGCCTCGAGGAAATTGTTGGACCAGTCAAACTGGAGGTCGCCGTTGAACCGGCATACGAAACAGTGACCTTCGAAATAACCAAAAAATGCCGTAAGCCACTGAATTGCTCAATTAACACCTGCTTTGATCCGAGTAAAGCCTCATAGATAAGTAAGAAAATCCTTAAATTCCCCCCCTTGATTGAAAATTTCATTTTTCGGTTCGACTTTGAACTTTCATCATGATGCTACTATTGCTTATTGAATAATAAAATTTTCCCTAATTACCTCACTGCTTTTGGAAAGCACAAAACCCTTTAAGGAATACCGAGCACACGATTATTCATAATTCATCTGCATCGAATTAGTATCGGCTTTAACGAATCGTTCCTCAACATCCTTACTAAATGTCCCTGTCATCAATTCACTCCCTGATCTGATATTTCGAATTCACGGGCTGAAAAGAATGCTTTTAACGCCAGGGAAAACAAATTCTCGTAAGAATGTAAAAGAGTTAATCCATATACATGTCCTTTCCAGAACCCATACCAGAACGTGACGTGGAGGTAGAGCAGGGATCCTTAATGGAAATTATATACAAGAACATTATTTATGAACTTTTGATGTTATTTCTGAACTTTTGCCAATAATGGCAGATGGAGCTTAAGGCAATAAAAGGCGTTACCATCTCACTGATTACAAGCTAAGAATCGAAAGGACTTCTTAACAAAGTTTTGTAAAGTATAAATTAACCAACGATTTATGGTGGATACTAACTTCAACGGTAAATATTCGAATTCGATTGATAACTCAATATTAATTTTTCGGGCGCCCACCAACTTTTCTGGTGAATGCAAAGGTTCAGCCGTGATTGACGACCGTCATCTATATTCGGTCACTCATCGTGTATCTAGTCCCCCAAAACCTATAACCACTGATTTCCAACAAGCTCTCAAAAAATACTCTTCTTCAGAGAAAACATTAGTTGAATGTGCAGTCTGTCATTCATTTGACCATACGGGACCAAAAATAGTACCAATTCCTTTAATCTTTAATTATACACGTCTATATATTACAAACCCTGAAGTAGATCTCGACTATGGAACCGTGCACGCAATCTTGCACATCGAAACGCCAAATATTTTACCCCAGAAAGGATATTTTCAACGGGATACGGACGAGAATACGAACATATTCCGTAGCCACGTATCAATAGACATCATTCCCGAACGTAAGAAAATCGAAAATCCTGAGGCGACTCGTTGGTGCGCCATGTTTCATCCGAAACAGCGACATCAGAAAAGATTTGAACATCCCTCCTGTCCTCAATTTTCTGAGAGAACAGGCAGACAACAGCCTTAGTCAACACCGGACACTCGCTCCTCGATGGTCTCTGGGACTATGATCCCTATGTCCGCACAAATCACAGAGGACCCAAAGTAGATCTAACTCTGCAAAACTTACCTACACCGAAAGAATCAAACCTTTACAAGAAACATGCTGTAAACAGCTTATGGCTGGAAGCAGATTCTCATAAAAGCCGTAAAAGGCTTAGAAACACTCTTCTGTTCATTCCCGAACGTCTATTCTTCACATCTGTTTCACTCGTGACACGACCGGAACTAAACGGGGCCCGAACAACAACAAGACGAGGCCGAACGCTAAGTGAAAGTCGATCGAGGCAAACGACCGATCCCTCGAAAGAGAGTCGACCCAGTCTCATTGTCGGGACAAAAAAAAACAGTACATGTATTAGGGGTGGGTGAAAACGGCAGCAAACTGGCGATTTCGCATCAATCGGACGCCGGTGAAAACTCCTCCCGATCGCCCACTTGGGCGAATCCCTCGAAGTCGACCATGACGGACGGGAGATGCCCGACTAGGTGAAATAGCAACCAAGGGAGTGGCGGGAGGGTGGAGGAGAGAGGAGCGGAACGGGACCCTCCCAACTCTTCGTGAACGCGCAACAACTCGGCCGCCTCCCGCTACGGTTCGATTGGCAGAACAGTCAACAAGCGGTGGATGTTTCTCGTTTGTTTCTTTTCATTTTTTTTTCGTCGTCCCAACGCCTCCCCTAATCGCCCACCGGACGCCAAAATAAGTTCTGAGAGTTGGCCGGTTCTCTCTCCCTCTCCTTTTCTCATCACCCTCCCTCCCCGCGCCATTCCAGCCGGAGAAAAGCGGCCGGACCACTTTTGCTTTCCCATGACCCCACCCCCTTCCCCTTAAACGGCACCCGTCCGCTTTTCAGCAACAGAAAACAGACCAAGAAGCGGGTCCAGCGCGCGAGAGTTTCATCGAAAGGGCCTCCTGCTATGAATGGAGAAAGGAACAGATTATCACTGATTGAAACCCTCAAATGTGTGGGTTGAATGATGTGCTCTGCCTGAATCGGTCGGAACAATGGGCTAACAATTCGCACACTGACCACGGACGTCAGGCCACTCGGATTAGATGCCAAGGACAATCCTATCCACGCCGATGATCTACAATTGTTCGTTTTCTATGAGAGAATTGTCGGAGCCATTTGAGCCTCCTCCCTCATCCCATTAGAAGTACTAAGCGCTTTCCTTGAAGGTGGCGCTTCTACGACAGGTTTGCCGTCATTGCTTTATAAGACATCACAAGGTTGTGCGTATAACGCGACGGAAGTTCAAGGACGCTTATAAAAAAATATCAGCACCGCTTAGAGCAGATTTGAAAGAAAGAAAAATGAAATCAATTATTACTTATGTCAATACGACTTCTTGTTTTCACACACACACACACACACACACACACACACACATATATATATATATATATATATATATATATATATATATATATATATATATATATATATATATATATATATATATATATATAAATTCACTGATAGTCATAACAAACACAGAAACCAAAACACAAAAGAGGAAAAACTCACTGGTTCTCGAATTTTCGGTGGTCCAACCACCTTTCTCAAGAGGAATTAGGAACAGAACTAGAGAGTTCTGTTCCTAATTCCTCTTGAGAAAGGTGGTTGGACCACCGAAAATTCGAGAACCAGTGAGTTTTTCCTCTTTTGTGTTTTGGTTTCTGTGTTTGTTATGACTATCAGTGAATTTACATTACACGTTTGTGGGTTTTCCAAAAAAGTGTATATATATATATATATATATATATAGATGATGTGGAAGCACTCACGAGAGCAATATAACATTTGGACGGCACAATAGAACACAGAATAAAATAGATAACACGTAAAAGGACACTCACATTGTAGATTTTTTAAGCTTTCGGCCAACTCCGAGGCCTTCTTCAGGTCAGACATATATATGCATATACTATAAACAAACTTGGTCAGCAACAAACAATATAAGAACACACAAAAAGAACACTCACACGTTATTCCTAAATTACTTCGACGGAATTTAGCTCCGTCTTCCTCGGAAGAAACAGTTTTATTTGTGCTTATATTGCTTGTTGCTGTCCAAGTTTGTTTATTCAACACTTCCGTGTTACTTCGACCAAATCAACTATATAAAATAAAAATAAAAAAATATTGCTTGATAATACCAAACATACAACACCCTCAAAAGAAAGAAAGAGATTTTCGAGGTCGGTTTTTTATAATGTTCTTTGTGATGAAAGGACTTCCGAAGGACGTTATGGTAACGGGGGAGATAGAGGAAGATCAGAGGTATTTTGAACTTCATCCGATAGTTATGAAGTGTGAAGAACTGAAGGAGGACGCAATTCAGAGAAATAGCAAGTAACGTAATATACAGGGGTTCTTGATATCCACGATGACGCGCCATAGTCGTCGGATAACGCCCTATAAACACTTGATATGCTACGTTACACACTACTGTACCATATCCTCACCTATTAAACCGATGGGTGATAACTGTGGTTTGGGTGGAATTTACCCACACAATACGTTAAAGTGTGGTCCTTTCTTGATTATCAAAGTAATGAGAAAGATGTACTTCCCGTACGTTACTTATTAATAGTCATTTTTTTTAGAGTCTATTAGCTACCTTTCAATAAGTCAATAACTGAGGAACTTGCAAATACTGATGGACGTGGAACACGCTAGAAGATTAAGGAAGATGAACGGTGCCCAACTGATCTAACTGATCCAACAGAATAATAATTGCGAAAGTTTACTGCCTTTAAGGTTGCGATCGTTTGCCGACTATATTTATTACAAAAATGAAACACAGTAACATCTCATGCGTTTGAATTGAGGCTAAATCTTGCGCTACTCAATATTTTTTTAATCACTTCAGGTTGTGCGCACGACAAAAATATAAATTTTCATCTCTTGCGGTTTCACCTGAAGATAAATGAGAACACTACCCACACAAAACGTGTGCAACAAGTATTATGGGGAGTTCCAACGCATTTTTAAGAGCTAGGTTTACCGATTCCGCCTAACCTGACTGTTTTCATCCTCCCGCTTTCCCTCCGGGAGTGGTGAGATCGAATGTCAACGATTATATAACCCTGGTGACCTCTTGCGACCTTATACCTCTCCCTTCTGCCATCATTGCCTTCGGAGTGTCATCACGTCGCTCACCGAGAAAAGCAATACCGACATAAGTAATTCTAAGGAAACTCTCATGACGAGGGTGATTTTTTTTCCGACAAGCCTTAAGAAGGCCCTTCTTCTCGGAAAGGAGAGATGATGTTCGTTAAACATCAGCTTGATGTTAGTTAGTTAGTGTAGACGGAGATTGTTCTTTTAATGATTCTTTTCTTATAAACATTTTAATTGCCGGATCTTCTTTTTAAAGTTTCATGAGGCAAATTATCATTGTCATTTCTTCTGCTTGGTGCAATATTTTTTTCACAGTAATGGTCAACAATCTATATTAATATCTGTTCTCAAAGGTAGCTAGATATTAGGAATTGAAACCGTGAAACGTCGCAAGGAGCGACCTTGTGTGTTATCATAACATCGAAATATACCCCCAATTTTATTGGGATCTCACCCCAAAAGTTCAGCGTCCCCTCGCTTATTTTCATCGTTGGAACGAAAGCTGTTAGCAAATGAAAAAATAATCAACGGTCATCCACTGATTGTCATTGGTAGAACCTGGTTTTAATCTTGGAGATGATACCTTAAAATAATTTTTATGAAGATTAAAACCAACCCACCGTTTGTTCTAAGTAGCATCATTAATTCTGTCAGGAACTGGACTTTAAAATATCACCTCCGAATGAAAAGAATCTCAAAGATATCTATCGTGGTGGAACGTAAAAGCGTTATGTGAATTTATTAGTTTAAGCATAATGAATTGAATAACATTACTGAATGTGTTCGAGTCCGTATTCAATAATTACTACGATTAGAAATTTTTATTCCAATCAAAACTCAATTTTAGTTATTATTATGAATGCTATTAAAACTTAAATTTTGTATTCCTGACAAGTAATGACAAAAGAGATTCCTGGTGATGTACTCGAAAGAACAAGATTGTCTAACATCGACCTTATCAACCGAAATAGCAACAACGTCTCCATAAACAGTTTACAATTCATCTATAGTTAAGGATGCTGCATAGACACTCGTACATCAGGCAGAGATTCTGGCTTCCTTACCTTATGACGAGGATCACATCCGACGCTACAACATATTCCAATGAAAAAGTCAATTACCCTTTAAAGGTCATTACTATAATTTTACCGTGCATAAAATAACGTGAGCATGTCATGCTGGTTTGAATTTCGAGTTTTTGTCCCTCAAGTGGGCAACAAATCAGCGTCTTGAGGGATGAAAACATTCGTGACGAAAGATTACGATCCCGCGAGAGATAAAAAAGATGCACGGAGAAGATCGGGCGAAAGAAGAACTTTTAACTGCCGTCAATAAAACAGTTTCGGTAGGGATGAATTGCAAACTTTCGTTGGATAAGTACACTTTACAACTCTGTGCTCTTTTATAAATTGTTGAAGCATAAAATAAAAGAGAAAAGTTCAGTGGCAAGCAAACGACTCGTGCTCACGGCTCAGATTGTCTTCGAGTGCTCGCATTTATTTCAATCTGGGGTACGGAGAAAGCAAAATAAGGGAACGCAAAAAATGTGCACACCTGATCGGCAAATCTTTCTTCCACCTACGTCACGCATATCACTGGGCTCTATCGATGTGCTTTCTTTTAAATAAGAAAAATCTCCCAAACATATCTAATTTATATTCTCAGAATCATGGATGATTTCTTGACCGTCGAAACATCGATATTCGCGAGTGAACTTTCTGTTTTTCTGTGTGTCGTCGATATGGACCGTATTGCAATATCTATTTATATATATAAAAATATATATATATATATTATTAGGTAATCTACCGGTTAAGGTAGGTTTTTGGATGGACACAACTATCAAATAAACATTTTGTGACTCCCCACCTAGCAAACTAATCTATATCAGGTCCCTCTTCATCTCGGTGTACTTATTTCCTCCCTTCATCCCGTCCAACATCCCTATCCTGTTCCTGCCATTTCTTCGCTTGCCCAACATTCTCCCCTCTATTACCTTCTTCAACATTCCACTACCGCTCAATACGCCTTTCATCCATTTTTCCTGCCTCCATACGATTTCTCTCAACAAACCCCTCTCCTCACCCACCATCTCCAGTACTTCCTCATTTCTTTTCCTTTCGGTCCATTTACCTTCTCCATCCTTCTCCACACCCACATTTCAAAAGCCTCCAATCTACGTCTATCCTCCTGCTTCAGTGACCACGTTTCCGCACCGTACATAGCTACGCTCCATATCAGAGTTTTTACGAGTCTTGTCTTAACATCCCTACTCAGCGTCCCCGTCATCAACTCCGTCCTCCTTGAGAAAGCCTCCTTGCCTAGCGCAATTCTTCTCCTTACGTCCCTACTACTTTGGCCGTATTGGTCCAAAACACTTCCGAGGTATGTAAACTGCTCTACCTGCTCTATTTTTTCCCCGCCTATTTTAATATTTAGCTTAGCCTTTTTCTTTCTGGAAAATCGCATAACCTCTGTTTTATTAATATTGATTCTCATCCCATATTTATCGCACTGAACCTCCAATTCACTCAACAATGCTTGCAACCCCTTGGCTGACTGAGCAACTAATGCTTGGTCATCAGTAAACCTAACAGATTTTACTAATTCCCCTCCGACTTCCATTCCCACCTCCAATTCTTCCCATGCCTCTTTAATCATTTCTTCCACATATACGTTGAACAGCACCGGTGACAGTGGACAACCCTGCCTTACACCTCTTCCTAACACTGCCCATCCGGACTCTCCGTTCCCCACTCGCACCTGAGCAGTCTGAGACATGTACAGGTTGCGGATCAGTCTCCTGTCCCTCCAATCCATTCCTATTTTCTGCAATACACGCATTAATTTTTTCCAATTCACTCTATCAAACGCTTTTTCGAAATCTACAAAACAGGCAAAAACGTCCTGGTTGTATTCTACTATATATTCCTCTCAATTAGTGATCTCATTACTGCAATGGCATCACGCGTACCTCTTCCCTTCCTAAACCCAAACTGATCATCCCCTAAGTAATCATTTGCCTTACTCTCTATCCTTTTGTTGATGATCCTGAGAATAACTTTAGCTGCGTGGGATATCAAACTTATTGTTCTGTGATCCTCACATGATGTAGCCTTTGCCTTTTTTGGAATAGGAACTAACACCGATCTCACAAAATCTTCCGGCCAGATTCCTTCCTTATAGATACTACCAATCAGTCCATATAGAGTCTTCTTCCCACATTATCCTAAACATTTCAACAGTTCCACAGGAATGTTGTCTACCCCCACGGCCTTATTTGCTTTCATCTCCTTTATTGCCCTTTGTATTTCATCGTCGAGGATGCCTGGACCTAAGCTATCTTCTTCTACGTCATGTTCCTTTTCTTTGTCTAACCTTGTCGGCCTAAGTTCTCTACCGTACAGTGTTTCTATATATTCCTTCCATCTCTCTTGGATTTTTCCTGGTTCAACTATCATCTTACCCCATTTATCTTTAACTGTTAGCACAGATCTTGCCTTCTTACTTCCCGATAATAACTTAACCTTGCTGTATAGAGCACCAATTTCACCCTTCGTCTGCCAACTTTCCATATCCTCGCATTGCTTTTTCCACCATTCTTCTTTCGCTTTATTTGTGGCCCTTCTCAATTTATTGTTTAACTCTTTGTACTTCATTTTTCCTAACTATGTGTTTACATTCTTCCATCTTCTTCTCTCCTCCATCTTTGCAATCATCTCATCCGTTGCCCATGGTTTCCTTATCCTTTTCCCGTTACCAGTTCCAATAGTGTCTTCAGCTTTCGATATCACTTTCTTGATACATTCCCAATTTTCTTCGATAGTACCCAGCTCTTTACCGTCATCCATGATTTCCTCTACAGCCTGCTGAGTCTCCTTCCTTTTTAATCCATTTAATGCTTCTACATTCCATTTCCACACCCGCCGCCCGTGCGGCGGGTGTCTTTTTGAAACGGACGCTACATTTCATTGCAACTAAATTGTGGTCAGAGTCTGCATCCACTCCTACGGGATATATATATAGGAATATATATATATATTTATGAGAAATCCTATGGAGGCAGGAAAAATGGATGAAGGGCGTATTGAGCGGTAGTGGAATGTTGAAGAGGGTAATAGACGGAAGAATGTTGGGCAAGCGAGGTAAGGGTAGGAACAGGATAGGGATGTTGGACGGGATGAAGGGAGGAAAGAAGTACACCGAGATGAAGAGGGACCTGATATAGATTAGTTTGCTAGGTGGGGAGTCACAAAATGTTTATTTGATAGTTGGGTCCATCCAAAAACCTACCTTAACCGGTAGATTACCTTAAAAAAAATATATATATATATAGGAACTTAAATACACATGCAGAGACTCTGCGTTTATGGCATATTTTAATTCATTATTTTAATAGCACATGAGTGTTTTAATTTTTTGTCCCCTGCCAATATTTACAATATCACGCGGACATTACCCAGAAGACAGCATAGGCAACCATTCGGAAAGAATCAGTTCTCCATAGATGCGAGCCGCGGAAGGTAGAGGCTCAGGAATGGGAAATTGAAGACTTTCGAATAACACCTGCAAATGAACCCTGGATATCGTCCCATCGGCGTGAGACAGAGCACAAATAATGTTCACAGGCGAAAAGAGAAGGAAATGAGGGCAAGGGAAAAAACTCTTAGGGGAACATTTAATCGTATGAGACCGGGAAATAGAAATGCGATCCGCGAGATCCCGAGATTCCTTAACATTCAAATCAAGAACGTTTAATCCATTTGCATTTCTATCCCGGGGAAAAAATGCAAATGGGTCACAACACACCGCATTGGTTCCTAAACGTACGTATTCCAGCATAAGCTCGTAATTTCTTTCCCGACTGGCCAGTTCTAGCAAGGCGCAAACGGAGTATAGAGCATTCGGAGCTAAATGAGAGTTTTGAAGAAACATTTCAAAAGATATGAATATTGATATCCTTTGAAAAGAAAGCTAAGACAAAAGGTTCGTTAGAAGACATTCACTAATGAATCTACCCAAGAATTGTCGGTCCTAAAGTATTCACCATTAAAAAAAACAATGAAGGGAAGAACGAATAATTATTCCACTGTCGAACAAATGAAACAGAAATACATTAGTGTGGTATCCATAGATAATTTTAAAAAAAACTTGAAATTCTTAAGATGAGATACTTAAATCCATTATCAGGCGGATTACATATGCATAATAACAAAGATATGTTCCTGGAAAACGCATTAAAATCATACTTCCATTCGGATTGGCAGAGACTGATTCGAATAAAAAGGGGATCGGGATGGTGCGGTGGCTAACGTACAGGCTTCCCACCGAGAGGGCCCGGGTTCGAATCCTGGAGACAACAAATATTGTTCAGTAGTATCCCGATCCCTACTTGAGGTGCTTTGTGGAGAGCACTTTAAGTGACTACGACGTCCGTTGGATGGGACGTTAAACTGCGGACCCCTTGGTGCCTTTCGCAAAAGAGTAGGCTAACACCGACCCCGGGTTTCTCTCCACCCTTCCCTTCCCATCCACCCCTAATGGCGCAAATGACCTTAGCTGTCGGTCACCTCCCATAAAAACTACCACTCGAATAAGAAAGTGCATTCGATCAAACTGGTTTCTCCACTGATGGGTCTCGAAAGCCCAGAGATGACCAGAATGGACTTTAGATATTTTGACAAATATTTATTGATTGCCGGAAATTTATTATTGCCTGAGGAAAGGAAAGAAGCAAACCGGTAAGAGAAGCACTTTAAAAACAGATTTCAGGGACCGGTGAAGCTATGGGGAGCTGATAATAAACGCCGGTCAAGAGATTCCATTTTCTGGCTCATTTGCAAATATTTACGCATAGATGAATCAACAACAACAAATCACATATTGATACTCCAGAAATTACCATACATATTCATCATACGATTGTGTACAACTAATAGTCGACTTTAATTCTCCAGAACAGAGCATTTAACTATTACAATCATCACCAATAAAGTCATATTTTTGTAAGATATTAAACTCGCGCCGGCTATTTTATCATGTACAGTGAAAAGCATGAATGTATGAATTAATTTACATTGACCATAGCCGATTGTGGAGGGTTTTTGTGGATACCTGAGATACGGGGAAAGTTATCGGTTTCGATCCATCTCATTATCGCCAAGTAAAACACAACCCAAAGGCCTTAATCCGAATTCCCGTTAGGCTCCAATAAGAGAGCTCCTCTCATCTGATAAACACAATGGTACTTAATTCCGCGACTGAATCAACTGCGCGAGAGAATTATAACCGTTAAAAACTTCATGAAACATAAAAAAGTTTTGAAAGCAGGCCATAACGAAAATGGATCCTCCCACGACTGGATCCTCCTCCACAGTCGCTCACCTGTTTAATTGCACAAACAAACTCGAAAGTTTTATTACGCTTTAAGTATCTCGCACTTTCGCCTACGCCAGTTTTTAACGCTTGGAAAAAATCTCCCTAATGACTTTCACGCGTAAGCGAGACTCTTCAAGAAACAAAATGAACGACCAGTGAAGAAAGTATCGCGAAACAAGTCATGTACTTCACATGAATCAGAAATTCATCGTGCGAACGTTTCAACCCAAACCGTATATTAAAGGGAGAGGATAGTTTTCTACATATATCGATTTATGTGCTTAACTCTTGGTTAAATTTTGGAAAGTACTTCGAAAAAGGATTTTTAATGCAAGTGATAATACTTGTATAAAAATTAATTGAGGTTTAAGAACGAACGAACACCTTCTTTTCGGTACACCTTTCTTGTTTCGGTACACCACTTGTTTCTTCTGCTCAGGGAACGCGTTCGTCCGCTTTGATGTGACACATAAAGACTGCTGTACACTTGTATGCATAGAATGGAAGTATCTCTGAAATTGAGCAAACTTATGAATCAAAGCAAAAAATGACCTAAGAAAGGAAACTCGTTTGGTTTTGGATAAACACAGATTGAACACGTCTACATTTTTATCCTTCCCTAACAAGATACAATCTGACTCCGTTCACTATCATAAACTGTCCTTCAATGTCCCATACTTTCTACCCCCCTTCATTCCGTCCAGCATGCCTATCCTTTTCCACCCCCTACTCCAATTTCATAATATACCTCTAACATACTTTAGCATTCCAATCCCAAAATGCTCTGTATCCATCCTTTCTGCCATCATTAGACCTCCCTTAATAACCCTCTCTCATACCCCAGTCACTATTTTTCTTTCCCACCCTACTCTACACCAACATCTCAAAAACCAACACCCTACCCCTATCATCTAGCTTCAACGACCATGTATCCGCGCCGCACAAAATCATGCTCGATATCAATCAATTTGATTAGTCTTTCATGAACGTCCTTACTCGGGATTACTATGATCACTCCCTCCTTCATAAGAAAGCTTCTTTGCTTAGCACAATTCTTGTGCCCCTATTTTGACCATCTAGGTTCAAAACGCTGCCAAGATAGGTAAACTGCTCAAAATAAATGACCTCCTATTGCTCATAGGCAAATGGAGTCCGTATAGGCAATAGGCAAAACAGCAGTCCGTATGTTTAGTTTATTCTTCACGAGTACATCAGAAACTGTATTTTGTTTACATTTATCTTCATCCCATACATATTACACCTATTCTCTTGTTCTCTTAGAAATGATAATAACCCCTTGGCTGAATGGCAAGAGAACTATATATTATGTGGAAAAGGAAGAAAACTTGCAATTCCCCTTTAGTGATGGGTAATAACGTTATTCCAAATTTATGCAAAATCTTTCCAATTGTATGCCTTGTAATAATTTTCCTCCTCCTAGTCTTAGTTTCTCAATGAGCCGTTTCCTGTCGGCTTCACCCATCATTGTAACCTCTGTTATAGCATAGTTTACTCTAAATCTTAAGTTTCTCATCTCGCACAAACAACACGCACACGGATGTGAGATTTTTTGGAATGTCATGGTTTTATCTTGTATGTAAAATAACCGGTTGGGGTGGGTTCTCGCTCACCGGGACGGTGTATGTGTGCCCGTATGGGCCGACAATGAACGCTGAACGATGTAATTTATTTATTTAGCCTTGGTCCGAAAACAGCACTTTTGGCCTTTACATCGAACCATTATTAACATTGATCACAATGGAGACGATAACAAACATCCAAGCCCTAGGTAGAGGAAAACCCACCCAACGCGGGAATCGAACCCGCGACCCTTGGATTGGCAGACGATGACGTTACCCCGCCGCCACCGAGGCCGGCGATTGAAACTGAGATAAAGCCACAGAATAGCTACACGAAAGCTGTACGTGAGATGTTGACAGGAATATTTTGCATCCGCATCCTTCACAACTGTTTAATGCTAGGGAGTTTTGATTGAGCCAAAAAAAAATCTGCCGGGGGAGAAAATTTTAAGGAAGTCTGACAATGTCCGTCATCGCTAACTCAATCGTGTGAACGGTGCCGATAGAGGAGTCACAATGGAGCAGAGTAACACGCCAGAGCTGGAAATGCGGCCAACGCTGGGGTACAGATCATACAGACCTCCGCGGCGCCGTCTCTTCCGGCACTTCTTGCAAACGGAAATTTCCACCCACATTTCCCTCGATTTAACGATACAATTATTAAGCGTTTCCATCTTTCGCGAGTCTGTTTGGGGTTAAGGAGGCAAGCGAACGAGGAAGGGTAACGCGCAGCTCTCGGGGTCCTACGGGAAATTACCGGAGAGGAAGCGATCGCAATCCACGGACCCAGGAACTGAATCGTCTCTCGTTCGGAAACAATTTCGGAAGCGAAAGAGCACAATGCCGGAGAGCGTGGGACCCACGGGCAGTCGGAGAGGGTGAGAACAATGGACCCTTATTAAAGGGCGGATGGGACGCCATTCAACACCCCTCCCCCTCCGGCGCGACCTCCTCTCCTCACCCCATCTCCGGCGCCGACGAACGCTCATCTCCGTGAACCCATGAGAAAGAGACGTCGGCCCATTTCCATCTGTCAGACTCTCCCACGAACCGAGTGGACGCTTCCTCATGCAATGCTGCCGTTAGCATCCGTTCTCCATTTGAAATATCCATTCCAAGCGTACAAAACACGGGAGAAACTCCCGATGGCATCCGGACGCGACCAAAATCGTGTCCCGCGAGAGAGCGAGTCTGTCGACCTGCCGCCTTCGACGGCAATCCTTTGATGACGAGCGGGAAAGAATGCCTGGAACAATGAAAAACACGGAAGAAGAATTCTTAGAGCGAAGCGATCTCTCCCAGCATCTGACTACGCTCAGACTATTTATGATAAGATTTTAAGAAGAAGATATCCACCAAAAATATTGGCACACATTTAAAAATTACGAAAAAGACAATTCATCGCGTTCAACGTAAGCATTCAAGGTTTATGAGTAGTTTTTAGGCCTAAGTAATTATTATATCGTAAATAACACAGCCAGACATGCCAACTTTCAAAAATGAAAAATCGGGAGATTTTTAGAAGTGTATCACGAAGTAATCACTTTTAATTACCACAATATTTGCATGGCACCTTAATCCCTTTATGACACTTTGCCAATTTTTAATGAATGTCACACTTTATTAACATGTTAAGCTAAGTACACAATTTGAAAAGTTCATCAAGAACGTAAGAAGGAAAAATCGGGAGTCTCCCGCTTAAATCGGGAGAGTTGGCATGTCTGCACAGCCATTAATGTGAAAACTCTTTGAGTTACAACGAGAATACCAAAGTCCCTGGGATTTAAAGAAGTCAAAAGAATCTATGTACAAAGTCCAAAGTTGTAATTTTTCAGTCTCGTGCAAGTGCCACCTCGTTTGCCGCACTGAATTATTTATAATATTGGCTATTCTTAAATATAACACTTAGATACATATACTTGTACATAATAAAATAAGATTCAAGATGTACAAAGGAATTTGCCGTCTAATGCTTTATTCTTGAATGTCATGGACTTAAAAATGGGACGGGACATAAAAAACGCTTGTAGAATTTGATAACAAACATTTAATTAGCATGATGAAAAAAATTACGTACACTAAGTAATAATTGATGAATATGACTTCACTTACCTCAAAATATTAAGAATATACCATGAGCTTTACACTAAATTCTCCGTAAAGGACATTGTTTTCAGGAACAAGCACTAGTAAAGACTCAGAAATGTTCCAAGTCGATCAGTGGCGAGTAGGTAGAGCCGTCGAAATAAGGCAATATTTTTCTAAAAGTTGTTATGAACAACTTAATAACTTGTTCATAACCAACATTTTCTAAATGTTGGTTATGAACTAGTGGAAGGACTTCGTGACATCGTCCACTAGACTAACATCAAAAGTGAAACGGGGGATTCGGAATAGGAAAAGAGAAGTCGGGGAACAATGGCAAGGATGAGGACGTCAAGATTAAGAGTGGCAGCGGAAAGTTAACAAGGATGAGGCGCCGACGTTATTTTATCGGAACTCCATCATAGTGAACATCTAGGAGAGAAAGGGAAGATTGCCGAGGAGATAAAACGAAACGAAAGGAGGAGAGGGTACCAGTAAGGAAAACTTCGTTTGAGGGACACGAAGTTTATATAAAATTCGACGTAAACCAGAATACGACTGATGCCACAGAACCCAAGTGAGCTTTTTCACATTTCAAAGCCATAATATATGGCTTCTCAAAAGGGAAATTTTTCTCAAGTATACTCCAGAAAAGTGAAACACCATCATTTCTAAAAGACATGTAGATTTTTCCCAAAATAATAAATTAATCATAATTAATTGAACTGAACTACAGGGTGGGCCAGATTGGACCCACTGATTTGACAGGTGAATTATAAAAAAATCTTTTTGAAACTAGTGACCCCATCATGCGCCACCCTGTTATGTAAATAAATTACTGATCGATTAACTTATCGAAATGAATGAATGGCAACACTGCGGTTACCACCACTGTCTGACATATAATGACTTAAGAATTGAAAATATATATAGTACCATCTTACATTAATTTGTAATCAATCGCTTGTCGTTAAAGTATTACTCTGTACCTGAAGATGACAACCGACGCTACTCAATGAACGATGTCATTAAAATAAATGACGCATAGAAGTTGAATTCAATGTACAGGGATTACGCAACGCCACCAAATTTGACTTAAAATAATATGACGTGGATTTGTACGTTTTTAATTCAGAAATTGAGCAACTGCAGCTTTTCCTTGTGGTCTCCTAATGCCATTCCCCATTTTTTTCTTTCCATGTTATTTTATTTAACTATATATGAAAGATCAAGTTAAAGATGTTGGTGGGGCACCCAATAACTCCTATATTATAGGTGAAATCAGTGCATGAATAGGACTGCAACAGACTCAATCTCGCCTGAATAAAGCCGAATTATTATTATGAATGAAAATAAGGAAGAGATGATTCCACATGCAAACCATCCTGATAGAGAGGAGAGAACTAAAACGCCCAAGTATAATTACTTGTGTAAGGAGGTAACACTGGATTGATTGTGTGAATTGGAGTATTGAATAAATATTCCTGTTTACAAGTATTTCTCTTCACATTTATCTTCTTCCACCGAGATAAAAGTCTGCTTTTTCTTAACCTTGTGCTTTTTACTTACTACCTTTCTACAATGGCTATTGATATGGATGCAAAATATTGGCCATTACTGGGATTTTTCTCTTTGATACTCTCAGGATTACCAGTGTTATGATTCCTTCCTACGGTATCATTATTCAAAATCGCACAGAATGTTCTAAAGGAGACCAAAGAACCCAGAGCGAAACCGAAATCTGTGAACATTTGTCAATGTGAAGACTACAATATCGAGTAGAGGCACAGGATACCGGAGGGAAAAAACGAAAAAATTAAAGAAGAAGAGAATTTTCATCGTATCAATACCTGAATTTTATCAACTTTCATGCGAAACCAATTTCTCAAATTAGAGGAAACGTTTTTACCGGTTGGCAATTAGAAAGAAGAAAATTTCGAAACGCTTGAGAACGAACACTGGAAGATGAAACAATTAAAAATGATGATTCCTATAGAGAGCATTTTTTTTCGTTTAATCGCTGTGACAGACAAACATTTTATCAGTTTTACTTAAGAGATAAATATCAGCCGAGGCACGAGCTGAGTCGACGAATGAATGATATCATTCAGCGAACAAACCGTGCATTAGCGAACGATGGTCGGGTACGCCAACCAATTAATGACGATTGCCCCTTCCAACGAAAAACATGGGCAGAGATTGGAAAGAACGGAAAATCACCCCAAAACCATTTTTCAACCTTGAACCCAAGGGTTACCAGAACTAAACTTTGCAAATGAAAACCTTACGAAATCAATTCGAAATTTTCTCATTTGAACCATCTCCTCGACCTCTCACTCTCGGTACAACAACTAGCAGTAAACCGCAAACCACATCAATCGTGTTTCACCGAGGGTACGAAAGGTCGTCCGCCAATAGAACCCCATTCCGCATCTTCACCATATGCTCTTCCGCGTTCGGACGGCGTGGATGACGAAAGCAAAACTTCACGGCTCCGGCGAGCAGACGGTGCGTATTTGGATGATGTCCAATTGTAAACGAAAGGAGTCACAACTTGGCCCATATTGCCTTCCGGAAGCACTCGGAATACACAGTCGTTAAGTAATTTCAATGTCAGGCGGAAGTTTAATTTTTTCAGGCTCCCGGGGGTACCGGGCTTCGAGAATCATGTAAAGATCACACAACAATGAATGAAAGCAGAAGATCTGTAAAGGAAAACTCCAAAAGTGATCCATTAAGACTCCAGCTCCTGATCTTTGTGTTCTACTGGAGCTACGAACAAGGTCATTACACTTCTTATAGGAGCTGCCCACAAGCTGCCAATTGAAAGAAAGGTACCCATCGCAAAACACCATTTGGCGCCCAACTTTATTACTTCTACAATAAACGCAATAAAATTTCATCAGAACAAGAGGGGCACAAACGGATAAAAGATTTCCAAGCCATGGTCATTTCCGACTTTTTATCGATATCCCCTTCGAATATGCCGTTCTTTTTCCTTATTTTCCGCTAAGGTTATGAAAACTAAGTGTGTTTGTCGGGTGGTTCAACCGTCATCGTTTCGCGAGTTACTATTGTAAAGGAAGTCATTTTAATTCTAATATCCTGCATGCGCGAAGGTTCATAAAAAACTCGAACTGAATAAAACACTTGTTTGAAAAGAACGCCCTTCCCGTAAGGATTCCCCATGTCATATTCCCGATTCACCAGTCGAATTCCCTACTTTTTTTTAATATTCGGGCCTTTCCGCCATGCCCACGAAGATTTGAAGAAATGTAATAATTGCCTACTTTTTCCGATTTTTTCGCATGAGTGCCCACTCTCACTTATCTATTTTCTCCTCCCTGCTGCCAAAAAAGAAGTCTATATGCCTTTTTTTCCTGACTCACTCCTTTCCATGACCACTTGAACTGTTTGATATATAGGAAAAGATTTTGTAAAAGTTGAGATAAATGGACCAAGAAAACATAAACATTTAAATTGACTCAACTTTCACGCTAACATGTAGGTTGAACAGTACTCGATATTCTGATCATGCACTTGACAACCTGAAACCTGGAGAGAGTAAGTAGTAGTTTGGAGGGGATCTGGTTGAGGTGGTATCTATTACGTTATACGTAAGTACTATCTTCGCACCACCTCCAAAGGCTAGGGTTCATATCCCGGCGGGGACAGAATTTCTCAGCGTTGTTCCGATCTATATTTTTGCTCCATGAGGAGAGCACTCAAAGTGGAATAGATAGTCAGACGTTAGTCGTTCGACGGGACGTTTAACTGTGAGCCCCTCGGCGCATTCATTTAAGAGAGGGCTAATGCCGACACCGGATTTCTCTCATCCCTTCTCCCATTCCCTAATACCCTACCCCTATCCAGAAAAGAAAGTGTGAAGAAAAGAATTAACTGTCAGACTTTAATCTCAGTTCCAATGAATACGAATAATCCTCAAATGAGATGAGTTGCAGAGGTCAGAAAATTAGACCCGCCTGGGCTTCAAGTAGGATGAATCGATCGCCCAACGCTGAAACTAACACACCTAATAATTGGAAGTTTATAATATAATGATAGGAAAAGACAATCGAGTTTCAGCGAGGAAGGAGAGAGAGAAGGTGGTTTAAGTACGCAAACCAACAACAGGGTATAATAGATAGAGGGCCTTGAGGTGAACGGCAGACACACGGTAAACTAAGACAGTAATCCCACTTCTAGTGCTGTGCGTGACCGTTACCTAATGGGTAAACCACAACTGACCTACGCGGCACGAATTTGCCCCGCGCTGGGCAGCACGGAATCCCCCGGAGGAAGCAGGCGAGGAAACCGCTAGTCGGCGGTCGGTACATTTTTTAAAGCATCGAAGCCTGCACGAAAGGGGAATTCAAAGACTTTTTGGGCAAAGCGTCTGAATATATTTCTCAGTTGTATCGATTGATGAGGAAGGGTGAAGAAACTTTAAAAAATGACAAAGGATATTTTTTTTCATTAAGCAACCAAGCAAGACTGTAAACACTTTTAGCATATGTCAATAATACTACCTATCTATTTTCTCCTTTGGTACTCAAAAATACTGAGTTTACCAAGAAAATTTCTATTTTGTATTCAAAATCTCTTTTACCGTAGTATCAATTGCATTCGGCTGAAAATAAAACAAAAAAGTAATTGAACTCGCGGTGAATATCTTCAGGTAAAAGATAAGCAATTAAAAACCATCGCTTATCGAAACGATTAAGACTAAGAACATCCCCAACACATTATTATAATTTATCTATTATTGTGATGTTTTTAATAATCATAGAAAATTGCGCTACTAGCTGCTACGGACGAGCAGTTTGACCAATGAAGGACGGACGTTTTCTGCCAAGGAAAAGAAAACTTTCCCTTAGAAATAGATCACAAATAAATATTCTATTTTTTCATAAAAGGTGGAAAATCCCACATGCCTCCATATATTTAACACCCGACAGCCTGCAATGAGAAAAACACTTTTATAATAATTTCGTGTTTGCTTTGAAAATATCGGGTGCACTAAGCGAATAGTGTGTAAAAATTCAACTCAACAAATAAAGGAGTGATATTATTTCTCGTTGATTGGACTTCAGTTTGTAGATACGTAGAATACTCGGGTCCCTGCCCAGAAATACCCAATTTCTGAATCGAAGAAGGTACAGAGAAAAAGCTACCCGTTTAGTTAAAAAGGCCATGAACGATGACAAAGTTATGCGTGATCATTTAAAACAATCTCAAAAAGTAGCCGGTAAAAGCACGATGGAAGCATGAACGACTTGGCCTACTGACCAAATACATAGCACGTTACTTCAATTGTGACACGGCAGGAACATGACAATAACACACACATTGGTAGACATGACCACAATAGAAAGCTAAGCGGAAACTCATAGCCAAAAAGTTTGAAAAAATAAAGTGAGTCGCTCGAACTACCCGAAAATAAAATATTATCCCGTCGAGATGTAATTCATGGTAAAATCATATGCCCCCGAATTAATAATAACCTAGAACTCTCAACAAAACACTCTAGCTGCGAATTATAGGGTGATATGTTCAAGGAGATGAGTCAATGCATCAAAATAATACTATTCAGGTCCGACACCAGCAAAAATTCTCAGCATAAGATTAAAAGGAACCAGTTCGGGATATTTTACGAGCGATTAGGAACAAACCGGTGGGTCACAGGAATAAAATTTGGGAGAAATTAAGTAGAGGAGACCTTGAGAGAAAGGTCCACTACTTTCTCTTGGAATTTCATACGAAGCACCAACGTGGCAGGCTGGTGATTGTAACTTTCAGCTATCGGCTCGGGGGTCCCAGTTTCGAATTCGAATTTTGCCTCTGGGCTACTTCCAACTAAGCCCAAGCCGCGCCATTTTTTGGGTCCCGAACTTATTGGCAAACCACAGAAGACACGAAATGGGAGTGGACTCCAACGCATAGTGTGTGAATTTAAAGCCCGTGTGAAACCCGCAAGACTTTTGTACCAAAGGTGTCAACCACTCACTAAACCAACCTTCCGGTTAGTGATTGTGGTTTGGTTCAATTTCGACTGCTGTCGTTCAGTTTTTCTTATCGCGAGCCAGTCACGACATCGCTAGGAGAACAACTCGCTCAGCGAGAGGACAGTCCCAGGAAGGAACAATCTTGACGCCGGCGCCGGCAAGGAAACACACACCACTCTGTCAACCCATTGGTTGCGACGCAATTTTGGGACGGGAAGACACTTCAAGTCTTTCTCCAAGTCATAACAACAGACTACGGGCAAAAAATATTACTGTTGCTTCAAATAGCGGAGAATTTGAAAATGTTCCGCAATAGTCTCAACATTATTCTAAATTAAGCCATGAATTGGAACTGTTTTTAGAAATGAAAAAGTTTCAGAGCAGATTTCATGGGTAAATGTGCACTCTCCTCCAGTAATACTACACTTACAGATTCTAGCTACTTGGTCAATTTACTTGCTGAATATGTACTTCAGTCAGCTAAAGATTAATACAAAATTCATGTATTGACAGGTTGCTACACTTCACTACATTGCTACCATTTTAAAACCAACGGAAGCCCGAAATCAGCAAAAAAATCCATTTTTCAAACCACAATGAATATAAAGCCGTTTCATACCCCAAAGACAAATTAATCATAATAAATAATAGCATGAATCCAAAATAAAATTTGAATCATGTGCAGTATCATACTAAATTATTAATAGGCATAAGTGGATGGATCTACGAGGTGTGTTCAAAAATTAACGGGAATTTTAATTTTTCGGGCAATAATATTTATTTATTCTTATACATTAATGTTTTCACCTTCAAAGTAGTCCCCATTGGAGATTATGCACAAGTGCCAGCGCTTCTTCCAATCCCCGAAACACTTCTCAAACTCGATCTTTGAGATAGCCTTTAGTTCATTCAGCGATGCGCTTTTAATGTCATCTACGGCTGTAAAACGACGGCCCTTCAAAGTTCTCTTAATTTTTGGAAATAGGAAAAAATCACACGGAGCCATATCTGGCGAATATGGAGGATGGGGCATCGTTACAATATTGTTTTTGGCCAAAAATTCACGAACAAGCAATGAAGTGTGAGCTGGTGCATTATCGTGGTGCGAGGGCCATTTTGGAACTTTTGGTGCCACGCGCTTCATACCCAAAAAATTGGAAAAAATGTCATGACATAATCCAAGCGATATGACAACGTCATCAGCGACCTCTCTAATTGTGATTCGGTGATCGTTCATAACCATTTCTTTCACTTTTTCCACGTTTTCATCGATTGATGATGTGCTGGGGCGTCCAGGGCGTTCGTCATCTTCAAGGTCTTCACGGCCTTCTTGGAAACGAAACTCGTAGCAGACTATACTATGATATACTCATAGCAGACTCATCATAGGCCTTTGTTAACATTTCACAAACTTTTTTACACTTTATTTAATTTTTTACCCAAAATTTGAAACAAATTCTTTGATCATTTCTTTTAACAAACGAAAATCGCCGAGCTCATAAAACACGTCTAACCTTAGTGGCTGTCACAGACAAAGTCCACAATGAAAACAGCTGAAAGTTTTATCATACTTCAGGGGCATGTATACCAACATAATAAAAAAAAGTTTGAC
Source organism: Hetaerina titia (assembly GCA_037158775.1). Lineage (NCBI taxonomy): Eukaryota > Metazoa > Arthropoda > Insecta > Odonata > Calopterygidae > Hetaerina > Hetaerina titia. The sequence continues at coordinate 75,786,122 of CM073774.1, read as the reverse complement.
AATCGGACTCTCCAAGCCCGCGAAATGAAAAATTCTCGTCAATTTTTGAACACACGTCGAAAATGCT